>JTEE01000076.1:867772-883742 GCA_002896455.3 Chlorella sp. ArM0029B | reverse complement strand
AGACCATCTCCACACCCACGGCCTGGCTGGCGCAGCCCGCCAGTGCCCGCATCCCACATTTCCTTTTTGTTTGCTACAAACTACATTCTGATACACTCACCCCCCACCCTGTCCCATGAGACCTTGCTGGCTCCCCCTGGACTTGAAATGTAATTGATTGATTGAAGCATGGGCTAGCAGAGGCCAGCAGGTGGCCGGCACAGGTGCTAGAGAACGCTGAGTTGGATGCCCAGGCTCGTCAGGGATGGCCACCGATAGCCAGTCTCCATTGATAGCCAACAGAGAAGTGCAAGCGGCGCCAGACACGAACCAGACACGAACCGGGAGGCACGTCAGGGAGGCCGGGAGGCACGTCAGGGCGGCATGGCAGTGCCACCACGTGTTGGGCACACCTCAGAACGGCTTGAGCGCTGAGCTCATATTGGTCGTGCGTCGTCGTGAAGGGGAAGGCTGTGCAGCTGGGATGCTTGGCTCAATTGACTGAAGCTTCTTTGGAAGCGTTACTGTTGGCGCTTCGTGTGGCGCCAACAGTGAGCGCACCACCCAACCCATGCCGCACGCTCTCCACCTGAGTCTCTGCGCGTTGCACGTCGCTTTGCATGCATTTCAAGCTAAGCGTGAGTCAGGCGCACTCTTGCGCGTGCCAAACGCACTTGGCGCCTTCACGTCGTTGGCCTGAAGAGAGGGAGCCACTGATGTCTCGATGTATCGCTGGATCAGGTTTAATTTAGAACTCTGCCTGTTACCGGCACATTTACGGTTCGCGCTCGCACACACACACTTGCCGCCACCATCCCTGCCCGCCGCAGAAGCCAGCCTACAATAGCTCGTCCGCTCCCTTTAGGTCCCCAATATGGTGGCATCGGGCGACGTGGGCCTGGCGTTCGCCATGGTTTGCGGAGCGGGCGCCGCAAGCGCTGTCGGCGCCGCACTTTGCGTCTTCTGGGTGGGCCTGGCGTCCCCCCGAGTTGTGGCTTCCTCCCTGGGATTCGCTGCCGGTGTTATGCTGTGAGTAGTAGTGAAGGAGCGCCGATGGCAAGGGTGCCGCATTTGCACAGAGCTTGCCAGCCGGCCGCCGCCGCCGCCGCCGCTGCCGCCCCGCCTGCCGCCTGCAGCCGTCCGGCGCAGCCAGCAGGCACCCACTGCCCCACACGTGAACCCTGCCTGCAGATATGTGGTGTTCACAGAGATCTTCATGAAGGTGAGAGACTGTCTTATGAGCTGACTAGCTGTATGGGTTGACAGCACACGTTCGCTCTCGGCAACTGCGGGGCTGCTGCCTGTACCTGCGGATCAGCTCGCTGCTGCCTGCACGCCCCAAAATGCCCCCCGCCCTGCACATGCCTGCCCCACCCCGCTTCTGCAGAAGTGCAACGGCTCGTTTGAACTGGCGGGCTACTCAGGTGCGGCTGCGGCTGCGACTGCTGCTGCTGCTGCTGCTGCTGCTGCTGCTGGCATAAAGTGGACTGCCTGGGTGGGTCCAGCGTGCGCCATGCATACACGCCGTGCATGCAGCGCTTGGGACACGCCACTTGTTCCACCCCCTGCAACACCCCCTCACCTCCCCATGTCACTGCTGCCGCAGAAAGCGCTGCCTACCGCCTGGCCACTGCCTGCTTCTTTAGCGGCATCGCTGCCACTGCCTTGCTGGATGTGTGCGTGCACCATATGATGCACTGGGCAGCCAAGGTGAAGCAGCGGCGGGTGGCCAGCAGCGCAGCAGTCACATGCGCCTGCGGCCAGGGCGGCTCAATGCTCCCTGGCGCCTCAGCACCAGCAGCAGCACCAGCACCAGCAGCACCAGCAGCAGCAGCAGCAGCAGGGACACAGCAGCAGTGGCAGCAGCGGCAGCAGCAGCAGCAGCAGCGGCAGCTGCCAGAGGGGGATTTGGCCATCGAGCTGTCCCCACTGATGGGTGACAGCACGCGTGGCGAGGGGTATCTGCACGGCCTCACCTACAAGAGCGCCAGCAGCTGCATGCTGAGCGTGAGCGTGAGGGACTGTGAAATGGGCAGTACCTTGAGCTGCTGCAGGCCTGGCGAGTGCAGCAGCCCAGCGCCCTGCTGCCGCGGCCGCCAAGACGGCTGCGGCCCCACGGCACGCTGCTACAACACAGGCGCCGGGGAGGCCGCGTTTGAGATTGCGCCCGGCACGGTGCGTCGCTTGCTTGCTGCGGGTTTAGGGCGTCGTGGGCGGGACCAGCATGCTGCCTTCAATAGCTCAATAATGGACCTGCTGTGCCGGCAGGCGGCGCCTGCTCCCCTTCATTGCGTGTCCCCACCTTGCGCTGCCCTCTCCGCCCTCTGCCTCAGGTTGGCTTGGCAGGCGCCAACCCATCCCCTGCCTGCCTTAAGTGCCTGCCTGTCTAGCTGACTCGAAACGGCTTGACCTGTCTGTGCTGCCCTGCTAGTCTAGTTTTACACAAGCACCCTTTGTTAGAGGGGCCTTTAACATCGGTGGATTGACACGGTTCGTCCCTCAGAACCCGGTTGCATCAAGCATGCACCCTTGATCAACCAATGCTGCTCTGCTGCTCTGCTTTTAATTCTTTTTACTATTTTGTTATGTACTGGATCTTTGAATTGTTCTGAAGTTGTTGTGCTGCAGGCCCCTGCCGAGGTGGTGTCTGTGCTCCAGGGCGACCCTCACACCAAAGACATGCTTCGCATGGGTGAGTGTGCATGGGTGCACACGAAATCACATGTCAGAGAGAGGGCTTTGCATACACTGCGTGCAGGGTGGGATTGAGATCCGGGGGCAGGCAGCAGAGGCATCCAGGGGCATCCTGCGCCACAGCATGGAGGTTTGGGTCGGGATGGGGGCGCCCTGCCGTGCACGCTGTGGTCGTGGCGTTTGCGGCGCCATGTGGTGCCCGAGCCCTGCGGGAGCGCATGCATGCTGTGCTGTGCTGTGACAGCATGCCCGGGGGGCACGCTTGGGAGCATTGCAGGCCGGCAAGTCCCCTGTACTGCCCTCAGAGCCTTGCAATGGAGCACACCCTTGCCAGGCCGGGCTCTTCTCTCTGCGCTCTCTCCAGCTTGCTTGCGTCGCCCTCGTGTCGCCCCTCCATGTTGGCTCCTTTCTATCTGCCATGCACCCATGCATGCAGGCATCTTCACTGGCCTGGCCATTGCCATTCACAACCTGCCGGAGGGGTTGGCCACATTTGTGGGGGCTCTCAACGACACCAAGGTGGGCAAAATGAAGGGAGAGTGAGGGGGGCGTACAAGGGCTTGCCATGCTTTGGGGGTCTCTAAAAACAGCCCACCAAGGTGGGAATAGCGGGCCGGGAGGGCTTGATTGTGAAGGGGAAAAAAGCACTCCTTTGGCAGTGCTCTGGCCGGGTGTGGGGGCAAACAGTTAACGTCAAGTGGGGAGGTTGACAGGAGGGTGGAGGCGGCAGTGCGAGAGTGAGTGCTAGGATTACAGTACGAGTGTGGGGAGCGTTCGAAAGCGCAACAGTGGGGGTAAGCGGTGAAGGTTGTGTATGTGTGGGGAGAGCAGGCGAAGCAGGCCAGGCGGGGGTCCCACCGTGCGCTTGCGGCAGCCGCCGGTCTCTCGTCAACATGCCTGCATGCAGGTCGCTGCCCGCGCACAGCGGGGTGCAGGCTCGGGAGTGCGAGCCCAAGCCTCCCCACCTGCCCTCCCTGAGCCCAAGCATTGAGCTTGTTGCTGCCATCTTCCCTCCGCCGCCTCCCTCCCCACCTCCCACAGCATCCATGCCCAAATGTGTCGAATGAATCACCAAGCAGGGCATCTCTTCTCTCCTGGTAGCTGACTGGGGCCTCTTGACTTGATTTCCTGTTGGTTTCCTCAACCCCACGCCCTCGGGCTGTAATCTTCTTTTCCTTCTTCTTTTCTCCCCTCTTTTCTCCCCTGCCCAAGCGCAGGTGGGCGCCAGCATTGCTGTGGCAATCGCCATCCACAACGTGCCTGAGGGAATCTGCGTGGCAATGCCCATCTACTATGCAACCGGCAGCAAGTGGAAGGTGACCTGGGCGGGGCGGGGCAGCGCTGGGCCAAGGGCAGGGCGGGGCGGGCGGCACTGGGGCAGGGGTAGGGCGGGGCGGGCGGCATTGGGGCAGGGGCAGGGCAGGGGACGGACGTGCACATGAGAAGCGGACAGCTTGTGTGTGGGATGTTTGTGTTGCATGGGACGGGGGTGCTGATGCAACAAGGGCCAACCGGCCCGCCTGCTCTGTGTGCTGGCCGGCCCACGGATCCCACAGCTGTCCCGACATACATTACTACACTGCTGTTGTGCTTCCCACCTATGCCCGTCAGGACTTCCTGTTGGGCAGCTGGCTGTGCCGGCCGGCAGAGCCAGTGAGCGGCCTGCTGCCTACCTGACCCTGTGCACCTGTTCTCCACCACCACACATCCCACCTCTGTCCCCCCCTGCAGGGCTTTCTGTGGGGCAGCCTGACGGGCCTGGCTGAGCCGGTGGGCGGCCTGCTAGGCTACCTGGCGGTGCACGAGCAGAGCGACCTCTCCTTTGCAATCGTGTTTGGCATTGTGGCGGGTGAGCGGTGCTGTGTGTGAAGGCAGGTTCTGGCTACTAGAACACTTCCAAGGGGGCAGCCCGCTCGGTGCCCTCAATTTGACTGTCGCAGTGTGGCAGGGGGTGGCGCCCTGTTGTGCTTCTTCAAACAAGCTCGATCTGCATGGCCACGCTACGATGCCGCCTGAGCTGCCGCCCTGCCTGGCTGGCTGTTCGAAGGAATTCCCTGCCGCCCCGGCAGCCTTCTGCGCAACGCTTCCCCGCCCGGCCCTGCCCCAAGAAGGCCCCGCTCCCTGACCCCTCCTGAACCAGTTGTGTCCCCTCCCACGTGCCTTCCTCGTCAGGCATGGCAGTTTCTGTGAGCATCTGATGCCCCCCTCCAACTCTTTCCATTCTCCTCCCTGCACATGCCTTGCTATGCTTGCTAGTTTCCGTGAGCGGTCTGGTGCGTCTGCCCCTCTGTATATCGTGTGCCCTGCCCTGCCTGAACAGGGCACATGTCCTGCCACTGCATGTTTCTGTGAGCATCTTGTGCCCTTGCCCCCCACCCACCAAAAGTATGCCTGCCTGCCCTCCCTGAGCCCTCTCTCAGGCATGATGATGGATGTGAACGTCTGCTGCCCCTGCCCCTTCCCAAACATGTGCCCTGCCCCCTCCTCTGCCCCCTCAGGCATGGCGGCTTCTCCACCTGCCCCCTCCAAACATGTGTCCTGCCCCAACCTGCCCCCTCCTCTGGCCCCCTCAGGCATGATGGTTTATGTGAGCATCAAGGAGCTGCTGCCCTCTGCCTTCCGCTTCGACCCAAAGGACCAGGTGGTCTCCACAAGTGAGTGCCTGTGGTCCCTTTGCCAAGTAGCTGGGGTGCCTTTGGTCAGCCGCTTCAAGGACCAGGACCAACGACTGACGGGGGAATGCTCGGGCTGGGCGTGCTGATGCTGGGTTGCCTTTGGTCAGCTGCTCCTCCAAACAGCCGGGGGAAGGCTTGCACACCAGAAACGTCGGCTTGGTGGTCTCCACAAGTGAGTGCCTGGGTTGACTACAACTAGCCAGCACGCAAGTCAAGCGCCCGGGTTGGGTGTGGCCCTCTGCCCCATCCAGGCGGGGAGCGGTGGCTCCATTCTGGGCCGCCCACCCACTGCAAGTGGCGGGGCCGGCTCTGGTCGGCCCTTACGCCAACCAGCCGGGGCGAGGCTTGTACTCCAGAAGCCTGCTTGTTTGCTTGTGAGGCTGCACGCCGGCGGGGCTGCTGTGCATGCCAGTGCATGGCGGGACGAATCCCCCGCTCATGCCACGGCACGCGAGTGCTCTGCCTCGTCTGGACGCAACATGCCTGCACATATTATGTACATATTATGCCTGCACCCACTCACTTTGCTGCAGGTGTGATTGTGGGCATGGGCGTGATGGCTGCCTCGCTGCTTCTCTTCACCTTATAAGTTGGGCGCTGCGTGTGGCGCCCCACTACTCACAGTCAACATTGCCGTCATTGCCCAAGCCGGACCCGCCACGTTCCACCCGCCCCACCTCATCCTGCCACGCCTCATCCCGGCCCGTCCCACTTGCCTCCCATTCCGCCGTCACAACCGCCTGTCCTAGCGCCTGCACGCCCGTCCTCATGTTCACTGGCAGCACAGGATGTGCCATGAGTCAGCTGCCAGCTGCTTTCTGGCTGCCGACTAGCCGGATCTTGCGTGCATATTACGTGGGGTAGAGGCCATAATACAGATAGTTGTTTGAAAGCTCCTCAACCCGCCGTCCTAGCACTGCCTTGAGAGTGACGCGTGTGCCATCCCTGCGTGCCCCTCCGTTTCACTTGTTTTTGCTCGCCCGCAAAGTGGGCAGCCGTTTTCTGTCATCTTTCCCCGCTCTTTTCCGTGGGTGCACAATCTCTATTTATTTTAACATTGCAGCACTACATCATCTCAACCGCTCTCATCCCCTGCCCCTCTCTGGTCCTGCCGCTTGCGCCGCAGCTTTTCCTCCCACTTCCCCTCGTTGTTGCCACTGCTCTCTTGCACACGCTTGCGCGCCTTCAATCATTGCGGATACATTCTCGGTGTGTAACGGCGCCTGGCACCCGCGCAGAGCCGTGCAGGATGGACTGACACTGCAGCCGTGGGGCCGCCGCTGTGCTCCGTTTGGCCGGCCAGACACAAAGCAGGCCCACACTGGTGGCAGTCTCGAGATGGGTGCTGATCGTTGGAATCTGTTCAGTGTGTGGATGTTGGGCGCCTTGTGGGTGACAGCTCTGATTCCATGCGGCCGCGGCACCGGCGCCGGTGCCGCGGCACAGCGGGCGCAGCGGGGCGGCAATGGGGCGCCAGGCGCCAATGGTGCCGCCGCCCCCAATTCGAATTTGCCTTGCCCTGCCACCGTCGCCCGCCGACCTTCCAGCCTCAATCAGCGTCGCAGCCATGGCCCGTGCCCCAACCGCCTCGGACGGCCCTGCGCCTGGGCTGTTGGACCTGCCCGTGGTGCTGCTGGAGGCGATTCTGCTGCTGCTGCCATTAAAGCTCAGGTGGGAGGGCGCGGCGGGGAGCGGGGAAGCGCCATGATGGCTTTGCCCCCCCGCAGGCAGCGGTCGGCGCCCCGGCCCGCCAGAGGCGCCGCTGCACCCACGGCAAGGACTAACCCTCCGCATGCCGCACCCTCTCCTGCCCCCTGCCTGCTTCCTCTCCCTGCAGGGTGCGCTTCACCACCACCTGCAAGACGGCGCGGCAGCTGAGCAAGGCCAGCGGGGTGCTGTGGGGCGCTATGAGCACCAAAAGCATCGGCCACCAGCAGAGCCTGCACCTGCTGCGCTGGCTGGCAGCCGCCCCGCGCAGCATCCGCGGGCTTGCCATGCAGATGCACTTCCAAGCGTGCATTTCTACAATCCAGCTGTCGGTAGGGCTCGCCATGCAGACGGCCACGCTGGAGCGCCTGGAGCTCAGGTGGGTGCTGGCATTGGTGCTACTTCGGCAACTCACTGGCATTTCCTCCGGGCTGTGCCAGCGCCGAAAACGACTGAGTGGGCGTCGCATGAGCCAGCTTGCATACTTGCGCATTGCTCACATTACAAGGGAAAATAACCAGCACCCATGTGCTCTATACCCCCTGCAGTGTGCCCGACTCGCCCCTCTCGCTGGGTGGCAGCTGGCTGTCGCAGCTGGGCCGGCTGCACACCCTCGAAGTGGCAGCGCGTGGCCTGGTGCTGGGCCCCGCCTGCGGCACACTGACAGCCCTGCGGCGCCTGCATCTCCGATGCGGCTTTGAAATGCAGCATGATGCCTCTCGATCGGAATGGGATAATGACGCCTGCGCTGTCGTTGTTCATCCCGGTGCCATCCCCCCTTACCTGGCCGATGTCCAGTTCGCCTTCTGCTCCCTGACCGAGCTGCCGCCCGCTCTGGCCGCTGCAGCCAGCAGCCTGGAGGATCTTATTGTGGACAACTGCAACACCCAAGCCAGCCTGCTGGCAGACGAAGAGTGCGCGCCGTGCATGCAAGTTTTGAGCCAGCTGACAGCGCTGACCTCCGTGCAGCTGTTAAGGCTGACCATGGAAGCGCTGCCCCCTCAGCTGGCCGCTGCGACTGCGCTGCAGTTTGTGGACCTGCAGGACAGCTCGTTTGGGTGGCAGGCCAGCCTGGCCACCCTGCGCCAGCTGCCGAGTATGGACATACTGCTTCTGGACTACCCAGAGGCGTGGGAAGGCGAGCCGCAGGAGGCAGCTGGCGCGTGTGCGGGTGTCCTGCCGCAAGTGCGAGAGTTGAGCGTCCTTGTGCACCCGGACTGCGACGTTCAGAGCCTGCCGCAGCTTGCAGCGCTGCCGCACCTGCTTTGGCTGGAGATCTCGGCGGGCGCTCTGCTGTGCAGCAACAACATGCCCTGGCTGCACGACCTGGACGACCTGGAGAGCCTCGTGATACGGTGAGGCTTTGGATGCACGTGCTGGCGCACAACATGGTGCGGCCGCGGCGCTCAACGGGCGCACATGCAACTGGCCAACCGGCTGCCTGCGCTGCTCACGTTGGGCAGGCATGGTCCGAGGGCGTTTGCCATTGGGCTCTACAGGAGGACGTGGCCTCCGGGAGTGCGCATGTGCTGCCGGCCTGTGCAATGCATCACATGATGTCACCGCCATCCCTTCCTCCCGTTCCGCAGCCTGCCCGACTCCGCAGACAAGGCCAGTGCTATGGTGGACAAAGGAGTGGCGCCGCTGCTGGCGCTGGCGCAGCAGCTGCCTGCGCTGACTGAAATTCGTTTGGTGGTGCCAGAGGTTACGGCACACCTGTTTTCCAAGAAGCTGCGGGACAGCTGGCGGAAGGAACTGGTGGCGGCACTGCCAGGTCTGTGGTTGGGCAGCTTTACACTAAGCAGATGGGTCGAGCTGCACTGACCCTAGAGTAAGACGCTGGGAGGCAGAAAAGATGGCCTGCAGGCAGATATTTGACTTCGTTTTATGAAATGAGGCAGCAGGTGGGGCAATAGTATGACGACCCGGCAGCTTGTTCGCCAAGCACTGTGTCTCGGTTGCACGGGTACATGCTCCGCCATGGCGGCCGCCTTGGCCACACACAGAAATGTGCTTGCCATGTTTGTTGCCCGGGGGATTCAACGTGTTTGAGGCTAGCACGTGATGGTGGCATCAGTATGTCCGACTTGTAAACAGTTGCGCTGAGAAGTGTGAGATGAGAGTAGTGCGCCGGGACAGGCGGGCGGCGGCGCTGCACTTGGGCAGCACGGCGACACCTGGCTCAATGTCCACTTGCACTTCGCCTTGTGATTCTGTGATCAGGTGTAACTAAGCGCTCCAGAACCTGCGCGCTCCGGTGCAAGCTCCCACAAAATGCTGCTTTCGCCGGTGGCGCCAGCGGGACGCGCCTTTGCGCCCTCCAAAAGCAGCAGACAGCGACCAAGACTATGCCCCACACGGCTCGGCACCGGCGACGAGGCGGCACCAGCTCCTGAGGGTGGCGGCGGCGGTGGCGGCAGCGGCGCTAGCGGCGCGGGACGATCGCTGCCTGCCGGCCTCAGCAACCGCTCCATGGGCATGAGGGCCAGCTTACAACAGGAGGAATCTCAAGCAGCAGCTAGCAGTTCAGCGGCGAGTGCAGGTGGCCTGGCAGGGGCTGAGGAGGCGCAGATTGGCAAGTGGGCTGAGGTGAGCCCGCCTGCCCTGCTGCTCTGCCCTGCCCATCGCCTCCCTGCCCTGCTGCCCTGCCCTGCCCTGCCCATCGCTCACTGTCCTGCTGCGCTGCCCATCGCCCTCCTGCCTGCAGCAATACAAGCACCAAGAGCGGGAGCAGATGCGGAGGGCTGGCGCGACAGTTTGCCACCGTGCTAGGCGGGCTGGGTTGCAGTTGCAGTGAACCTGCCTCTTTCATGGAGCTTGTTCGGCACCAGCCGGTCGAACCTGTGGCACAAGCTTTGCCCACTGCTGCAGGAGGGAGAAGCGGGCGGTGCCGGCAGCAGCACTGCCCCCTTCCTGCTGCCCCTCATGACCCTCACCAAGAGTAAAATGCCCACAGAAAGCGTGCCCCTGCAAATCTTTGAGCCGCGGTACCGGTGAGCGCCTGCGCAGCGTGCGGTCTGGGCTGGGCTGGCGGGCAGTATGGCAGCACACATGGTAAACTTGCCTGTCTTCTGCTTTTGCCTGAGACGAGCGGCATTGGCGGCGCACACGTGTATTGGCAGTGACATTTGCAGCCCACTGCCCCACGGCCCGCTGCATGTGTATCTGCCCCCGCCTGCCTTTGACCACCCGTCGCTGCAGCTTGATGCTGCATCAGGTCAACTGGAGAGTGACCAACCGACCAACTGCAGAGTGACCAACCGACCGTGCATAGCATTACGTTGACCTCTTTGGGCCTCCTTTCCCTGCAGCCTCATGTTCAAGCTGGTCAACCAAAGCCGCAGCCGGCGGTTTGGCGTGGTGCTGGCCGACAAGAGCAACGGGGTGATGGAAAGCGGTGAGGGGGAGGCCAGCAGGGAGGGCGGGCCGTGGGATTCCTGTGCTGTGGGATTATTGTGAGCCATCCGGCCAGTCGGTGCATGTGCAGGTCTGCGTCACACGCGGCTCCACCCGCCCGGCCGACTCCCTCTGCCCTGGCTTTATCGTGTGTGATGGTAGATAGACAGCAGAGGGCCCAGTCAACTTTTTCACATGTGTGAGACCAGAGCACCCAGTGGAACACCTCAGCACGCCCCGCTGCCTGCCGTCTCTCGACCCGCCCACGCCCCATTGCCCTGCCCGCCCACCTCACCATCTCACCGCCCCCTGCCCCGCCCCACCCCGCTGCAGTGGGCGCGCTGTGCGAGCTTACACACTTTGTGACGGTGCCTGAGCGGCGCCGGCTGTTCATTAATGCCCGTGTGATTGGGCGATTCCAGACGGAGCAGGTGGTCAACGACAAGCCATTCCTCACAGGTGGGTGGGTCACAGGTGGGACTCACGCGCTGTGTGGGCCCAGAAGCTGGTGGGCGCTGGCGGTTCTGGCGGTCTTAGTGGGTGCTGCTGGGCTTGCCGCTGGGCTTGCTCTGGGTGGTGCTCTGGGTGGGTGCTGCTGGGTGCTGCTGGAAGCTGGCAACGCCGCTGCTGGGCACGCTTTGCACGCTTTGCACAGCTGCCTCTGAGCGGAACCTGGGCTCCCTGCCTCGCCACCCCTCCGTCCCACCCCACACCCAAGCAGCACGGCCCCCTGCCCTGATGGCTTGCCGTTTCACTTGCGGCTATCTAGCGTGAATAACCCTGTTTTCACATGCGCCTGACCCCCAGCATGTCCTGTCCTCTGTCAAACCCACCCGCCTGCAGTGATGGGCAGCCGGTACACTGACCGCGAGCCACAGGAGCTGTCTGAGCAGCTGCAGCTGGGGGCACTGGAGATGAGGGTGTGGCAGGTGCGAGGGGAGAGGCAAAGGGCTGGGTGAGGCTGCCGTGCTGTGCTGTGCTGTGTGCTGTGCTGTGCTGTGCTGCTCTGCGCAGTGCCGTGCTGCGCCACGCTGTGATGCGCTGTGCCGACTCCGTGCCATGCTGTGCTGCGCTGTGCTGTGATGTGCCGCACTGTGCTTGGCCGCAAGCTGCACCAGCGGGCTTGTTTGCTTTAGCAGCCAGCGTGCGGTGCTCATCCCAACCGCAGGTGCTCGGCAAGTGCAGCTGCTTCCCCAGCACTAACCGCCTGCCTGCCAGCACTAAATGTCTGCCTGCCTGCCTGTTTGCCTGCCCGCCCGCAGACAATGCAGGACGTGCGGCAGCTGGCGAGCAAGCTGTTTGTCAAGGGAGGCAACAAGCTGGGTAAATGGCAACAGGCGCATGCAATTTGGGCAGTCGGTACCGCAGCGCAGGCGGTGGCAGGCGGGCAGGCACTGCCACGATCTTTGTGAGGCGGTGGCGTGCGGAGTCTCTGTGCGCAGCCCCAAGAAGTCGAAGTTTGATCTTCACTGTCTCCAATCAACCTCACTATCTACAATTGGGGGTGAACACGTTGCCCGCCATGTCTTACCCTTCCTCTCTGCCAGGCAACAACATCTTCCGCTCAGCTTTGAGATGCAGCATCTGTTCCTGCTCAGCAAACCCATGCCTTAACCCCACCCTTTGCATTCCCACCAGCAATGGAACCACCTGATTCGCAGCTTGGAGGTGCGGCATCCAAAGATGCTTTTGGTATAAACCACCCACACACATTCCCTCCTTCCACCCCCTATTTCACTCCAATCTCCACCGGGCAAGAGATCTTCTCGCTGGAGGTGCAGCACCAAACATGTGTGTTGGTATCAACCACCCACACGCGTTCCTTCCCCCCATCCTTTCCACCTCCATCCCCCAGGCAACGAGATTTTCTCGCTGGAGGTGCTGCATCACAATTTTGTGTTGGTATCAACCACCCACAACATTTTGTCTTCCCAACTCCTTTTCACTTTTCACCTCCACCCACCAGGCAACGAGATTTTCTCGCTGGAGGTGCGGCGGTGGAGCCCCGACGGGCAGGCGCGCGCCGAGGTGCCGACGGCGGCAGGGGCCGACCCCACCCTGATGCGCATGGTGCAGCTGGCGGGGCTGCTGGGAGAGGAGGCCACGATGGGGGAGCGGACGACAGAGTACCTGTGCTCAGGTGTGTATATGTGTGTGTGCCTTCAACAACATGGGCGGCGGAGTGTATGTGCCTTTGTCCGAAAGGTGTTTCGGGTTCTCAAGCAATGATGGCACAGGCCTGCATGGGTTCTGGGAGTGTGAATGGTTTGGCGGGGGCTGGGCTGCTGGGGGAGGAGGGGACGGTGGGGATCGGACAACAGAGCGCCTGTGCTTCAGGTGGGAGGGTGTGTTGGAGAGCGTGGGTGGGCTGGCGTGAGCGGGATGTGGGGTGTCTGCTGGGGGGCGTGCGACGTGTGTGTGAGGCAGGCATGTGCGGTTCAGCTTCCTCCCAGCTTCCTCCCAGCTCCCACATGTTCCCACACATCACCGCATGTGCCTGTTCCTCAGCTTCTTTCTTCCCGGCCACCCCCTCCCACTCTCTTGCAGACATGCTGCGCCAGGTGGGCGAGGCGGAGCGGCGGGAGCGGTTCAGCTTTGCGCTGGCCCGCACCCTGGACTTTGAGCCGCACCGCCTGCAGGACCTGCTGTACTGCCAGGTGGGTACTGCGTGTTGGTACTGCCTGCCGTACAGCCAGATGGGACAAACCCTGGACTATGAGCTGCACCGAGGGCCGTGCTGTACTGCCGGGTGGGCTGGGTTGTACTGCTGTTGAAGTGGGTGCCCTTCTTTGTGTTTCCAGGAGGGGCCGCACCGTGAGCTTTGCGCCGCCTGCACTGTCGGCTGTGCTGCTGCTGTAGTGCGACAGGACTGCCTACCTTGCTGGCACTGCCAGCCCCGCCACACCACACCCACACCCATGATTGCCAGCCCCCACACCAGACCACCACACCACACCACACCCACACCCCGCCACACCTCACCCACACCCAATGTGCCCCGGCCCCCCATCACTGCCGCAGGACACGGCGGAGCGGCTGAGAGCAGCGGAGGAGCTGATTTTGGAGGGGCGCAACTACCTGGCGGCACGCTCCACTCTCAGAGACATGTTTTGAGAACAAGCAGGCACTAACTACAGACTATGGGGCCAACGTGTCCTCCTTCAAAAGCCCGCTTCAGCAACCCAAGGCTTCAGCAACCCAAAGCTGACCCAAAGCTTGCCACTCTCTCTCGGATACGTTTTGCGGACAGGGGATGTGCCTTGTGTTGCATCGCATGGCAGACGCATGGCCATCGTGCTGTGCAGGCAAAGAGTGCGGCCAGCCTTTATTATTTTCTCTATTATCCAGCGTGTGCAGCATGTGTGTGTGTGTGTGTTTGCAAAAAAGGGTGGTGGGGCGCAGTGCACCCGCCACGGTATGAACTCTCCAAGTGAAGGAGTGGGAAACACACGAAGAATGAATCAAAATCAGGCAGCGTTGCAGTGAAACAGTGTGAAACAAACATGTAATGCTGCACTCGACAGCGGGTGCACGCCACCATGGTGCAGGGAATGCTGCTTCTGTGGTGTAATTTCTTGACAGCCCCGTCGAGGACGGTGGGAGCGAGCCGGTACAATGGCGGGTGTGGGCATGTCATCCGCTGAACTGGCAGCCGCCCAGTGCACGTGCAGCCCCTTGTGCGGCTTGCCAGAGCGCCACGTCAGCGCTCGCCACGTCTTCTCTCGCCACGTCAGCTCTCGTAAGCTGTGGCTCCCTCATGCCTGCTCCAGCACCTTTTTGCGGTACTCCCCCAGAGCCCAGATGGGGAAGATGTTGCTGCACAGCGAATGTGGCGGGGGGAGATAATGTTGCAGTAGGGTCATCAGGCAGGCGGCGCAGTAATGGGAGGCTCGGCACGGGTCGAGTTCACTGATGCAGTGATGGGAGGCTCACTGGGAGGCGCTTGTTCATTGACAGGCGACCTAAAGTTAAAGTCGGCGCACCTCTGTGCGTACCAAGTTTGCAGTCAGCCAGCGCCAGCATCGCATTTTTGTGTGTGCTACAAACTGCATTCTGATACACTCACCCCCACCCTGCCCCTCGAGGTCTTTGCTGGCTCCTGCCTGGACTTGAAATGTGACTGATTGATTTGTATTTGCTTTGCTGCGACCACACACCGACCATGGCCCGGCCTTCAAAGCTCCACACTGCCTGCAACCACGACACACCAAGGCCCTCACTCCCTGGCTGCCCTCCCTGCCACCCATACACCCGTGCCCTCTAGGCCCCCCTCTTCCCCCCCCTCACCGGTAGTTTGCATAAGTGATCATGCAGTTGCGATTGAACACCCCGCTGATGTGCTGCTGCGGCCAGTCGCCGCTCGCCTCCTGCGGCAGGTGGCGGTGGGGAGTGGGGGGGATGTGGCGACACATTCGTGAGTGGGTGGGCCCAGCAGTGATGTGGGAGCAACAACAGCCACATGGGGGCGCTTGTGTCCTGTGTGCATTACCACGCCCCCGCGTCCCCCACAGCACGGCCCATGCACACGCGCACAGCACCTGCCCACACGCACACCACCTGCAGGCGGATGAGGCAGCAAGCTTGCCGCGACCTTGCCCATACGCTCCCTCTTGCATCCTAAACCCTAAAACCCGAAACCCGAAACCCCAAACACACCCCTCAAACCGACCTGCAGGCGGATGAGGCAGCGTGCGGCTGCGTCCAGCGGCTTGCGGTCGATTTCGTGGTACCCGGCAGCCAGCAGGGACATCAGGGCCCACGCTGTGTTCACAGCGTGCGACACCTCACCGGGAAGCTGACTGTACACCTGCGCAGGCGGGAGGGCAGGGAGTGTGTGCGTTACAGTCACCCCGATAGTAGGCCCTATTGGACCGGGGCAGGGGGCGGACAGGTTCCGCCGGACCGCCGGGGAGGGCAGGGAGGGAGGGAGGGAGGCGGTTAGGATGGGCTAGGCTGGCATGAGTGGAGGGCTGTGCGCTGGCGCAGGACGAGCTGCTAAAAGGAGGCAAGGGGCGGGAGCAAGGATGGAGCAGCAATCGAGCGCAGCGAGGAGCGGTCACGGCCCGAGCCCCGCTGTCACCCCCCGGGGGCCCTGCCCCCCCACAGCCACTAATCACCACGCACGCCCCTGCTCGCGCTGGCCCCCACATGCACGCCCCCGCCCCACCTTGTCCTGGCAGGTAGCTCTCCCATCTGCCTTCTCCAACCGCTCCTCACCCCCACACATGCCTCATCCACCACACCCAAACTCACCCGCCCCCTCCCCTCCCACACACCACCACACACACGGCCCCCGCCCCACCTTGTCCTGGCAGCTCAGGTAGCTCTCCCCCCACCCTCCGTCTGCGCGCTGCTTGCCCAGCAGGAAGGCGCAGGCTACCTTGGCCCCATGGCTGTTGGCCACCCCCTCCCCCACCGCCGCCAGCGCCTCGCAGCCAAACCAGGTGCCGTAGGTGAAGCACACGCCCCAGTTGCCGTACCAGCTGCCGTCGGGGCGCTGGATGCTGCGGGGCGGACAG
>JTEE01000076.1:848914-863973 GCA_002896455.3 Chlorella sp. ArM0029B | reverse complement strand
GGGCAGGCAACAAGGAGGGGGGCATGGCGGGGGGAAGAAGAAGAAGGGGAGGGAGGGAGGGAGATGTTGGGTGAGATTACGGCGCCAGCAGTGGGTTCAGCGGGTGACAGCACGGGGAGGGTGGCAGCGGTGTTCACCCCACAGCACGGCTTCACCCAGCGCAATGTGAGTAACAAGCCGGCCTACAGGCAGCGGCACAGTGCCGGCACGCCAACAGCTTACACTTTGTGCTCCTCAGTACCCCAAGCCAATCCTAGCGCCCCCTCAGCGCGGCGCCAGCTTAGCCGTGGTGACAGGTCAGCACGGCGCCAGGTAAGCGCGGCCCCAGGTCAGCTCACCGTGGGATGTGTCGCTTGAATGCCTCTGACTCCGGGTCCTCCAGCCAGCAGCACAGCATGTTGAGCACCTTGTTGACCGGCCCAATGTCGATGTACCGAGTGTTCTCGTCCTGAAACAATATGATAGATGGCGGCATTGAGGCAGAGCCAAGCGTATACGTGCCAAACCGAGAGGCAGGCAGGCACCCCGTAGTGAATAAGCATGATGCACCCTGCCGCTGGCAGTACCACCCCAACGACCGCGGTTTGTTCTGCTCACTACAAGCAATACAAGTTGTGTACCAAGAGAAGCAAGCAAGCAAGCGGCCTGCCTCACCTCGTAGTGGATGTGCTTCATGCACTCTGCCAGCGCAGTCTTGCGCAGCCGTGAGCCGAGCAGCAGCGGCTCCGCCTGGTGGGGTGACAGATGGGAGACACAGTGCAATCACTCAATTAATCAGTGCAGTGCATGGATCCGTAAACAATGGGCCCGGGAGGGAGTTGAGGAGCAAGGGACCAGGCACAGCAGCCGGGGCAAGCATGCCAGGGCAGAGTCAGCGACCAGGGAGCAGAGGGGCCAGCATCAAGAATCCGCCAGGGTTACATGTACTGCACTGTACTGTACATGGGCTAACTTATAATGTGCATGTGCTGACTTGTACTGCAATGTACTGCACATTGTACTGCAACCAGGTGGCACGCCCAGCTACCTTGTAGAGTGTCCACCAGAGGACGTCTTGGATCAGGGGGTGGGG
Source organism: Chlorella sp. ArM0029B (assembly GCA_002896455.3). NCBI lineage: Eukaryota > Viridiplantae > Chlorophyta > Trebouxiophyceae > Chlorellales > Chlorellaceae > Chlorella > Chlorella sp. ArM0029B. Next base: position 862,901 of record JTEE01000076.1, on the reverse strand, counting down.
GTAGTACAGGTCTTCCTTGGCACAAGCATTCCTGGGGGGAAGCAGCAAAAAAGCGAAGAAAGGAGCGAGAGAGAGGGGAAGGAGAGGGAGGGTTGACGGCATGTGACGGTGGGGTGGGTCATGCAGGCATGCAGCAGGTCAGGCACGCAAGCACGTGCCTCCTCTGCCCGACCCCCTGCATGTGGTCACTTTTTCACCTGGCCTTGTTCCGATTCTTGCCGCCTCCCACCCCCAACACAGCTGGCCCTTGCCTCCCCCGACCCTCTGCCTGTCATCATTCACCTGGCCTTGTTCCAGTTCATGCCGCCCTCCCACCCCCCACACAGCTTGCCCTTTCCCCTCTTCCTTTCACCTGGCCTTGTTCCAGTCGATGTCACCGTAGGGCAGCGGGTACAGCTCCTGGCGCAGCGCGTCTGTGAGCGGGGAGGGCTTGGCGGTGGCGCGCCGACCGTAGGCGTAGCTCATGGGCAGGTAGACCTGCGCGAGAGGCGTGGGCAGACAGGTGGGAAGCAAGGTTGGATGTATTGGCTGGGGCATAGCTAGAAGGATAGGATGGAAGCTCATGGGCAGGCAGGCCTGCGGGTGGGGGGTGGGCATGCAGGCGAGAAGTAAGATTGGCAGGGAGCATAGTGTGCGCGCCGCCCGTAGGCCTAGCTCGTGGGCAGGGGGAGGTGTGGTGGATGTAGAAGACAGGATTCAGGGGCAGGAAGGCAGCAAGAAGGTGTGTGCCAGAGCAGCACCACAGCACGACACAGCGCAGCACAGAACAGCAGAGCTCCACCACAGAAACCACAATTCTGACCCCATCCACTATGCCATCCTACTGCACACAGCCCCCGCTGCTTCCCACCCTGCTCTCACCATGCGGCAGTGGCACCACGGCACGGCACAGCATAGCACAGCACAGCACAGCACGGCTGCGGTGCAACAGACCCCCTCCCCTGCCTCGGCCAGTGCATCCATTGCATCCCCAGCCACAGCCCTCAACCGCCGCCCTGCTCTCACCATGCGGCACCAGATAACAGCACAGCACAGCACAGCAGGGCTGCAACGCTGAAACCGCACTGCATCGCCTCCGGACGGTGCCACCCTGAGCGCACCCCGGTCGCAGGCCTCGCCTCGCGCACCGCTCATTAAGCGGCAGAGCACCACATCACAGCACAGTACAGCACAGCACATTACAGCAGGGTACAGCACATCACAGCACAGCACAGCACAGCAGGGTACAGCACAGCACAGCACAGCACAGCACAGCACAGCACAGCACAGCACAGCACAGCACAGCACAGTGCAGTGCAGTGCAGCACAGCACACCCGGGGCTGCCGCACATCACATCACATCACATCACAGAAGACCCACTGCCTCCTCCCCCCAGTGTGTTGCATCCCCCCGCCCTGCTCTCACCATGCGGCAATGGCACCAGAAGCGCCCCGGGTGCGCCCAGCCGATGCCCGTCCACCCGCTGTAGGGCAGCAGCCACATCTCCGGAGGCATGGGGTTGAGCCCATCCCAGCTGTACACTCCCAGCACCGCCAGCCAGAACTTGCCCCATGAAGTGATGTGGTGCGCGCCGCCGCGCGCGTGCATCTGCCGGGCAGGGGGGAGGTGAGTGAGAGTGCGGGGGAAAGGGAGTAGGCCGGGGTGCCGGCAGGGCGGGCCGGCGGGCGGGAGCAGGGTGCAGGGCGCTGGCAGCACAGCGTGCACAGCGCGGCCTCCCTCCCTGCTGCACAGAACACCGGCGGCTGCCATTCGCCCACTCACCCGCTGCCCACTCACCCCCGCGCGGGCCTGCTCCAGCCCTGCATCCCCTGCCCCCACACCTTTGCACACGCACCCAGCACCGGGCAGGTGCTGCCTCACTTGCTCACTCAACCATGCCCGTGCCTGCTCCAGCTGCGCGTCGCATGGACCACAGCTTTGCACACACTCCCAACGCATGGTGTACTGCCTCGCCCACTCACCCAGCCGCGTGCCTGCTCCAGCTGCGCGTCATCCGGCCCCACCCCCAGGATGCGGAGGGAGACGTAGGTGAGGGCCGTCCCAAACATGGTGGAAGTGCCCTCAATGTGCAGCCCATACCCGCCGTCCTCGTTCTGGTGGTTGCGCAGGTACCGCACCATCTCAGCCTTGTGCCGGGGGCTGCAGGCGGCAGGTGGAGGGGCAGGGCAGTGGGAGCAGGGCACCAGAAAATGCGTGCAGGTGGTGCAGGCTTGTGCCGGGGGCTGCACGCGGCAGGTGGAGGGGCAGTGCACGGTTGAGTGGCACACGAGTGCAGGGTGAGAGCAGGCGGCTCCCCAGATGCTGACCGCTTGCATGCTGTTTCATTGACTCATCGGCCATGCGTGCTCACGGTAAGGGGGCGGGTGGAGCAGGGAAGTTGAAGCGCACTGGGAAGTGAATGCAGCTGCTGGCACAGGCCGCTGGAGAGATGGTGGCGGCGCCGGCGGCTCGCTCAGCTGTGTGCGTGCCCCGCCCCGCCCCGCCCCGCCCCGCCCCGCATGCAGGCATGAATCCTCGGCAGCGGGGTCCGCTGCAGCTCCCCTTGTAATGCTGAACATGTGTGCGCTCAGTCCACAACACCCACATCCCCTGTCTGCCTCAAACCCCAAACAGCACCACCCGCCTGAACTTCGAAATTGAGCACACAACACACAAGACCTCACGTGAGCACGCTGTCCAGGACGCCGGTTGTGTGCAGCGTGATGATCATGCCTGGCATGAGGAACATGGGCCCCCCATAGTCTCCCGGCCAGTGCCCGTCGTCCGCCTGCAGCGACTCGTAGAAAGACATGCCGTTGCGCAGCGCCGCCGACACTGTTTCGGCGGGGGGCGAGCCGCTAGCCGGCAGGCTGGCGGCGGCGACGGGGATGGGCCCCACCCGACGGCGCGCCTCACACTGCAGCCTGCGTGGGCAAGCAGAAGCGGGTGGCAGCCGGGAGTGGAGTGTGGGGGTGTGACGTGCTTCATTCATCAAAGCCAAGGGGCAGAGCGAGCGGCGGTTCAGCCGGCGACTGGCGGCGGGTAGCGGCGGAGCAGGCAGCTGGCAGGCCCAGAGGCGCCATCGTTCGCTCCCACCTCAGCAGCTCGTCGGCGCTGTGTTTTTGCGTCAGCCGATTCTCCGTAAAGTTGGCGCGCAGCTCCTCCGCTCGGGCCCGCTCCTCGGGGGTGCCCGCTTCAGGGTCCCAAACCCAAACCTGCCGCCCCACATTGTCGTTGGTACTGTGTAGCAGCGGGTGCTTGTCGCTGTCCCACGCCGTCGTGAACTTCCACATTTTTGCGGCGCCCAAACGACCTCCCGGGCACTGCAACCCCTTTAGGAACGCACAACTGGCACGGGCGGTGTGATGCGATCGCCGATCGCGATTCAAGCGCTTCGAATTCCGCGGCAGGTGACGCATCCTGCTGCTGCTGTGTGGCCTCACTTGAATCGCAAGCACCCTTTGCCATTGCTGAGCTACTGAGATATGTTGCAATGAGTAGGTTTGATGCCTTTGAGGCACACGCCTCTGGCAGGGGCACCGGGCCTGAACCACTCGCAGTGCCAACGAGGTGTTGATGATGATGATTGGCGGCAGGCCCCTGCCTAGGCATTCGGTGTGGCGAATCATATCAAATTACATCGAAACTTTAGTCATCAAACAATCGATGGCAGTCAGAGCAGTGCATGGGCAGGGCAGGTAGTATTGCAGGGGAGCGGGTACACTTTTGGCACACGGGGCACAATCAATCAGGGAGGAGAGCACGTACAAAGCGGAGGGAGAGGCGGGAGGACAGAGACATCAGGCACGTGCAGCTAGCTAACCAGAGGGATTGGCTAGCACATGTGGCTGCCCAGCTCAGTGGCTGTACAGCTGGCTGGCAATCTGGCTGCCCAGCTCAGTGGACACCTTGGCTCTCAGCGCCGCCGGCAGCAGCTTGACAGCGGCATTCAGAGCACCCCCTGCCACTTGGCCCTTCTCCAGGGTGTTGCTTAGCATGGAAGCAATGGCGCTCTTCAGCGCATCCCCCGTCAGGTGCTGCAGCATGTCGAGCTGCGGGGCGGGGGCGGCAGGCGCGGAGGTGCAGAGCCGGCAGCACGGGCCTTCGTCTTGCCTTCGACAGCGCCCGCGACGGCGGCCGGCTGCTTGCGCTTGGAAGGCACATGAGCACGATGTTCCAGCTGAGGCCGCTGGCCTGCAGGCTCGTGTAGCTCTGGCCAAAGGGCTGCTTGAGCTGAAGACCTGCTCATGATCTCTAGAGGGAGGCCATGACTTGTGCCTTAACTTGCGCAATGCGCTCTAGAACTTCCTCGCTGGCCGGCCAGAACAGGGCCAGCTCATCATCTGGACAGTCCAGCGGGAGCAGCATCGTCTGCCCACCTGCCTGGGGCAGCACTGCCTTGAAGGCGTCCATCCAGCCTCCAATCTGTTTAAGAAGCAACTTGCAGTCGAAAACGTCCTCTGGAACCAGGATCAGCACGTACCGCAGCGACGGCAGCACGCGAGCCGCCGCCACCAGGCGCTGCACCCCCTCAGCATCCATGGAGCTCGCCATACACTCAGGTACCCTGCATGGGCGTTAACAACGTTATATACATGTGCCTGAGAACCATGAGAGACTGTGACCAGCATGCATTGCTCAGAACCGGGCGCATGTAACCACCAAGAAGCACACACCGCTGAGGCATAACAGCACACAGCTTATGCCCAGCCCGGCAGGGCAGCACCACAAGTGCATCACTGGCACCCACCGGATGCAGAGGCTGTCGACGTTCCTCAGCAAGCACAGGGACGGAAGGTTTTCGCTGCACATAAGAGCCCTCGCCGTGACTGTCAAACCGCGAATCTGCGGCCACGCGTCCAGTAGCGGGACATGCTGGCGGTCAGGTGCAGCGGACAGCACCAACGCCAGCTCTTGCAGGTGCGGCAAAGTGCCTGCCGCCACCTCCACTTGGTCCCTCTCACAGCAGCGCCCCAGGCCCAGGTAAGTGAGGCTGCGCAGGTTGGTCACGGTGTCCATGCTGAGCTGGCCCTGAGCGCATGCGAGGCCCTGGAAGGTCAGGCGCTGCAGCCCAGTCGCTGCTGTCAGCTGCGGCGGCAGCTCCTCCACAGGCATGCCTGAGAGGTGCAACGAGGTGAGTGCTGTCAGCCTGCTCAGGATCTGCATGCCCGGTGCAACCCAGACTTCGGCATCATCATTGTTATCAATGCGAAGCTTGGTGGGAGCATCTGCGCAGCCCTTGATGGAGAGAGCCTGCAGACTGCCGCCAGCCGCACTCAGCGCTGCCGGCAGCTCTGGCATTGCGCAATATCGGAAGTCGATGCTGGCCAGATCTGTAGGGATGGCGCCGGAGTGGACTACTGTTGAGCATACAACCACGGGACTGACACCGACGTTGGCATCGCAGTCGATGCCGAGGTGGCGCAGCGCTGTCAGCATGCCGCAGCAGGGTCCCAGCTCCACACCGCACGCTGACACATAGAGGCTGTGTAGCCGCCCCAGCTGAGAAAGCCAGCTGCCACACAGCGAGAGGGGCGCGTCGGTCACACTGCGGGGAGGTAGAGAACAGGGACGCTGGGTTATCAGGAAGCTCAAGCGGTGAATGGTAGCCAGCAGGTCATGCAAGCCACACTCACAGCCAATGCTAGCCACAGCGCAACCGGCACATGCGCAGCACCCACCTGAGCACCAAGACCTCCAGTGTTGCTGCCTGCATGGCAAGTCCTGCAGCAAGCTGGCGTGTTGGCATGACCCCCTGGAACAGCATTGCAGCATCGAAAGTAAGGATGCCACGGGGGGCTGCGGCCAGCCAGCGCAGCAGGTGCAGGCTCTGCTGCCGTCCCAGGCTGAGCGTCTCCATGTCGCCCCACAGCACGCGGTTGGCCGCCCCCAGCTGTCGCGCCGCCGTGCAGGTGGTGTTGAAGCGCGCCCTGCATGGGCAGAGAGGAAACATATGGTTGATCGGATGAGCAGATGCTGGCAGGGGCGCCGGCACCGGTGGGGTGCCCAGCGGTGGACACGGCAGCAGCAGCGACCGGTGGGGCGCCCAGTGCAGGGTCTTCCGGCGCGGCCCGACGCGCCCTCTCACCTGAGCTTCAGCGGCAGCAGCAGCAGGATCGCTTCCAGCAGCGCCACGGGAAGGTCCAACAGCCCCGGCGCAGGGCCGTCCGAGGCGGTTGGGGCCATGGCTTGTGCAGGCTTCTGTGCGTTGTGTGGACGTCTGCAATAAGCCAAAAGCGGACTATAGCGCACCCAATCTGCGCCATCACCCCTGCGCGCCACAGTATGCTGGCGGTGCCGCCCCGCTGTGACCGCTGCGGGGCACAACACCTTGGCTGTTGTGTTGTGATTACTGAATCACCGACAAGAAATGAAAGCACCCATTTGGATATACATCCACGGACACCATTTAAGCAGCGAGGGGCCGCTGGCCGAGGGAGCTTGTCTCGACTGAAGGTATGCGAGGTCTACTGGACCTAACGCGTGATAGCCGGGCAGATGCGATTGGGGAGAGGGCTGCTGGCAGGGCAGTTCTGAGAATTCGGGGGAGATGGGGTAGCGGAAAGATGGAGAGACAGTTGGAAGTGAAGGTGCACAGAGGTTTGCAAGGCATGGGACGCAAGGAGAGGAGCGCAGGAGAGGACGACAAGTACAAGTGGTGCCAGCACAAAGGGCTTTACGGCGCAAACAAACCAGCTTGAGGGCACCGCAGGCAGGGGGGAAGAAGGCAGGTGGAAATATGGGCAGCTACAGGGACGTGGCGGTTTCAGGGCATGCGTTGAAGTTGTTGGTCTGTGCATCTGAGGCATGCAGCGGGACAAGGTGGCGGATTTGGTGCCAAGCATGACGCACAGCTAAGACTTGCGTGCTTGGTGTACAGAGAAGCAAGACAGTGCATGGCGGTAAGAGCAGGGAAGGAGAGGAGCAAGGGTTGTGTACGAGACACTGCAGGCCCACCACAGCACTGCGTACAGGTGCGTTCTGCAGCTACTTGCTGCGCAACTGTCACCCGCCGGTGCTGGGCGGGGGAGGCGAGTTGGGTGCTGGATGACCCGCTGGAGGGCCTCACGGAGTCAAGCCTCAGGCGGCATGGAGCTGTGCAGCGCAGCGCAGGCCGCCAGATGGCTGCGCCACTCCAGCAGCACCGCCTCTGCCGTGTGCAGCCGCTCGGCCGTGCTCTGCGGGTGGGCACACAAGTGGGCAGGCAAGGCAGGTGGGTGCAGGTGGGTAACCAGGCAGGTGGGTGCAGGTGCATACCACGGCAGGTGGGTGCAGGTGCATACCACGGCACGTGGGTGCAGGTGCATACCCTGGCAGGTGCATACCCTGGCAGGTGCAGGTAAGCACCCAGGAAGGTGCCAGTGGGCAGGCAAATGGGTGGAGGCGGCCACCCAGGAGGTACAGGGGCGATGCTAGGCCATGGGTGGGCAGGCAGCACCCAAGCCTGGCACGCACGTGAAACCTGCCAGGGGGCCTGCCGCACTAGCAGCCCCTGCTGGCCGGCCTGAGACAACCCACGCCCAGTCCGTCTGCCTGCGTTTGCACTTGCCGGAGCATGGCAGTACAGCAGCTGCAGCACCCGCTTGAGGGTATCGCAGCACAGCAGTACAGCACTTGCAGCACCCACCTCACTGTGCACCAGTTGCTGCTGCTGCTGCTGTGCTTTGGGATCAGGTCCAAGGGGTACAGCTGCTAAGCTGATAAAAACGTTGCTGCGGTACAGCAGTACAGGGCAGCGCACCTGGCTGTACATCAGCTGCTGCTTCTGCTTCATGGTCAGGCCCAGGGAGGAGGCCAGGGCGAAGCTGAACCGCTCCCGCCGTCCATCCTCGCTCACCGGGCGCAGCGCGTCTGAAGGGAGGGAAGACGGAAGCGGTGGGCAGCGGTGAGCAGCCCTAAGTGCTGCTGCGAGCCACACAAAGCAAGGGTGGGGCAGCACACACACCCCGTTGCCCGCCCAACGTCCGACCCAGCTGCCAACCCGCATTGCAAGTCAAAAGCACGCATGCGCGCCCAGCCGCCAACCTGCATTGCATGTCAAGAGCACGCATGCGCGCTCAGCTACGCAGCAGAGCAGAACAGGCACCAGGCCGCCCCCCTGGACCTACGTAGGCACAGGTGCTCTGTCGTGCGCTCTGGCAGGGTGCTTGGGTCACCCAGCTGGCCCACCTGCGCAGCACCCAACAAAGGAGAGGCAGGCTGTCAATGCAGGACAGTCGGGTAGGCCAGAAGCATCAGCATCAGCAGGGCAGGCAGGCAGGCAGGTAGGCAGGCAAGCACGTCAGGCAGGCGTGCACGTGCGCTCCCAGGCAGGCAGGCAGGCTTGCAGCTGCCCAGGCAGGCAAGCACTGCTGGCAGCCCCAGCAGCACCACATATGGAGGCAGCCTGCACTTGCCTTTGCACCCACATGTGCCAACATGGCAACATCTGACAGACAACCAGCCAGCCACATCCGGCTGGCAGTTGTTGGTACGTGCATGTCGAATGCAAGGGTGTGCTTGCACCCACCTGTGCTAGCAAGGCGGTATCTGCTGAGGCAGCAGTGACCACGCTGTCCCGCGCTGCGCTGCTGGGGCTCCACCTCAGGATCTCCTCGTTCTCGCTCAAACCCTCCAGCCGGGCAGCTGCAAGACCCAGGGGAGCAGGGAGGTGGCGGCATTCAGGGGCGGGAGTAAGGTGGGGAGGTGACTTGACTTTGTTTAGGAGTCGAACTAGACATGGGGGCGTGTGCAGGCGCTTGGCTCTCTCAAGTTGAGGGGCAGGCAGGGGTGGCTGTTTTGAAGTGTCGGGTGCGGGCCTCTCACCACCCCGAGTTTGCCACAACAAGCAGCGGCAGCGCTCACCCAGCTGCCCAGTCAGCAGGCCCTGCAGCTTGTTTCCCAGGCTAAACACCTGCAGGGAGGTCCCGGCCAGGGAGGAGAGTGCGGGCTCAAGAGAGGAAGCAGGGATGAAGAAAGCGGGAGGGGAGAGTAGGCAAGAGAGAAGACGCAGTCTTTTCTCGCCTGCTGTTCTGGTAACTAGCTGGCACATGTCCTGCAACTGTACCGCCTATGGGCTCCTCTGTAAGAGGGTGACCAGCAGCAGGGAGGCACCCCACCCGCCAGGCAAGCACCTGCAGCAGTTCCTCCCACACGCGCTGCTCCAGCGCCGCAAGCTGCAGCTCCTCCCACTCGTCAGCGGGCAGGCCGTCTGCATACTCCCGTGCACGGACTGCAGTGCAAGGGGGGGACAAAGGGAGTGCAGGCAAAGCGGGCAATTTGGAGCACAGAGGGATGCAGGCGGTGCCAGGTGGGGAGGCAGGCACGAGGCGCCTTGTTCTTTGGCAGGTATATGCACACAGGTTCTGTAAATGATTGAATGCTGCGCCGCTGTGACTGCATGAATGCATGAATGTAAGCACACAGGTGGAGCACAGCAGGGCAGCACATTCGCTGGCCTCTCGCTGCCCCGCCCCGCCCATTTTCGCACCAGTCGCAACAAACTGCCCTGTCACAGACCCTGCCTCGCCATAATGTGCCATGAAAGCCTCTCACCTGTGACAAACGGCTCGCTTGCCAGCACTTGATCTGTTTGGAAGCGGCCCACCACACGGGCAGCCACCAGCAGCATCTCCTGTGCCTCCCCGCCTCCCTCCTGCTGCGCCTGCTGTGACACGTGCACCACATGCGTGAGCTCGCACAGCGCACCCACTGCAACAGGCAGGCAAGCAGGCAGGCAGGCAGGCGTGAGGGGGTGCGCAATCCGTCTGTGCAGTGAGGGGTCATGCATGCATGCTGTGCCAGAAGCTGCCGGCTGCCCAATGCGTCACGCATGGTGCAGCAGCAGCACAAAGTCCCCCTCGCATCCCAGCAAAAGGCAGCACTACACGGCATTCAGAGCTCGTTGCAGGCAGGCACAGCATGAACATGGTGCACAGCACGCACAGCACGCACAGCCCACGCACCGCTTTCCATTGTGTGCCTCCCAGGGTCAGCCAGCGTGGCCCCAAAGAGGCGAGAGGCAGACCCCTCCACGAGACCAAACATGTGCCGGTAGCAGGCCTCTTGAACCGGCAATGTGAGCGTCTCCGTGGGCAGCTGGCAGAGCGGCAAGACGAGCAGGGGCAGCAACAAGGGGCTGCCGCCGACCTGCAGGGAGGACGGGGGGAGGGCGCATCAGGGGCGGGTGGTAGGGGTTAAGGCGCCAGCGGCGGGACGAGCTCGTGGGTGCAAGGCTGCACAGCGCCAGCGCTGATTATGTGTGGGCTTTCAGTGTGATCTCACCTGTTGCTGCTGCTCGTACTGTGACCAGGCTTCTGGAGCTAGCTCGGCTGCAAGGCTAGCGGCGGCGGCACGCGCTACCGCCCGCCGCTGGCGCCCTGCCTGCCGTCGGGGCGCACCACCCTCCTGGGGCCCGCCTGCTGCCGCTGCCGCTGCCAGCCGGCTGTGGGAGCTGCGCCCCACGACAGTCTGACATGCGCTGCGTGGCGGAACCTCCAGGCTGTTCGGGGGCGCGCTGCTTCGGCACTTTAGTGTGAACATTCTTTTTGCATGTATCGGAAGTCTTGGGGCAAGACTCTCTCCTACGAGCTTGTGATCGGTCAAGAGAGCCGCAGCGTGGGGGAGACCTGCCTCAGCATTTTTTGCGGCGCAGCATTCGCCGCACGCTGAAAATCCAAGGTGTGGGTCAATCTTGAGGCTCCAACCTGCCTAGCAGTCCAGCAAGCCACCAATCAGCACAACCGCCGCCTGACCGCTACAAGCGCATATCTCCGACCCCACAAACTTCTCCATCAGCGCTGCGGTGCCCTCACAGCCCAGCCATGCAGACCAGTGCGACATGCAGAGCGCCTCTGGTGCTTGTAACCCGCCCCTGCGCTGCCCGCCGCGCCTTTGCGCCCGCCGCGGCGCCCTGCAGCAGGTCGCTCCCCCGCCGCCAGCTGCGCACTGCCGCCGCGGCAGCGGACACGCAGGTATGCTGTGGCCACTTGAGAGTATGATTGAAGTTCCATTGAATTCCATAGCCTTGCTGTTGCATGTACCTGTAGACCTCAGGTGTCAGGTGCCGTCCGCACCGCCCGGCACCCACCATTGCCCGAATTGTGCTCCCTGCCGCACCCCACCCNGGAGGGAGGGAGGGAGGGAGGGGGCACAGGGTGGTACAGGTGGAAGGTCAAGAGGGGCTGCAAGATGCTGAGAAGGCTGCTGTGGGGGAGCTGGAAGGTGCGGGCGGGCACCGGCTGCAGAGGGAGGCAGGGCAGTGGAGGGCAGAGGGAGGAGCACAAGGGAGTTCAACATGCTGCCACATCCATGGGCGAGCAAGGAAGGTGCATTGGAAGCCGCGCCATGTGCCCCGCGACCATCTGTTGCCCCGCTGCCCCCCGAACCCTCAGGCGCTCACCGCTGCTCCTGCCTTCTTGGTGCATAAACCCCTTCTTCCGCCCCACCCCACGCCCCTTCTCACCTCACCCCACCGCACCCCTCATTCCACCACACCATCCCCACCTCTTCAGGTACTTCATTCCTCGGCGCAGCGCCTTGCCAATCTCTGCTGCCCTCAGCTCTGGGTGGCGCCGGCGGAAGGCCACGAGTGCGGTGATGCATGCGGAGGAGCACTCCACGTGGTTGTAGTCCACAACAATCTCGCCAAACGTCTCAGAGGGGTTGATGATCTGGACGGGGAGAGGGAAAGGGGACAGATGAGGGGGGCGCAGGGAGAGGCACATCAGGTGGGACGGTTGCAGCGCGAGAGAGTATGGTGATCTGGACGGGGAGAGGAAGGGGGACAGAGGATGGGGCGGGGGCAGAGGCACATCAATTGGAGGGTTGCAGCGCGAGGGGGTCGGAGGATCTGGCACCCACAGATTGGGGACAAGGAGGGTGAGTTAGCTGTGCTTTTGTAGTCCACGCCAATCTCGCCAGACGTGTCAAGACGGGTTGATGATCTGCAAGGAGAGAGAGGGGACGCCAGAAGTTGTGGGGAGGCGTGAGTTGCGCGGCCTCTAGTCCTCAGAGGGGGTGATGGTGTGGGCGGGAAACGGAACACAGACTGGGGTAATAAGGGGAGAGATTTAGCTGCGCACTTCCGGTTAGCATGGAATGCACGCAAGAAGTCCATCAGTACGAATTACAATCAACCAATTGATTACATTTCAAGTCGAGGCGGGAGCGGAGCCAGCAAATGTCTCAAGGGACAGGGTGGGGGTGAGTGTTGCCGAGTGTGACAGCAGGGCAGGCCCGCACCTCCATCAGCTCAGACGACCCAATAAAGGGGAGGCAAACTCGTCTTTCACACACACACGCCAGCCACATACTGAAACCACCCTCCCAAATCACACAAAAACGCACACAGCTAGTTCATCAACACGGTGTACGGCGCGGCAGGCCCACCTCCAGCAGCTCAAACGACCGCTTGTTTTCGTAGGTGGCCCACCCGCCGTCGCTGTTCTGGTAGGACAGGATGACGTTGACGCAGTCGCCCAGGCGGTCCTCCGGGATGGGCGGACCCACCAGCTTGGCGTCCATCTGCTCGGGTCACAGGGGTAGACACAGTGCATTTTGTTTTGGATTTGTTTAACAAGGCCTATTGGCAGAGTGCATGACCAACCTGATTGAAAAGTGGCTCCCTGACGCGCCGCCCACAACCCGGCCTGCCATGCGAGACAGGGGATGCTCTGCAGCACTGCACAACTGCACAAAACGCAATACCCGCGCACAGCTGGCGCGCAGCCGTACCCGCCAAGCCTGGGGGATACGTGCTGCACCCGCCGCCCTGCAGCTCTGCACAAGTGACAAACATGATACATACACCACAGCTGGCGTCCCGGCCTTGCCCACCTGTGCCAGCGTGAGGGCTGCCTTGAGCCCCTCTGAGGTGCAGTCTGAGATGGGCCAGCCGTGGTCTCGCGTGGAGAAGGGCCAGGCGCCCTTGCTGATGTGGCGGTAATACTCAGACAGAGGCTGCTGCGCCTCCTCCACCACCTGCGGTACCAGGGGAACGGGGCCGGCCAGTTGTCATTCCTTGAATGATGTGCAGCAGCATGCTGACACATGCTGATGTGGCGGTAGGAAGCTGCCAGTGGCTGCCGCGCCTCCTCAACCACATGCGGTGAGGTACCATGGTGAGGTACCATTGGTATGAGTGTAAAACGAGTGTGAGTACAAGTAAGTAAGAAAGTATGTTGGAACTAAGGAAACCTGCCAACGGCCGCCTGCTGCGCCGCTGCATCCACCTGCGGAAGCAACGCGCAACTTCAGTGGCGCGTCGGCCCTTCTAGCAGCACACGCGCGGCGCACTCGCGCCTCCACACAAACCAGCAAGGCCTGTGTTGCACCCTTGAGCAGCGCAGGTTTGTGCTGAAACGATGCAGTGTACCCCACACTCAGCCGGACAAACCAGTGCTGTGCCTCCAGCAAAGCCACGGCACGCCACATCACACCGGCCCAGTCAAGCGGGGCACCCACCTGTGACTTTTCGATGTAATCGTGTGCCGAGCGCAGGCAGGCGGTGAATTCGCGGGCCAGGGATCCAGTGGAGGCAATGGCCTGCATGGCATGGCAATGCGACCAGAGGGAGGTGAGGAAGGTAGGGGCACGTCTGCTGGTTGGCGCGCATGCAAATGGCCCGGCATGTGGGCCGCATGCCCCAGCAGCAGCACCAGCCAGGCCACCAGAACGCTCAGCAGCGGCAGCAGCAGCAGCGGCGGCGGCAGCAGCAGCAGCAGCAGCGGCGGCAGCAGCAGCAGCAGCAGCAGCGGGCCCCATGGGGGAACCTGGGCTGTGCCCGGCGCACCATCCCGCCTGACCAGCACCTGGCCCCACCCAACTGCCACGTGTCCCTGCCCACGCAGCAGTCAGCCTTGCAAGTGCACCACCCGGCTCGTTCTGCCTGCAACTAGCACACAACACACCTGCATCGCAAAAGCTGCGACCCTGCCCACACTTCCTGCTCACCCATCCCTCCCTCCAGGGCCCCAGCTGGTCACCTCTCCACCCCACCCGCCCACCCAACTGCACCGCAAAGGTCAT
>JTEE01000076.1:830370-846667 GCA_002896455.3 Chlorella sp. ArM0029B | reverse complement strand
GCCCCCGCCTGCCCCTGCCTTGCAGGGATCCCCCAAGGGCTCCATCTGCGTGCCTGCCTTCCTGGTCATCGACTCCCCCTCCTCCCCGGGAGAGTTTGCCAAGTGGCTGGCCTGCAAGGCCAACGGGGTGGTGCCCACAAAGCCCAACGCGGCGCTGCCCGCAGAGATCGCGGCGGCAGCGGGCCAGGGCAAGGCGGTGCGTTTTCTTCAATCTTTCTGCAATTGAGTTTAAGGGGGGGGCAAGGGGCCACGGCAGTGAGGGTGCCCAGCCGACAACGCATGGGCGGAGCACGTACTTAGTCACACCCCTGCCTGCCACGTGGTCTCTCTCTTTTCCTGGTCTCATTTCGAATACTGCGGGGCAAAGCAGCGGCGGCTAACGCTCCTCCTATGTCGGGCAAGGAGTTGGCGGACTGGCTGGCTTCCTGGCTGGCGGGCGTGGTGCTCGACAGCCTGCCTGCTCTTTTGTGCCTGGCTAGGTACCAGCCGGCGTGCCTGCCTGCCTGCCTGCCGTCCGGCCGGCCCACTCGCTCATCCCCTCAGCCTCACTGCGCATTTCGGGCTGCATTCGGGCCCCTTGGTGTCCTTAACTGCCACCTCCTGTGGCCCTGTACCTGACATGCTGTGCTGTGCTGTGCTGTGCTGTGCAGGCAATCCTGGCGTGTGAGGCAGGCGGCACGCTCGTGCCTTCGGTCAATTTCCCGCAAGGCAAGGTGTCCCGCAGCCTCAAGGCAGCTTGGAAGGTGCGCTGCACAAGTGTGCCATGCCAACTGTGACATGCAGGGGTGGCTACCAGTCTCACTTCCTTGCTTATCATGGAGTGAGATGGGGTGCCCCTTTCACCTGTCACTTTTCTTGCGTGTGGATGAGAGTTCCATCCCATTCCGCGCTTCTTCCAGGTGTGTATGTGGCAAGCCGCCTGCATAAATGTCGCCTTGCAGTGCACGGCAGTGCATGGCAGTGCAATGCAAACTGGCCGCTGCTGCAGCTTGGCAAGGATGAGGCACCTGGTGGCTGCTGCTGCTGCACTGCCTCGGTGCCGCTGACCCCTGCTTTGCCTGCTGCTGGCCTCTCCTGCACTGCAGGTCCTCAGCACGGGCAGCCTGCCTGGAAACCGGGTGGTGCACTTGGATGGAGGCGTGTTTGCCTGGTACCGGGCAGGCAAGTGGTTTATGTGTGTCACCGATGTTTATGTGTGTCATTGATGATGTGGGCATGATGACAAACCGGGCCTGGCCAACCTCTACAAGTGACGAGCATCCCGCTGCACGCCTGGCGAGTTTGCACTGCAAGTGACAGTCACCCCACTGCACGCCTGGCGTGGCGTGTTTGCACTACAAGTAACAAGCGTCCCGCTGCTCGCCGCCTCGCCCACGCCGATTGCTGGGCCGACAGGCGCCCAAACTGCCTGCCTGCCTGCCTGCCTGCCTGCCTGCCTGCCATTTTCTCACCACTTGTCAATCCATGTGTGACTGCAGGCCTTCCGATGACTGGAGAGTACGATGGGGCCGGTGCCGGTCGCACGCCTGCCGCTGCCGACACGCCAAAGTGAGGGTGTGGGAGGCAGTGAGGGAGGGGTACCCGACGGGGGCCGCTCTGCTTGCCTGCTGCCGGCCTGGCCGGGGCTGATGGGGCGGCCAGCAGGCAGGGTCTTGCCAGAGTGATTGCCTCTGCGGCGCACTACATGGCGGCCCGCAGTAGTACCATAAGTGTTGTACAGAGGCGTCCTCGCTCGACATTCCCCAAGATAAAACCACGGCACATACAGGTCCCCCTTTACGCATGCCTTTACGCATGTAGGTCCCCCTTTACGCATGCCTTTACGCACCGCCCTCACAACTCCCTGCTGCCTTGCCCCGCCCGAACGCTGCAGGCTTTGACGGCCGGCAGCAAGCCCTTGACACTTGGTATGCGTGGCTCGCAGGCGTGTGATTTGGAGAAACTGCAGCCAGCCAGGGGGCGGACTGGCTGGCGAGCTATGTTTTGGAGATTCCGAGCAGCGCTGCCAGCCTTCCTAGGCCACCCCACCCCTTGAACCCTAATCAATCTGTGATGAAAAGCACCAACTGTAAATTCTCTGTGTTTGGTCCTGAGCCACTGCACAGTGCGGCATGAGATCAATCACGAGCAGCTTCTTTGTCGCTGTGCGTCGCCGTGGCGCCACCGTGGCGGCCCCTTGCAAACATGTCCCTGGAGCCCACCGTCCTGCCTCGCTTGCCGTGCACTCCGTGCTTCACGGCTGCACCCCGATATAGTATTCTGCCCGCCGGCCGTAGGTGTGGGCCGCGTCTCTCGGCAACTTCAACCTGCGTGCGGCTACCGTCCAAGCGGGTGCCATGGCTGCATAGTGGAGGCTTCAACCCAAGCAAACTCGAGCACGGTTGGAGGCCTAGGCGGGCGGCGGCGGCGGCCAAGCTAATGGCTTTGCTCTCTAAGCCTCCCGGAGAGGCTGTCATTCAGCGGCTCGCGGCAGCGTTGTCAGATTTCAACAACAGCCAGGCCAGCTCCCGCACCGGCAGCCTAGCTCAGGTAAATACAGGGCTCTGCCGCTGCTCTCCTGCGCTCGCGGCGCCCATTATTTGCCTCACAACACACTGGTCATGCGTCTGCAGATATGGGTTCCGGAGACCGACGAGACGGGCGCCGTGGTCCTGAACACGCAGGTGTGACTGCCTCAGCGCTGCAAAGCGAGCGCTGCAGCTCGCCCTGCAGGCCTGTGCCACGTGCACACGGTGCGGCAGCCCGTCCCGAACCGGCCGGCAAGGGGACGCAGCCATTGGGAGCAGAGGTCCCCGACCCAACTCACCCGACCCAACTTGGCCTGCCGTGGAACTACCCGCCCCCCTGCAGGGCCTGCCATATTCCATCAATGGAGTGGGGGACCTTCTGGCCCTCTTCCGTTGCATCTCCTGCAAGTACAAGTTCTCCACAGACGTCAACAAGCCGCAGCAGATGGGTGCAGGTGGGGGCGGGACCGGGTGGCAGCGGGTGCTGGTGGTGGTGACCGGCTGTCCGCCCCTGCTTTGGGGCTCCTCGCACCCCGCTTGGCACCCTCACCTACGGGTGGGGACAGCTGGGGGCTTGCAGTGCTGCCTGCACGGCTGCATCCGAACCCAGCCCCCACCTTGTGGGTGGCGTGCCACCATCGGTGCCTCGTCCACTGCAGGCAGGCCCCACACATTGGCTCTCCCCTCATCCCGCGCTGCACCTGCCTTGCCTTGCCTTGCAGTGGGGCGAGTGTTCACGAGCGGCGAGCCGGAGATGTCAAACCACGTGCAGCGGTATGACCAGCACGTGTACCTGCGGGCAGCAGAGGCGCAGGTGGGTGCTGGATGTGGGTGCAAAAGGCAGCATGAGTGCGCAGACGGGCGCGGCTTGGCACGCCTTGCATGTGCCGAGCCTGCTGCGTGCGGCGCCTCTCGCACGCCATGCTTTTGAACCCGCAGAGGACCGCCATGCGTGCATCACCTGCTTGCTCCGCTGCCCTGCCGAGAAGCCGGGGCAGGCTCAGAAAACAGACGCATCTCGCCGACCACCCTTCTTACCAACAAACACCTTGTTACCAACAACACCGCCCGTCATTATACCAACTCCCGATCCTTGCCGCCTTGCCTGCTCCTGCAGCGGTGCCGGGTCCACTCCACGCTCTTCATGCCGCTGTACCCCACCGCTTCCCGGGACGCATGCCTGGGAGTGTTTGAGGTGGTGCTGACTGACCCAGATGTGAACTTTGCGGGCATGGTGGGCTGGATCATGTGAGTCCCCACCTGTTGCCGTGAGCAGGCGCTTGCTGTCCTTTTGTGTGGGTGTGCAGCGTGGCGGCGCACTTGTTCGGATGCCCGTGTAGGAATGGTGGGCTGGATTGTGGCAGTGAATGCAGGCACCTTCTGTGGGCAGACATGCTGTGTTGTGCTGCAAGCTGGGTGTTGTTTGTGTCACACGGGTGTGCACGCAGCCCTCGATGGGTGAATTGTAAAGTTTGCAGGCATGGTGAGTTGCCGTGGGCAGAGGTGCAGCGTGGGGATGGATGAAGCATGAGCGGTGTGAGGCACCCACACGATGCACGCCGGTTGTGCCCCAAGAAGCCGTAGCATGCGAATGCCTTGCTGCTTGGAACTGCCTGCCTTGTGTACTCTCCTGCTACTGCCTGCTCCTATCATCTCCCTTACATCACCTCCCCCTGCCTCCCGCCCCTGCAGCTCCTGCCTGCAATCCCAGGGGCTGTTCACTGGAGAGGTGGACACCGGCAGTCTGGCTGACCAGCGGTTGGGGATGCATCACCTGGGGCCTCTGGACGACGGCGTGTCTGCGCTCGAATCAGGCATAGCGCCTCGGCTGGACATCCGTGGCGGGCTGGGTGGAGATGACTTGGCAGGAATGGCAGGCAGTACCGTGGTGCTTCCCACGGTCAAGCGGGAAGGGGCAGGCGGCGGCGAACGTGGCGGAGGCGGCGGCACAGAGGGCGGCGACGGGGCGGGCGGCGGCGACGCTCCTCCTGCCCTGGCGGCCCCGGCGGCAGCAGAGGCCGCTGCCAATGGTGGCCTGGAGGGCGCATTGAACGGGGGGCAGCTGCAGCTGCAGCGCCTGGCGTCTGGCACGCTGCCTCAAGGCATGGATTCACCCGCACCGCAGCAGCAGCAGCACACGGCGGGCGGCGGCAGCGGCAGCGGCGGCGGCAGCGGCCCGCACGGGCAGACGCCGTCGGTGCTACTGGCGGCGGCTGCCGGTATGGCGGCCGGCGTGGCTGCAGCGCAGCAGCATGGGCAGCAGCAGGGCAGCCATCCGCTGTCAGGGTCGCTGGAGGGCCGCCCAGGCATGGTAGGCAGCGGTGGCAGCTTGCCCCTGAATCTCAGCGTGCACCACAGCGGCAGCGGCGGCGGCCTCCCCTCCGGCAGCATTGCGCAGCAGGGGGCGCAGCCGCCACCTCAGCTGATGGCCCACCTGCCACCTCAGCAGCAGCAGCTGCTGCAGCAGCATCTGCAGCTGCAGCAGGCGGGCGCCGATCCCACTGTGTTTGCCGCCGCAGTGGCGCAGCTGCTGCAGCAGCACCCGGGCATTGCAGCCGGCTTCTCGGGGCCTCAGCAGCTGGCCTCCCTGCTGGGCATGCCCCACATGCAGCAGCAGCAGCAGCAGCAGCCTTTCGCAGGCCTGGCGGGGCCGGGCCCCGGGCCCAGCAGCCTCATGAATGGTGGTGGCATGCTGGGCCAATCGCCTGCCGTCACGGCGGGGCTCTCTGGGCTTGCACAGCAGGTGCAGGGGCAGGGGCAGCTGATGGACGCTCACCAGCATCAGCAGCAGCAGCAGCAGCAGCAGGCGGCGCAGCTGCTGGATTACCAGCAGCAGGCGCAGCAGCAGACGCAGCAGACGCAGCAGGCGCAGCAGGAGCAGCAGGAGCAGGAGCAGGATGATGAGATGGGGGATGATGAGACAGATGAGGAGGATAGGCCCTTCTTGAGGCCCGCCCCCGGGGCCGCACAGAAGTATGGGCAGGGCAACCGGGTGCTGACGTACGAGGACCTGGCGGCGCAGGTGCGGCGACGTGGCAGGGCGGGCTGATGTGGTGCAGCAGGCAGCACAGGGGCTGGGAGCGGGCTGGGTTGGGTGCTGACGTGCGCTGTCTTGGCATGGCTTACACATTGATGGGGCAGGGTGGTGTGGTGCGGGTGCTGGGTGTAGAAACCGCACCATGGCACAGTAGGTGTGATGGCGTACCAGGGTGGGGCTTGAAACTGGAAATCGTTGCAATGTGGTTTGCCCACACCTGCCCTTCCCCGCATGCCTCCCCTCGCCTCCCTGCTGCAGTTTGGGTATGGGTTGAAGGAGGCAGCAGGGCGGCTCAACATCTGTCCCACTACGCTCAAGCGCGCGTGCAGGTGGGCACAGGGACACACGCTGCCCGCCCACCGCCTGCTGTCGCACATCCTGTTGTGCCAGCTGCGTTGTGCCAGCTGCCGCAGTGTCACCGGAGGCCGGTGCGGCTTGAAACAGCAGCCACCCTCGCATTTGCCGGCTCCAGCTCATGTGCCCCACCTGCCTGCCTGCCTCGCTGTGCTTCTCACTCTCTGTTTCTGCCGCTCGCCATTAGTTACACCAGTTGCTGACAGACAATTACGCCGCCCCTGCCGCAGGCGGCTTGGGGTGCCCCGCTGGCCCCGCCGAGAAATTGTGAAGCACAAGAAGCGGAAGCAGACTGCGCGCGGCGACGGCGGCAGCCAGCAGCAGCAGCAGCAGGGGCAGCAGCAGCCCAACGGGTCTGTGGCCAACGGCGGCAGCATGGGAGCCAAGGGCTTCAGCTCAGGCAGCGGGCCTTCCTCGGGAGGCAGCGGCAACCCGCAGCTGCACATGTTGGCTGGGGCGCAGCAGCAGCAGGTGACGACAGGCATGGCGGCGCAACGGAGCGGCTCCCTGCCCACTGGCCTCACCGGCATGGAGCACCTGTGCATGGCCACGCCCACCGTGCCCGCTGGACTTCTGTCGCCCGAAATGGCGGCAGCCATTGCCAGCAGCCTGCAGCAGCAGCAGCAGCAGCAGCAGCTGGGGCCGCATGGCGGCGCCTCCCTGCCCCCTGACCCAGCGCTCGTTGGACAAGTGATGCAGCTGCTGACGCAACAGAACCAGCAGCACCAGCACCAGCACCAGCAGCAGCAGCATCATCTGCATCAGCAGCACCATCAGCATCATGTAGGAGGCGGTGGCCTGCCGCCGCACGCGCCTCAGAGTATGGCGGCCCACGGCTCGCTTGCGCTGCCCGTGCCGCTGCCGCTGCCGCCGCGACCCTCGCCGCTGCCGCCGGCTCCGCTGCTCAGCAACCTGGGCTTGCCGCGGCGGGCAGACAGCAAGCTCAACCAGAGCGTGGGGCAGGGCATGGGGTCTCTGGACATCCTGGCAGCAGCAGACTTTGAGATGTCAGGTGGGTGGGTGGCCGGGGCGGGTGGCTGGGGTCGATTGATTGGCGGGGATGTGCTGTGCCGTGCTGTGACGTGCTGTGCCTCACCACCGGCGCAGCCACAGCGCCATGCCCTTGCCTGCATTTCCCTTGCGTTCCCCTGACGCCGCCCGTGCTCACAGCCCCGCCCTGCCCCGTCCCTGCTTGTGCAGTCGGCAACATGAGCGTCGGCAACTCCCCTCGCCTGGCCCTGAGCAACCTTGGCGGCCTGAGCCAGCTGGGCCTGTCAGCATTTGATTTCAACGGGGGAGGCATCGGGCCGGCCGCCACGGCAACAGCAACGGGCGGCGCTGGCGGCGCCACTGGGCCGCACAACGGCCCGGCCAACAGCTCAGGTGCTGTCTCACGGCCGCCAGCAGGCAAGTGAGTGAATGAAGCAAGCGGCCAAGCGAGCGACCGGCGCAGTGCAACTATGCCCCCTTGAAACCCACCCCTCTTTGTTCGTGTCAAGTAGCCCCTCTTTAGCCCCCTTGTGATGGCGCTCGGGCGCCCATATCCTCCCAACCTGTCTTCTATTGGGCCTGCTCACTCCAGTCTCTTTTCGTGTCCTCAGGCAGGCGGGACTGGGGGGCGAAGCACTGCACCTGCTCCCTGCCCTGCTGCCCTCCCTCTGGTGCTATCGCTTCCGCCCGCCCAGCTGGCAACGCCACCAAACTCAGCTGGCCACATGGCCTTGAAAACACTCAGCTCTTGCGTTGCACCACCAGGCGCCTCCCGCCGCTGTTGTCCCGTCGTACCTCCCTTTGCTGGCGCAAGCGCAGTGCCGAACCCACGAAATCGCTTTCTTCTCACATGCATACATTCCGTCGATCCCATCCGTGTCCTCATCCGTGTCCTCATCTGTGCATGCACTTGTGTGTGCAAGTGCCCGTCCCTCTCCCTCGCTTTGCCACCGGCTCCCCTGCCCCTTGCACACCCCACCTGGTCTTTTCCCCCCGGCCCCTCATCTTGTGCGCGTGCAGTCCCTGCAGCCACGCATTCCTCTCGCGCCCCCAGCCAACCCCAAATCCCCCCTTTTCCCTAACCTCGCGTTTCCCTTCTCGCACCACCTGTGTCGATTTCCCTTCCTGCATCACGTACACTTGCCAGCAGCATCCTCCCAGCGTTTTCTTTCCTCCTCCTCCCAGGGACCACCCTGCGCAATTTCCCCAAGCTTCTTACCCTCCCACAGGTGACTTCTTTCCCCAACTCAACGCCAACTCAACCCCGCGCAAGCCTCTCCAGTCCCGCCTGCCTTTATAGGCCAAAAACAAGAACATCGGCCTGCACCCGAACGCCGCTCTTACCCCGTCTTCAACCTCCCAGCTCACCTCAAGGTACCCCCCCGTTGCACCCAGGCTCTCATGTGCCCCTGCTCTTCTTATGCCGGCACGCCCGGCAGCACTCGGTACTTTGCTGCCTGTCGGCGAGGGGCGCGCCCCCTTCGGGACGCTCGCAACACATGACCTGCCACACCAGCACCCCTCTCCCATGTTTCGGCTGGCCAGAGCTAGCTGACACTGACCACCTTGCCGCTCTTTAACCGACCGCACCCAGGCAGGCACCAGCACCACAGAGAGAAAGGCAGTGCAGCGGGACCCTGGGCAGGCGGAGTTACTTCGCTTTCCGCCCTGCTCTGCGCGCTGGGGTGGCACATGCCTCCTGCTCTGCGCGCTGGGGTGGCGGCACACCACATGAAATGGCTGCGGCGCGGCTCGTTACAATGGGGTGGGGGTGTGCACGTGCTGGTCTCCCTGGCAGCTAACTGGCTCCTGGTTGCCACGGAGAGAAGGTAGGCAGTGAAGTGGGACCCTGGGCAGGCTGAGCTCGCCGCCCCTGCCCGCCGTTCTGCACAGTACAACGCTTCGTGCGCTGTGCGCTGAGATGGCAGCATGGATCCAGCAATGGCTGCAGCGCAGCTCTCAAGTGTCATAAATTTGCAGGCTGCCTGGTGTTCTAAGGGCATCTGCATGGGCTCCCTGCTTTAGACACACGCTGGATGGCCGCTGTGCCCTGCTCTGCGCGCTGAGGCTTCAACCTTGGTTTTCGCAGCCCCGGTGGCACAACCTAGAACGCTGTGTCTGTCTTTGGCTCGCACCCTCCGTTTTCACCTCTGCTTGCCGACCTAGCGCGGAGGCCGCGGCCTGCTTACACACAAAAACAGGCGGCTGTGCCCCCATTGGAATTAGGTTAAAACATGGCACCGGCAGAGATCTGGCCGGGGGTGTCAATTTGTGAGCGCACCACCTGGGTCATGACGCCGCGCACACACATCTTTGAAACCTTAACATCTTCGCTAGCTGCCTGCCAGGCTGGCTGGTCTCCCTGCCAGGCTGGCACCTGCGCCCCGTGCACAGCATGGACAGCGCTTGCCCGGCGCATCACACGTTGGGCGGCGTGCGGTCCAGCAGCAGCCAGATGCCGCTGCACACCTCGCTCTCCTCATCAGGCATCACCACCAAAAAGTGCAGGCCCCTGCAACCAAGAAGAAAGCAGGCATGAGATGTGAATGTTTCGTTTTTGTGTGTTTTTGTGTCGGTTTTTTTTTTTTGTGTGTCGGTGGGGTTGGTTGGGGTTGGGGTCATGCGGGTGGGCACGGCCACAAAAAAAAGTGCGGGCCCCTGCAACAGGTACTGCAGCGGTACTGCCGGTGCTCACCCGACGGCCAGCTTGGCCTGCTCCCAGGCCTGGGCCTCTGCCGTTGTCTCCAGGCTGCGGCGGTAGGAGCCATACCTGTGGCAGGAGGACACAAGAAGGCGAGGGAGGGAAGAGTTTGAATGTGAGAGAGTGGTGTGCAGCAAGTGACAGAGTGCAGGGAGCGGAGGCAAGCGGCGTGCGTGGCTCGCTCAACAACCTTGAACCTGCGGGTGGATGAAATGCCCCACCCCAACATCCGCCCGACCCAACCCGACAGCCAAACCGACTCTAGTTGCCCACACCACGCCGTCCCAACACCTGCCCATAACCTCCCATGGGATACTTCCCAACTTAGCTCCGTTTCACCTCTAGCAGCCGTTGCAGCCGGTCTACTAATCGAGGCTGCCCCCACGCATCCACCCCTCTAAACATCAACCTGCTGCCCCCATCCCACCGCCAGCCGCCGCCTCTCCTCCCAACCAATTATCCGAGAGCCCACAGTCTCTCCAGCGGTCATTAAAGACGGTGCCCCCCAACGCTTTCCCACCTCCCACCCAACCGCCCATCCGTTCACCTGCCACGACCAATCCCGCCCTACTCTCATACCCACTGTTGCACACGAGCCACCCCACCCACCTCCAGCAATGGTTGAAAGCCTCCAGATTGAGGCACGCTTTCCCACCACCCATTCAACTGTCCATCCATCCCACTACTTCATACGAGCCACCCCACCCACCTCCAGCAATCGTTGAAGCCCGTCTCCAGGCAGAGGCACGCACGCTTTCCACCACCCAACCGTCCACCCATCCACCTGCTGCGAGACTCCCCATCCCCGCCCTATCTCTTACCCACTACATCACACTAATATTTACATGCCACCCACCTCCAGCGGTCGTTGAAGCCGGTCTCCAGAATGAGGAAGGCGCGGTCGGAGTCGGCTTTGACGGCAGCCAAGTCCAAACTGTTGGTCCAGGCAGCCAAAGGGTCGGCACGGCGGCTGCAGGGCAGGAGGAGCGGTGGGGAAGAGGGAGGGAGCGGTGAGGGCGAGGGTGCAGGGTACAGTGAGGGGGGCGGTACCGGCGTGGTTGGCGACACAAAGTTGGGCGCGCCTGCCTGGCAGAGAGAGGCAGGCAGGGTGGGGACGGAGGACAGGCAGGCAGGCAGACTCGTGACGTGCGCACATGTAGCAGCATATGAATGTGCAGCAGGATAGGCACCAAGGCAGCAGGCTGCCCAGTCAGCCGAGGCAGTTGGTAGTTACCCGGTGCCGGCCGGACACCGTCACACCATCTGAAACCATCCGAAACCAACGTGCGTGGGCAGGCAGTGTGCACGGGGGGGCCGCAGTCCAGGGCTATTTGAACGAGGCGCACCAGACACGCAACTGGCAAGTAAGAGCAGGGTGAGGATGCTGCCTGCCTGCCTGCCTGGCTGGAAGCCTGCCTGCGTGCGCGCACATACACATACACACACATACCTGTAGACTGCCACGCCTGGGATGAGCGTCTCTGGGGTGAGCTCTTGCCGCACGGCATCCAGGTCCAGGGTGGCTCCAAACGCCCGCCCAGCCGCCACGTCACCCAACTCCTGCAAACGGGGGCACACACCACCAAACGGCAACGTGGTGAGCGTGCGTGTTGCATCAGAGCTGGTGCTGTGTGCTCTGCCTGCCTGCCTGCCTGCCTGCCTGCAACTTACACAAACGACCCTCCCCGGACTCCACCGCACCCGCTGCTGCCTCCGCCGCCGTCGCTGTTGTTGCCGCCGGTGCTGCCGTGCTGCCCCCGCTGCTGCTGCCGCTGCCCCCACCCCCACCCCCGCCCCCACCACGCCTCAACCGCACGCGTTGCTGCCGCTGCCCCCGACGCCGCTGCAACACAAGAAAGGCACAGCAGTGCCCACCTGCTGCAGGGTGGCCAGCGGCAGCAGGACACCTTGCGCAAACGGCCCCCCACGCCTCAACCGCACTGCCGCCGCTGCTGGGCGGTGCAAGCTCACCTGCTGCAGGGTGGCCAGCGGCAGCTGCACAAAGGACCACTTCTCGCCACGCAGGGCGTCAGGAAGCTCTTCGGGTGCTCCCAGGTCAATTGTGAAGAGTGTGGAGGCCTTGTCGCTGTACCCAGGGTGTGAGGTGTACACATTCTCCATCCGGTCCTCTAGCCAGTCTGCAAGAAGTAGAGTGAGGTTGGTAACAGTGTGCCTTCAATTGACTGAGGACGGTGGAGGCTTTGTCGCTGTACCCGGGGTGCGAGGTGTACACATTCTCCATCCGGTCCTCCAGCCAGTCTGCAGGAAGTAGAGGGAGGTCAGTAACAGTGGACTGAGGAGGGTGGAGGCCTTGCCCCAGCAGGCGGGGGTGCGCGGTGTACACATTCTCCATTCGGTCCTCCAGGCAGTCTCGATTCATGCCCAGCCCAGCACTCCTTCCTCCCACGCTAGCGAACCCTGCACACTCCACAAAGCGACCCACACCCGCGGGCCCCGGCTCACTCATGAGGGTGAAGCAGCGGCAGCGGCGTGAGGGCATAAGTGTGACTGATTCATCCCAGGCCAGCACTCCTTGCTCCCACGCTAGCAAGCTCAACCCAAACCGACACATCAGCACACCCGGCCTGCCAGCTCACATGAGGGTGGCTGATGGGTTTGTATAGGGGAGACCACCCTAAACCCTAAACCCTAAACCCTAAACCCTGATACCGGCCTGCCAGCTCACTCACTCATGAGGGTGAAGCAGCGGCGGGAGGGCATGGGTGTGATTCCCAGGTCGGAGACGGCGCGAGAGATGATGGTCTGCATCTGCCCCCTGAAGAAGCGGGCGGTGGTGGGCTTCACGGCCCCCGGCTGCTCAAGCACCGCCTCAAGCGCCTTCTTGAGCTGCAAGGCAGATGACATGGAATAGAACAAGCAAAAGGTGTTCGGTCAGTGGCAAGTCCAGGGCAATCTTGATGCGCGAATGGATGACAAGAGAAGAGAGGTAAGTAGTGAATACAGAAGAAGCCAGCTGTGTGGCCAGCACACACCACTGTGCCGACCTTCTGCAGGACAGCATTGCCATTCCAACTCCTGGGATAAGCATCACATCACTCGGTAGTGATGTGAATGTCATGTGCATGTGAATGTCTGGCTGCATCAGCAGCACCCGCCTGCTCTGCGTTATTCACCTTCCCATGCTGTTCGCTCACCCCAGTCTTCACCACTCCCAGTCTTCACCACTACCAGTCATCACCACTACCAGTCTTCACCACTACCAGTCTTCACGCGACGCATGCGCCTCCCGCGCCCAATAACGCTGCGGCTGCGGCTGCTGCTGCTGGCGCTGGCGCTGGCGCTGCTGTGGGGTGCCCCCACGCACCTACCGCCCCCGCCTCTCCTCACCTCTGCGCTGTTGATCTTGTTGTTGGGGTAGTATTGGGCATACTCAAAGTTGCGCTTGGGGTCGCAAATGATGAGCTCCCACACCTTCTTGCCGCGCTCATCCAGGATGGGGCGGCTGCAAAAGTCGAGCTCCCACACATCCGACGTGGGCACGCTCTTGCTGCTGCCGCTGCTGCTGGGGTCTGCGTCAGCCACTATGGGGGCTGCGCCGGCGGCGCCGCCGTCGGCGGCACGTCGCCACTGCTGCTGCCGCTGCCGCCGCTGCACGGCGGCACCCAGGCTGCTGCTGCCGCTGCTGCTGGCGGCGCTGCTGAGTGTTGCTGTCGTGGGTGCGCGGCAGGCTCCCCAAACGGCAGGGGCGCGCACAGCCGCGGCGCTCGGGATAGGCTGCTGGGATAGGCTGGCCAGAGAGGGCGCGACTCCGCGGCTGGGCACTGCACAGGAGGCCAGCATTGTTCTCTGTCACTGATGCTCTGCTGCCTTGAGCTGCAATGTGCTGGAGAGGAGGGTAGTGTTGGGGTGGCCTCGCGAAATGAGGCGTCCGTTGTGAGAGGCGCGCGAAATATGCTCCTTACGACTATTGCAATTCACAGGTTGGGTTGAGGCCCGCAAAATGGCTGGCGTGCTGCGCTGAGCACAGCAGCTGGCCCAAACAAAGTTGTTGTTCTCTTATTCTTCTTCTTCTTCTTCTTCTTCTTCTTCTTCTTCTTCTTCTTCTTCTTCTTCTTCTTCTTCTTCTGCTTGTCCCTTGCCGGGAAGTTATAAGGCCCTCAACCGTGCAGGATGAGAGTGCCAATGAGCGGCGGGGTTGAAGGGTGAGCGGGGCGGCAGTGCCGGCGGCAGAGGAGGGAAGGAGCCCAGGTGTGGCATCGGCCCTTATGCAGCAGTGCAGGCATGCGCAGTGGTACTGTGTGCTGCTGGCTCAGTGACGTGGAAGTAGGTAGTGTGGAGGCTTAGCTTTCTGCCTAGCGACCGCTCACTTGTTGTTCCAGGTGCACCAAACGGGGCCGGGGTTTCCGGTGCACTTGCATGCTGAAAAAGATACGCTGCCTTCTTAACTGCCGACACAACACTTTTTAATCCACAAACAGAACTCTGTATATAACAGAATATCTCCTCAAACCACAAACCACAATCTCCCCTAACCTCATGCTCGGGCATGCCCACCTGCCTCCCATAGTAAACCGCCAGTCGTCCCACAACTTATTTTCCCTCTCGCCCCTCTCTTGCCTTCATGACATATGTAATGCTTTCAAGTGCACACTACTTCACATGGATGCTATGCTGTATTGTGATTTGCTGTGTTGTCCTGTGATGTGCCGTGCTGTGCTGTGCTGTGCTGTGCTGTGCTGTGCTGTGCTGTGCTGTGCTGAGCTGTGCACAATGTTCTGCCTGTTCTATGCTGAGATAGAACAGCGCTGCGCGATGCTGTGCTGTTGAAAAATGTGCTGTCCCGTGCTGTGCTGTGTTCTGCATGTGTGCATGGCGTATTAAAAAGCGTGGGTGCTGGTTAGCAGCTGGCGTTTGTGAAAGGAGGTGCCCGCTCCTCTCCAACCCTTTCCTCGGGTGCTTATTGGAGGCAGCATTGAGCCCTCACAGACCTACTCCCTGGTATCAGAGCCACATGCAGTGGGGTCCCTGATGCGTCCTGCCTGGCCCTGTAGTGACCAGCCTAGCGGGAAGAGTCAGATGCGGGGCGCCTTCAAAGTTAAAGTTCAACTGGTCAGACACAGGAAGGCACGGAACAGAGAGAGCATGCAGGCGGCAGTTGGCAAGGGCGGAGGAGGAAAGTCGAAAACAAACGCAGCGCGGTAAGAGGGGCAAGGGGTCGGACAGTGGACGAAGCAAGCAGTGCGGCTGACAGGGGTGAGTCGTTGAGCCAGCCAGCAGCACTGCACACTGCGCAGGCGCTCAGGGCCGCCGTTGGTGCTTGAGGCGCACTGCCGCCTTGACCTGCTCTTCAGCCTCCCGTACCAAGTCCGACCCTGGCTGCGCTTGCCTGGCCGCCTCCAAGGCCTCGTACGCGTTGCGCCACGCCGTGCTCGCCCGCAGCCATTCCTCTCCCACACGCGCCTCAGGCCGGTCTGCAGCAGCTTGCGCTGCCTCTGCTGACGCCTCATGCCCTGCGGCTGCGTTGGCGTACGAAACAGCCGCAGCAGCGGATGCCTTGGCTGCGGCTGCTCGTGCGCGGGCTGCTGCCGAGGGCATGCTATCCGCCGCAGGCGGCCATTGAGCGGTTATGGCGGATGGGGGCGGCGACGCTGGTGCGGTTGACTGAGCACTAGTTGGCCGCTTGGATGCCTGCTGCCGGCGTGCACGGTATGCCCGGAACCAGGCATCGGCTTCGAGACTGAACCGTTCATGTTTCGCCGAGGCCACTTTGTGGCTTTCACCGGGGATGTTGTTTGGGGGTGGCGGTGGCGGCGGGAGGCCGTCGCTGCTTCTGCCCTCGCAGCGCGCTGCTAGCCTACCCCCGCGTCCCGGTACCCCCGCCAGCCGGGAGGTTATTAGGGCCCGCTGAGGCTGTTTGGGGGCCCAGGCTGGCAGCCCGCGGGTGGCGGACATGGCGCTGGCAGGCGTGTTCCTTGCAAGGCAGCCTGGGTTGCGTACCGAACGAGGTCGCACGTTGTTGGAGCCAACCCGTATCTTGCAAGGAATGAGCTCAGCTCTGCAGCTCTCCTTTGAGGACTCGCTTTGAGACGCAGCACCCACAGCACCCACAGCGTGATGACCCACAGCATGACGCCACCTGTTTCCTGTGCCCAGCCCTCATGCCTGTCACGGCCCGCCTTCTCAGATGCACGGAGGCACATACCTGTGCCTTCACGGTGCCAGCCATTGGCCAGGGGGTGGTGCCACCCTTGCGCTGCCGCATGCACTGCTCCCGTGGGTACGCATTTGCACTCAAACGAGTGGGTTACAATGAACGGCAGGCGTAGAAAGCATGGGTGCCTCCCACTGCGGGGGTGATGGCTGCAGGCCACCTCATGCGGCAGCCAGGTGCCACCCACAGCCAGGTGCCCCGCCTATGCAAGGCCTGAGAAACAGCATGAGCGGGCATCAGCAAGCAGTTGGGCAGGTGCGCACGCACCAGCACTAGCAGGTAGCAACACAAGCAAGGGGGGCGAAGCACGCTGTGCGTCCCCCACCACCCGCAAGCAGCCAACAAAGGCTGCCGCAGGTGGCGGCGAATCAGCACAGGGTGACCTCTCGAGAAGGCTGCTAGCAGTGTGCACAGCCGGCGAGCCACGAGCAATTTGCTCGGCCTTGCCCCGCTGACTGCTCACATGCCCGGCAGCGGCGGCATGCCCGGCAGCGGCGGCATGCCCCCCGGCAGCGGCGGCGCCCCAGGTGCCATGG
>JTEE01000076.1:809638-821602 GCA_002896455.3 Chlorella sp. ArM0029B | reverse complement strand
GGGGATGATGGGTGGGGGGTGGCGTTGGGGTAGAAATGGTGGGTGGTGTGCGGAGAATGCCCGCCCCGCCGCATGCCTCTGCGTCCTCCACACCTTCATGGGTGCACGACATCGTCTGCTCCATCCCCACCGCCTGCAGGCCCAGGAAGACTTTTCAATTGTCTGTTCAATCCCCACTACTGCATCACGTATGTGGAGATAGGCTCTACATTCGACCACTCCTAACGTGGTTGTGAGTTGTCTGCCTGCAGGCCCAGGACGACTTTGTGCCCCTGGACGTCATCCGCGACATGGCCCAGCACCTCTACGCCTCATCCGTCAAGCTGCTGGCAGACATCTGCCCCGCCGAGGAGCTGAGCTGGCAGGACCTGTGAGCTGGCAGGCGGGCGGGATTTCAGCTGGCGGTGACCTGTCACCTGGCCGCAGCGTGGAGGGCGGTGCTTGTGTTCCTGTGCCCTGAGGAAGGGAGCCTCCCGAGTTGAAATGCCGGGGGATACCTGCCATCACCTGGCAAGTGGGCCGTAGAAGCAGCCAGCCTGCCGTTATAACACTGCCCACCTACTTTTGTTTTGTTCGTTTCATCACTGTCAGCCAGCCAGTCTGGCCTGACTGCTGTCTAGCTCTGCTCTACCGCCACTGCTGCTCTCCCTCATGTACCCTTGTTCACTTACAGCAGGCAATACACGGTTCGCACGTACTAGGACAACACATGTACTCTTTACACATCGCAAGTTAACAATTCTATGTACAACTGTTGGGCGACACATTGCGGAGGAGAGGAGAGGCGGCGCGCTTTTGTGTGTTGTGTGGGGTGGGAAGGGCGCCTCTCAGGCAGGAGCACAGAAGCAACATCGTTGATAAATAAGCTTTAGGGGGCAGAGGCAAGGCATCAAAAGGTCGGCAACAGGGGTGAGCGGCAGCGTGCCCGGCAGGTGGGTGCTGCCCGGTCGTAAGGTGAGGGTGTCTGGAAGTGTGGGCGAGTCAGTGCCTGGGATATGGGCTGCCGCCAAGCGGGGAGCTGGTACTGAGAGTCATTTGAGCGTGTTCAGGTTGAGAGATCATGAATGGGGGTGGGTTGTGACAGGGCCGAACTGCGGCAGTGTGGAAGTGGGGTCTCACGCTACGCGTGGTCAGCATGCCACGTCGGCATGCCGCCCCTTACCGCCGCATCGCCGCCAGCGGCATCGCGGGCTGCTGCTGCTGCTGCTGTGCCCCGAGGCGGGGGAAGGGCTTCACCGCCGCCACGGTGTCTGCATGAAGGTTAAAAGCACCCAGGTGGTTGACCATCAACTCCTGCGCCTTGGCCTCCGCGGGGGTGGCGGGCAGGCGAGGCGCGGGGCGGGCGGGCGGCGGCTTGGGTGCTGAGCTGGCGCCGCTGCTGCCGCTAGCGCCAAACGCCTGGCTGCTGAAGGCCTGGCTGCTGTAGGGGAAGGTGCCGGTGCTGGCATAGGGGGCGTGGTATGACTGGCCTCCATAAGCAGAGCTGCTGGGGCCGGCAGAGGAGAGAGAGGGCATGCTGTGGAAGCCGTGCGCAAAGGCGGACGAGGCAGGCACGAGGGCCATGCTGCCAGCTGGCGGCTGCGTTGGCGCCGGCGCCCAGGGCGGGTAATAGGGCGCCGGCACCTGCCGCTGCTGCGCCTGCGCCTGCGCCTGCGCCTGCTGCTGCGCGGCGGCGGCGGCGGCGGCCTGCTGCTGCTGTGCCTGCTGTGCCTGCTGGGCGTGCAGGGCAGCGCCGATGTCCCAGCTGTTGAGGTTGGAGGCGGGCTGTGAGGGCACCAAG
This sequence comes from Chlorella sp. ArM0029B, assembly GCA_002896455.3. Lineage (NCBI taxonomy): Eukaryota > Viridiplantae > Chlorophyta > Trebouxiophyceae > Chlorellales > Chlorellaceae > Chlorella > Chlorella sp. ArM0029B. The sequence goes on along the minus strand of JTEE01000076.1, from coordinate 819,822 downwards.
GTGCCGCCTGCATGGTGGGGCAAAGGGCACAATCGGGACAGCAAACAGGTGACTGTCAGCCGAATGCAGGGTGTGCCAAATGCAGGGTGTGCCAAATGCAGGGTGTGCCAAATGCAGGGTGTGCCTATGCCCGCGCTGGTGAATGGGCAGAGCGGCATGCATCTCTCTCTCCCTCCCCAACCACTCTTGCAGAACACAGCACCCTGTGTGCCAGCTGTCGGGCCCCTCTCCGCCCTACCCCACCCCAGATTGCACCTAGCCCTGTCAACCGGCTGTCGGGCAGGATTCCGCAACCGCTAGGTCCCCCCTCCTCCCAACTATCCCCTCTCCCGTCTATCCCAGCAACCCAGCCTGGGTGATGGCGGTTGGGCAGGGGAATCCATAACTCCTTCCTTGCCCTCTCCCAATCACCCCAGCCGTCCCAGCAACCCCACCTATCTGCTGGCTGTTGGGCAAGGGAACCCACAAACTCCTCCCTCCCCCGCCCCCAACTGCCCCCCTCTCTCAACCATCCCAGCGGTCCCTCGCCCACACACCTGTCTGGCTGCTGGGCAGGGGGACCGCAAACGCTTCCTCCAGGGTGCGCATGGGGTCGACCACCGCCAGCGCCAGGCAGTCGTCTGTGCTGGGGGTGACTGCAGGGCGGGGCACGGAGAGGTTGCGTGGGGGTAGGGGGGTGAGCGTATCTTTAGGGGGTCCATGGCATAACGCGCTGCTGAGATCGAGGCAGTGCCTCGTGTGCCACTCTCTCAACTCCAATATCCCTGTCAAGCCTGTCGCCTCCACCACATCACCTGAAACCCACCACTGTAAACCACCTGCGGCCAGCCAGCACTGTTGACATCAAGTCAACCCCAGGCAACCTACCTTAGCTGTAAACGAAACTGTAACCCTCAACCCCACCAAGTCAACCCTCACTGCAAAGCCCAACCGCAAGCCCTACCTGCAGGCAGGGGCTCATCATCAAAGTCCATGAGGTTGATGGCAGCTGCCGCAGCCGCCGCAGCAGCCGCAGCAGCCGCAGCAGCCGCCGCCACCTTGGCCCGCTCCTCTGCCGCCGCCTGCTCCCCAGCCTCCCGCTCTGCCGCCTGCACAGCGTCGCGCGCCGCCTGCAGCTGGCGGGCGCGCTCTGGGGGCAGGCAGTCTGCCAGGATTGCCAGCAGCTCGGGGCTGTCGGCGCGGCCGTCCTGGGCGGGCGGCCACGTGCCCTGGGCATACTCCTTTTGAACATACTTGCGGCGCAAAAAGGCCTCCACTTCTGCACAGGGAGACGAGCGGGCACGATTCAACACTTGTTAGGCACAATTCGATGCTCCTGTTGGCACAGTTGCTGTTGTTGTTTCTTCTGCGGCAAGGCCCAAATGCAGGCCAGCGAGGGCAGCAACACGCCCAGGCCACTTCTGCTGCTTGGTCCCTCCCTCGTTTGCCTGCAGCACACGCACACAGACATGCCCCCCAGACGTTCACCTGCCATCGCCCCAACTGCTACAGCCACTCTTGGCACTCACCCTGCAGGGCGCCAAACTTGCGGGGCTTGTCGGCCAGGCCTGCCTCCCAGTACGCGTTGCCTAGCACGTTGCCGGTGCGTGCCATGAACTCGACCTGCTCGGGGAGCCAGGTGTCCAGGGTGCAGGAGCGGACCTGCGGGGGTGCGGGGCAGGGCAGGGCAGGGGTGCAATGGCGGGGGGTGTTGAGGGGTGTGAGGGTGTGAGGACGGGAGTGGGTGGGTGAGGGACATGAATTAGTGGGGGTGGCAGGGGCAGAGCAGAGCAGGGGCGGGGCTTGTGAGGGTGGCTCAGGAGGCGAGGACCGGGGTTGGCAATGGGTGGGTGAGGGCCCGAGGGAACACCAGACAGACATGATACTTTGGTGTGCAGTTGCGTGTGCTCAGGTGTGCAGGAGTGGAGCCTTCACATCTGCCTGCCCAACCAGGCTGCGTAACAGCACAGCACTCGCTACTCCCCCAACACGCCTGCCCCGTTCGTCCTGCGCCCGCCGTCCTTGTCGGCATGCCCGCCGCCCCCGCTGTACACCCCGGCACAGAAGCACGCGTGCTGCAAACCCTACATCATAAGCAAGCCCTGTGCTGCAAAAAACACCGCCCCCGTGTCATCCACCCCCTTCTCATCTTGCCGACGTGCTGCGGGCCCTCAAGCGAGCACTAACCTCAACGTATCGCACACGCTACAACCACTGCTGCCCCTCCACTGTGCTCTGCACGCTGTGCCCACCTTGCTGACGTGCACGCCCAGCCCGCGGTGCACCCCCGAGCAGCGCATGCAGATGAAGACGCCGCAGTTGATCGAGGCCCAGGTAGGGCGGGAGCCGGAGTCGGAGCCGGCGCAGTCGGCGCAGGCGCGGTTGGCGGGCAGGTCGAGCAGGCGTTTCAGGGCGGCCAGGTAGCGCTGGTTCTCCTCCATGCTGCAGCAGCGGCACAAGGTAAGCGGGAAAGATAGCCAGCTTTACATATGAGCACGAACGGTTGGAGGGCGGGTCGAGCAGGCGACTCAGGGCGGCCAGGTAGCGCTGGTTCTCCTCTATGCTGCGGCGGCGGCACAGCCAAACGAAACAAGTGAGCCAGGGTAAGAGAACGGCAGCAACAATGGGAGGACGTTTGGCTCCTCCATGCTGCGGCAGAGGCGCTGGATTGAGGGGACACCCAACCCTTGTGTGGGAGACCATGCGTCAAGCAGCCAGCTGGACGGGCAGGCAGGCAGGCAGGCAGGCAGGCAGGCAGGCAGGCAGGCAGGCAGGCAGGCAGGCGGGCAGGCAGGCAGGCAGGCAGGCAGGCAGGGCTGGCCGAATCAGGCTGCAGCCTCTGTTGGCCCCTTCAAACAACGCCCTGCTGGGCCTCGAGCACACACACAGGGCAGCACAGCACAGCGCAGCACAGCACAGCAGGCGCAGCAGCAGCAGCAGCAGCGGGCACTTGCAGACTATGCAGGCACAGCACGCACCTCACGCCCTTGGTCTCCCCCGCGGCACGCAGCGAACCGTCCAGCGGATCACGCTCCCGATAGTCGGGGCTGCTCGGGTCCTTCGACAGATGGCCGCCGTCCTGCTGGCGGTAGCAAGGGATCAGACATGCTGGCTTTTATTGAAAAACATGCTTGAGAAAAGCATGCCTGAAGAAGTGGGGCAGGCCGCGTGACCACCCGACCGTTCTCTGCCGGAAACCGTGCACCTAAGCTGCTGTTGAATCACATCTATTTATTCTGTGGACTGCTGTTGAATCACATCTACTTCTTCTGCGGAGGATGTCGGGCCCGCGGCTCCCCACCCCAGTGCCTGCCTGACCGCCCCCAGTGCAGCCTTCTTCTTCACTCGCACAGGGCCCGGCCTGCTCAATGCATGTCCCACCCTTCTTCTGCCCGTTGGGACAGCTGGCGCCGTGCCGTGCCACACAAACAAACCCGCACCTGCTGGGTCGCCTGCCACCCGTTTGCCTCGCCCGCCTGCCCGCCCTGCGCCATCACGTCATAGCTGCTAAAGCCCTGGTAGGCGCCCCGTTTCTTGGCGTGGGCCTCCCGCTCTGAGGCCAGCCGCGGCTCATCACGCAGCAGCGCCAGGATGGCCTGGGCCCTGCAATGGAACAAACCGAAGGTGTAGGAAAAGTTGGACATGCAACCGCAACATGCCGTACTGCCTGCCCACTGCGCACAGCGCTCACTATCCCTGCTGTGCCCCATGCTGTACTGCCTGCCTGCCGACCCACTGTACTGCCTGCCTACTGTGCCTGTGCCACACAGTGAAGCCCAGGTCCCGCCCCTCGGGGCTGGTGCATGCTGTACTGCTACCGCCTGCGCATCCCGCTCGCTGTACCTGTGCCCCATGCGGTACTGCCTGCCCACTGCACCTGTGCCGCACGTTGATGCCCATGTCCCGCCCCTCAGGGCTCATGTGCTGGAAGTCGTTTGAGAGCAACTCGAGGCGGAGGGTGGTGGAGCGGCCACGGGCAGAGGCCACGCAGGCGTCGCTGCCATGGCGCAACAGGTATTCGAGCACGGTGAGGCCCTGTGGGGGACAATGGGAAGTGTGGGGTGTGGAGTGTGGGGCATGGGGCGGGGGCGGGGGGCGGGCAATGGCGTGCAAAAGGCGGCCAGAAGGGCGCAGCGGCCGGGTTGCAAACATCAGGTGGTGGGTTCGGCAGACGGTCAAACGGTCGCCCTCGCCGCCATTCTCAGCTTCCAGAAACGCGCGGCTGGCAACATAGCAAGCCCCAGGCTCGCCTTTGCCCCTCCCATAAACCCTTGCCTCCCCTCCCCTCCCCTCCCCTTTCTGGCGCTGACCTTGTACACGTTGCGCCACTTGTGCGGCGGGTAGGCCAGGCGCTGGTCCACCACTCGCAGCACGGTGGCGCAGTCTGTGGGTGAGTGGGTCATCTCTGCCACCATGCCCAGCTCAGAGCCGGTGGGGCCCCACGCCTGGTTGCGCGTGGCCGCCCGCACCTTGCGTTCGGGAATGGAGAAGGGCTTGAAGCTGCAGGGAGGGGGGGTATAGAGGAGGGAAGGAGAGCAGAGGGAGGTAGGGGTGAGCGCGCCAGGGGTGGTACAATCAGCAACAAACAGAAGGCAGGGGTGTGCTGGAGGCGTGGCATGGATGCAGGAGAGGCACAGCCGGCGCCGGCGCGCCAGTTGGCGGGCCAGCCAAGAAGGCGCTGCCAATCTGCAGGTCGTCTCCGCGGCCTGTTTCCAAGAGGAAGGCCTACTAACCTGCCATATTTGAGTGCCGTGGTGTAGTCCCGGATCCAGCTGCCAACCGAGTCGCTGCTTTGGCTGGACATGGCGGGTGTCACGGGCTTGTGCCAACGAGCTGGCGCGACAGGAAGCGCGGGCGTGGCTGAGAGCCTGGCCTCTCTATATTAGGTTGGCCACAGACCCTGTAGCGTTGGCGCCCTGCGGAGCGGACCAGCAGCAATAAAAAGTGTTGGGAAGCAAGGCGGGCTGCCAGAAAGGTGACCAAGCGCCGCAGCGGCGGCAGGCAGCGGGCCGAGGCAAGAGTCCAAGGGCCGGGCCGCGGGCTAGAACTTCTGCACCCACGACAACAAGCATCGCAACAGGAAGACTAAGCGCGCTTCGGCCCTTGTGAAGCACTCACTTTGCGGCAAATCTTGCGCCAAAACGTGTCACGCTCTGCCCCCAGCCAGACCCTTGTTTTGCGCGCGTGCTGCTGTTACAGACGCAGAGACACCGCAGCCTGAGTCCTCTGCTTGCGCACACTCTGCACAAGATTGGCAGAGGTCCAGCAGGTGCCTTGGTTTCTCAACCCCAGGGGAAATGGCCTGGAGGTAAGACGTGCACGCAAATGACGAGCTCGGCAGCAGGCGTCTCCAGAGGAGAAGGGGCAGCCGGGCGTGCTTTGAATGCTTTGAAGGATGTGCCGCTCCCTCCCAGCTGCTGTCCACGACGCCAATTGTAACCGACCTGCTGCTGCGGGTTGCCAAGCACAGGCAGCGCCTCAAAACCGTAGCACATGTGACCATCCTTCCGCGCTGACTGCCCTCGGGAGCTCTGGGCACCGTCGGGCGCAGCCAGATCCACCCGGTCAGCCCGCTCAGCAACCGGGATGCCTCACCCGGCGCAGCGGGACAACGTGAAGGAGCTGTTAGGGGCGGGGTTAGGTGGACCTCGTGCTCAAAACGTCAGCCCCTCAAAGGTGAGCGACCGTGTGAGTAATAGAGATTGGCGCCCTGATCTCCGGCGGAGGCCATCGCACCTTCACCGCCGCCCCGCCTGCGCCCCCGTCTGCGCCCCACCTGCAGGCGCTAGCACAGCAGCGGCAGCAAGACTATGCCGCTGACCTGCGCCAACAGATTGCTGCCAAAGAGGCAGCCCGCCAGCGGGAGCGTTCAAACAGCTTGCGCCAATCAACAGCGCTCCTGGAGCTGCGGCAAGCAGCAAGCAGCGCGGTGCTGCCCGGCGGCTATGTGGGTGCTCGTGCCGCCGCAGACCACACCATAGCGCGACAGCATAGCGACGAGTGGAATGCGGGGTGGCAGGCACACCAAAACCAACAGCAGCAGCAGCAGCAGCAGCAGCAGGAAGCGCAGTGGGCACAACCAGCGCCGGCAGGCTGGCCTGCCCCAGACCAGCAGCACGGGCGTGCACCCACAGACACTGGTTGGAGCGCAGCAGGGGCAGGCGGCTGGCCGTCTGATCCCACCCCCTGGCCACAGCAGCAGCAGCAGCAGCAGCAGCAGGGCGGACCTCATCTCTACCGCTCACCAGGCCCTCAGCACAGCATGCCGCTGGGGCCGCCTACAGCAGCCTACCCGCCCGGCAGTGGCTCCTCGTTCCCACCTGGCGGTGCCTCTACCTCTCGCGAGCACGGCGCCATGCTGCTTGCGCCCTATGGCACAGACCATATGCAGCCCCACGACAGCGGCCCCCAGCAGCAGCCCTGGCAGCCGGTGCTGGCACAAAACGCGCCGTTTGGAAACGACCTGCAGCAAGCCCCTCTGTCGCTCTCCAGGAGCCGCAGCTCCCGCCCGCCGAGCGACGCTGCCGGCACGGGTGGAGGGCCGCCGTCTTGGGCGGCGGGCGGCCGTGCGCCAGTACTGCCGGCTGCTGCTGCACCCCGTGCTGGCGGTATTGCTGGCAGGCTGGCTGGGATGGGTGATGGGCAGACGGCGGCGGAAGGCAGGGAGGCTGTTGACAGGAAGCGGGCCGCATACAAGGCTGAGCTGGAGAGCCAGATGCGGGACAAGGTGGAGCGCCAGCGCCAGGTGTGTACCCAGAGCCAGGGCAGGGTGTGGTAAGGTGAAGAGGGTTTGGCGGCGGGAATGTTTTCCCCTTCCGCCACCTCTCTCCCCAAATGTCACCTGCTGCGTGTCATGTCGTGTGTTCTTCCTCCCAAGAAGTCCCACGCCTGAGCTGGCGCACATGGATGCCAGTTGAGCCCACCCAGAGATCCAGAAGCTGCTGCTTTTTGTGCTCATGGCAGCCTAATCAATTGCCAAACAGCCCACCTGTGCCGAAAATCTCACTGCTCTTTGCTGCCGGGCTCCACGAGTGCAGGAGCGGGCCTCGGATCGGGCCTCCGAGGTGCGGAAGGCGCAGGAGGCGGAGCAGCTGTTGAGGCGCGCGGCGGCGGGCAACTACGGCGGCGGGAGCGGGCCGATGAGGGATGCGGACGGGCGGCCCATCACTGACCTCAACAAGGTGCGCGGCTGGCTGCCACCCTGTTCATTCATTCACAGCGCCGAAGCAACATAACAGTGGCTTCCCAGCATTCTGGGCTGCCTCCCAGTATTGCACAAACGTGCACGCATGTGTGGCCGTTCATGAGTGCCATTGCAAAGAAGCCAGCCAGCCAGTCTCCTTTCCTGTTGGTGCGGTGACCACAGTGGGGCGGTGCCGTGGTTTGGATGCAGTGAGTAAGTGAAGGGAGACACTTTCCGAACTCCTGATGTGCGTGGCCCAGTGCCGTGCTCACTCTTGTCCTGCGCCCCTTTGTGGTTGCAGATGCGGCAGCTTCAAGTGCAGGCTTCTAATGCGCAGCAGGAGGGTCATGGCAGCAGCAGCGAGATCCCAGCCCACTGGGGCCCCTCTCACGCCCAGAGGGCGCCTTCTGCGGCAGACCACGGCGGCTGGCACAATGGCAGCGGCACTGCAGCTGGGCCGGCAAATCCCCACCTGCAGCGCCCACCGTCCTCGGACGCAGGGTGGCAGGGCCAGCCAGGAGGGCAGGGGCATTACCAGCAGCAGCAGCAGCAGCAGCAGCAGCAGCAGCAGCAGCCGGCCGTGCCGCCCTCACCGCTCAGGCAGCCCTCTGGCGACTGGCAGCAGGCGGCAGCAGCCGGCGAGGAGCAGGCAGGTTGGCCGCCCGCCCCATCCCAGCAGCACCCACCTGGCCGCCTCCAACCTCCCGGCCCCAGCTGGCCTGGCTCAGACGGCCCCAGCGGGCCCTCTGGAACCGGTGCTGCAGCACACACCCAGCCCCGCACCGGCACGCTGACGGTGCCCGCCCTCGGCGGCGGCACAGACACGATGACCGTGCGCCTTCGCTCGGACAGGCCCTACGTGACTGCCGGCGAGGCGGAGCGGCGAGTGCGCACGCAGGTGGAGTTCCAGGAGGCGTTGCGGGCGCAGGTGGAGGAGAAGGCACGGCTCAAGGCGGGGGAGCAGCGCAAGTAAGGGGGGCGCGCTGTGCTCATGCTGTGCTGCTGCTGTGCTGCTGCTGTGCTCGTGCTGTGCTGCAGTGCATGCCTGACTGTGGAAGGCTGTGTGGGCTGGATAAGGCTAGGTGGGGCCCTGCTGTGCTGTGCCATGCTGTGCTGTGCCGCATGCGCCGCCACGTGCGGCAGCTGTGCACGGGTTGCCTGTGCCACGCTGACCTGTGCTGTGCCATGGCCCACCACCGTCAATCAGTTATGTGCCATACATCGTCATGCGGGCTCTCAGCCTGCCCACCACCTTCTATCCTGTCCACAATTGCCCCGTGGACCCTAAAGTTGATCGAATGATTGTGTGGTTGGATGTGCAGGCGCCTGGAGGAGGAGGCGGCTGAGGAGGCTCGGCTGGCTCGTGAGCAGGACCGCATGCGGCAGCAGTTTGATGCAGACCAGGCCAAGACCCGCGCCAAGCAGGCCGCCAAGCAGGCAAGTGGGCTTCAGCTTAAGTGTGGTGTGCGAGATGGTGAGAAGAAGACGATCGTGAGCAGATGGGCTGGTGCAACGCAGATTGGGGAGCCTTTGCTCGTTCCGGCTGCTGGCGCACCAGCTTGTGCCGCCTACGGGTGCTTAATGCCGGCACTGGTGTCAGCTGCGGTGCTGATGCTTGCATCTGAACTGGTAGTGAGCGGCTCTCACAGGCTGCTCTGTGCGTGCCCCTCCCGCAGGCCAGCAACAGCGAGACGCTCGACTCTGGCGGCATCTCGATCAAGTTCAAGCCGCCCCCCGCTGGGAGGCGAGGCCAGCAGGCGCAGCAGGCGCAGCAGGCGCAGCAGGCTGGCGAGGCGGGCGGTGGCGGCAGGGGAGGCATGGTGGAACCCGATGACAAGGTTCCGGGAGTTGACATCAGGGTGAAGGGGCCGCCGCCCCGGCGGCCGACCTCCTCAGTCGGGGAGCCGCAGCAGGGCCCCAGGCAGCAGCAGGGGCAGGGGCAGCGGCAGGATGATCGGCAGGAGCAGCAGCAGCGGCCGACGGGCCTGCAGTCGCAGGGCTCTGGGGCCTGGCAGCAACAGCAGCCTGGGATGGATGCGCCGCCGGCGACGGCTGACCGGGGCGAAGCCAGTCGGCTCAGGCAAATATGTGAGGCCCAGCCAGGCAGCAGTGGAGCGCCACCTGGCACATCTTCCGGTACCGCCAACTTCCAGGGCTCGGGGCCGGCTGGAAGCCAGCCAGGCTGGATGACTAGGCCTGGCATGATGATGCCTGGGATGCTGCCGCAGATGCAGATGCCGATGCAGATGCCTGGGGGAGGGATGCCCTGGCAGCAGGCCTGGGGGCCGCCCATGGGTCCTCCCATGTATGCCGCCATGCCCGGCTGGGGCGGCCCAATGCCGATGCCGATGCCGATGCCGATGCCTCAGCACCAGCAGCAGCAGCAGCACTTCATGCCGCCGTTGCAGCTGCAGCCCTTGCCCTCGCTGGCAGGACTGGGCTCCCCGCCTCACCAGGCGCAGCCGCAGTGGGGGCCGCCGCAGCAGCAGTATGCTGGGGCGTCCATGGTGCAGCCGCCGTGGGCTGTGCACCAAGAGCTTCCCCCTATGCCGAGCACAGCAGGGCCGCAGCTGGGGTCCGGCTTTCCCTGGCTGGCCCCTCAGCAGCAGCAGCAGCAAGGGCCCTACGGCCCTCCCCCTCCGCTGGCCCAGCCACCGCCGTGGGCGCTGCACCCGCCCAGCCCTGGCCCCACTGGCATGGCACAGCAGCAGCAGGCGGCGGCAGGCAGGCTGCCGCTGGCTGGGGGGATGCCTGTCTATGAGACGCGTGGTGTGCTCAACATTTATGATTCAGTCACCCAATCGAGGTGTGAGGGGAGTGATGTAGTGTGATGATGGGATGGGGGCTGGGGATGTAGGGGACGTTATACGCACTTGGCGAGAGGAGTGAGACCCATAGGTCTCCGGTTCGATCCCCTTTGGGGTCGCAACTTTGTACCCGTCGAAACCGGTTGAAATACTTACCGGCGTCCGTCGTTTCTCGACTAGTCGGCTCGTCCGTCTAATCGACACGATGATTGAGC
>JTEE01000076.1:728622-793683 GCA_002896455.3 Chlorella sp. ArM0029B | reverse complement strand
AGTAAGGGCAGGAGGGGAAGTGTTGGAGGCCAGGGGAGGGCAGGGGAGAGGCAGGGGAGGGCGGGAATGGGGGAGTGCTGGCGGTGAAGGGTTGGGCAGGGGAGGGCAGGAAGGGCAATGGCAAGCTGGGCCTGCTGCATGCCAGCACACATGCTGCCCCAATCGATGGCTCGTCTGCGTGCTTGCACACTTGGTGGCACACTCGGTAGCCTCCCTTATCCAGGCTCAGGGGCCTTGTCATCAACCCGGGACATGCACCCGGCCCCTACCTCCCAGCTGCTCCTGCCTGGGCCAGTCAACCCCGCTTCCTGCCTGCCCACACACCTCAGAAGGTCAGGGTTGTACTGCCCACCCACAGTACACCAAGGCCTGGGTTGTACTGCCCACCCACCATACACCAGGTCGGGGTTGTACTGCCGCAGCTTCTCCGCCACCCGCACGATTGTCTGCAGGAGGGAGAGCGACCCAATGTAGCCTGCGGGTGGAAGCAACAATGAGCACGGTGTGGGGTGTGAAGCTCTTGGAAAATAACCACCTGCGGGGAGGGAAGTGATGGTCGCAACACTTGGATGCCCCTCCTGTACCGTACCCCCCGTGAAGGGGCATGCAAAAATCCAACAAAACACGTTTTTCTTACCCCCACCCCGAACTCGAGCGTTCCCTACCTGTGAGCAGGTGCATGTGCCGGGTGCTTGTGCCGGCAGCACAGACCTCTGCCCTCCAGCCTCACAAGCAGCAGCCCCAAGAACCCTTGCCACCCTCCCCGCCCAATAATCCTACCTGTGACCAGGCGTGTGTCTTGGCAGCACAGCACTCGGGTCTGCAGCCCCTCAAGCAGCACCACGACCCAACCCTAACCACCCCTCACCGCCCAACCTCCCCACCTGTCAGCAGGTGTGTGTACTGGCGGCACAGCCCGTTGGCTTCCAGCCCTTCGATCAGCCGCCACAGCTGCTCGCCACACATGATCTCCCCATTCCAGGTGGGGAAGCCCGTGTGGTTGCTAAACTGCGGGGAGGAGAAAGGCGTGGTTCTTGGCGAAATGAGCAGGAGAAGGCGCCGGGTTCAGCGTGCCTGCCCACATCTCTGGTGGGCAAGCCCGTGTGGTTGCTAAACTGCAGACATGGAGGGAATGTTCGTTCCATAGCGTTCCAGCTTAAGGTGCCAATATGGTTGCCCCGTTCCAGGTGGGGAAGCCTGTGTGGTTGCTAAACTGCGGAGGAGAAAGGCGTGGTTGTCACAATTCTTAGGTGCAGCAGGCGCTTGGTGCAGGGTCCCCCCATTCCAGGTGGGGAAGCCCGTGTGGTTGCTAAACTGCAGAGGAGAAAGAGATCCTCAATACGTTCAGTACAAAAAGTCAACTAAAGGGGCAGGTCCAGGCAGTTGCTGGCGATATGAGCAGGAGAAGGCGCCGGGTTCACTGTGCCTGCCCACATCTCGGGTGGACAAGCCGGTGTGGCCAATGTTGCAGCGGCTAATTGACGGCAATTGTTATCTGATATGCACCACATCTGTTTTCCCAGCATGCCACCCCACTTGCATGCCCCATCTGCCGCCGCGCCTGCCTCCCGACCAGCACTGCCTGCCGGCCAGCCCACCCTGCAGTCCCCACCTGTACGCCCCACCTGCATGCTGTTAAGGTGCTGGCAAATGAAACTACGTCTGTGACAACACTGCTCTTCCCGCATTGTGTTTTCCCCCAAATGGCACCACTGCCGCCCCACCTGCACGCTGTTGATTGGATCAACATCAAATCCGAGCAGCTGCAGCGGGAACACGGCGCACTGCAAGGAATAGGAGGCAGGGGCGAGGAAATTACAGAGAGCAGGACGGGGTGGTGGGAGGCAGCGGGGCAAGGGTGGCAGCGAGGGAGCGGCAGCGCCAGCAAGACAGCAGGCAAGCTGGTGCCCTTTGGTTGGCTCTTTGATAAGCAGAGTTACTTGCCTTGTTGCCCACATAACCAGACACTACGTGTGACTGTATGCTCAGCACCCGTGGCGAGAGAACCGGTGTTGGCGCTGCCGCCGGTGAGGCTGTGGCGGCCATGAGTGTCGGTGTCGGGCGGCGCGCGGCCGATGCCAAATAGCGGCCCGGTCGGCTTTTAACGGGTGCTACCGACGCAAAGCTCGCAGCCATGCAAGTGCCCGTGTTGCGATGCGCTATTCTGCAGGGCTTGAAGACTTGTCGTCGCGTCGCGTCTCAAGACAACAACGCAGCGAGTCGGCAAGGCGGGAACGCGCGTCCCGTCTGCCGTCATGCCACGGCATGATGCCGCCGCTGGCGCCGCCGCTGGCGCTGTCACGACACGTCACACAAGTGTGCAACTGCAACTGCAACTGCAACTGCAACTGCAACAAATATGCATGCCTTCCGCTTGCATGACAACCTGATTCCTCAACCAGTCCAGACTACATCAGTTCGGTTACAACCAACGTCAATAGTCCAGAAACTAGCACACTGCCTCTATTCCCACAAACTGCCGGACCAGCGGCATGACCTGGCTGCCGGGGAAGCGCCCCAGGGGGCCCGCTGCCACCGCAATCTCGTTGAACTCTATCACTCGCCCTCTGCCGCTGCCGCCTTGCTCGCCCTGCTGGCTTGGAGCATGGGTTTCTTGCTGACCGCCATGCTGCTGCTGCTGCTGCGGCCGCTGCTGCTGCGCCTGCTGCTGCTGCACTCCTGGCACCGCTGCCTGCGCCTCCGAGCCCTGCTGCTCTGCTGCTGCTCCGCCAGCCATCTGACCGCCCGCTCCTGCTCCTGCAGGCGCTGCTGCGTCTGTGCTATCCAGCTGCGCCTGCTCGCCATTGTCTGGCTCGTCGCTGGGGTGGGGTATGAACCCCAGGGGTATGCGCTCCACTGCTGCATCTCCTCCAAGCCCCTCCACCTGAAGAGGCAGCCAGTGAGAGTGGCAGGCAGGCAGTCAGCAAACAGCAAACCTCTTCCTTGGTAAACCGCCTGTGGTTCAACCGCAGAACAGTAGCAGGCATATGCACGCCCGGTGAGGGCTGGGCATAAACATGCAAGTGGGAGCGGAGCAGGCCTTAAGTGCCTTCTGACGTGCTCTACGCACACATGAGCCCAACGGGGTGATGACGTGGACACAAAGGGAGCAGGCCGGACATGATCTGGGTCGCTAGATCCACACCGTGACGGCCCACCATCCAACCGTGCGTGGCCGCCCTGCTGATCCAAGCACTGCTGCTGCTGATGGGCAGGGCATGCTCCTCTCCACACAGCAAAAGCCTCAAAGACAGCCTGCCATGCTTCCATCCCCTGGGCCACTTTGGGTCCCACCCAAACCACGCAGCCCTCCCCCAACTATCACTCACCCACCCACCAACCCACGCACCGCACCGCACAGCACAGCACAGCACAGCACAGCACAGCACCGCACAGCACCCTCCCACGCACCACATCCCGCACGTGCGCGATGGCAAAGGGCACCGGCTCGTGAGAGTGATCCCCAAACTCCACAGGGGTCGAGTGGTCCCCGGTGACCACGATGCTGCGGCAATGGGGGAAGGAGGCTCCAGCAGGGGTCAGGCAGAGACCCAATGGAAGGCAGAGGGGAGCAGCTTAGGCCAACAGTGTTCCATAACGCGACATGGGAAGAGGCCAGGGCGGGCAGGGGCTTGGCGTGGAGCGGCGCAGGGCAGCGCACAGAGGGAAGGCGAGCTTTCGGGCGCACGCTGCCAGGTACGGGCTGCCACCTTTGGCACAGACATATCAGGATAGAGTCCAAATCTTTGTGAGATCTTCTGTTGAAAGCCAGGGTTTCAGTTGGGGTCACCCTGCCCTACCTTGGCCTGCAGGGCTACAGGCGTGGCCAGAGGTTTGATGAAGCGAGCGAGGGAGCACTCACCTGTAGCGCCCATTGCCGGCACGCTCCTCCTGCCACAGCAGGCGCAGCAGCTGGGCCACCATTCGGTCCACCACCTCCTGATACCGGGGCTGCAGGGGGGCGGGGGAGGCCAACAGTAAAACGCATGTGGAATATAACAGCGCTGTGCCACGGAACACATGATACCGGGGCTGCAGGGGGCGGGGGGGGACGGGCAGAAGTTCAAGGCATATCGGAGCCAACAGCGCTGTGCCACGGAACACATGATACCGGGGCTGCAGGAGGACATGGAGGCCAACAGTAAAACGCATATTAGAGGCAACAGCGCTGTGCCACGGAACTCCTGCCACCGGGGATACAGGGGCTGCAGGGGCAGCAGAGGCAGGTGGGGAACGAGCTGCTTTTGGCAGGGTGCCAGAGAACCGCTGGCAGTGGTGCCAGGGAGTGGGGTGCGACAATGCGAAGCTGATCTGTCTCTGCTGGGCCGCAGATACCTGATGCCTGCCCCTTCAGCTCTCATCAAGTTCCCACCACACCCAAGTAAGCCTGTGCCCAAGGCTCTTGTTTATCTTGTCCTCCCAAGCCTGCCCACCCGCAGCCCACACGCAGAAGTTGCACCAAGGGCCCGTGTTCCCCCCTCCCACGGCAGACGTTGCACCAAGGGCTCCTGTTCCCCCCTCCCACGGCAGACGTTGCACCAAGGGCTCCTGTCCCCCCCTCCCACCTTTAGGTCGACCAGGAAGTCGTGGCCCGTGTCATCCACGGCCTTGATGTGCAGGAAGGCAAACTGGAAGCCGCCACGGGCCAGAGCCTCGGCAATCGACTCGGCCTTCCTGCAGGCAGAGGCAGGCAAGCAGGCAGGCAGGCAGGTGACTGACTGACTGAGTGCTGACTGACTGACTGAGTGCGGGTTACACGTTTTTTCCAGCACAAGCCTGTGCTGCTCAATAAATCATTCAAGCACAGAATGAATGAATGCATGCATGACTGAATGAAAAACTGAGATGCGAGCGCAAAGCATCGCAGGACGGGATGAGAGCAGGCACGCGAGGGTGGGCAGGCAGGCTGGCATTTGGGCAGGCAGGCAGGCAGGCAGCTGGGCAGGTGAAAGTGGGCCAGCCCACATGCCAAGCCGACCCTGTGCTGTTGTGCTTTGCATGCCACGCACGCTGTGGGTACAGACAGCATGGCGTGCCATGCTCCGCCCAGTCATGATGTGCATGCTGTGCTGTGCTGTGACAGGCAACCGTGCCCAAGCCCCACCTGTGGAACAGCGTGCGGTAGTCCCCGGTTGTCCCCGGCACCTCCAGCACCTCAATTCCCAGGGACATGCCCACCCCAGCAATGATTTTAGTGGGGGCCACCATGCAGGCTCGCAGGCCGTGCCGCTCTTGGAATTCCTGTGGAGAAGGAAGCAGGCAGGGGAGAGAGACAGAGCCAATGTGAATTCTGCCCAGCGCTCATTCCTGGCAGTGCAACCCATAGCCGGAAGAGGAGGCAGGCAGGGAGACGGGAGGGCAGCCGTTGGTGCTGGTGTGTGCAGAGCAACGGAGGGCCGGATAAGGCCAGCGGTGCCCGCATGGAGCGTGCTGGGCATGGTGCAGCGCCGCAGGCACGGTACAGCACAGCGCAGCACAGCGCCGCACAGCACAGTGCAGTGCAGCACAGCACAATGCGGCACAACACAACACAGCACAGCGCAGCACAGCACAGCACAGCACAGCTCAACACAGCACAGCACAGCACAGCACCGCGTGGCACAGCACAGCTCAACACAGCACAGCACAGCGTGGCACAGCGTGGCACAGCAAAGCGCAGCACAGCACAGCACAGCACAGCACAGCACAGCACAGCACAGCACAGCACAGCGCAGCCACACCTGCAGTGCCAGGCGGGAGCCGCAGCCACGCAGCAGCACGACATTAGCTGGCGGCTTGCCCTCTGCTCGCCGCTGGTCGTTCACTGGGTGCGTCTGCAGCACGCGCTGAATGCACTGCGACAGCTCATTAACCACCGCTGCCGTGTGCTGCGCCTCGGATGAGTCGTCCAGTGCCTGGGAGCGCTGCAGTCAGGGGTTGGGCGCAAGGGGAGATGCAGGCACGCCAATGTTTTTAGGGGCCCTGCCTTGTGGTGCATGCCTCGCCAACCTCTCAGGATTTGGATCGTCCTGAAGTTGAACCCTCTCTCAGGGGATGTGGAATACTGTGACGACTACACTAGACTAGCAGGGACGCATGCACGAATCATGGGAGGAGCTGAAGCAAGATGGGATGCTGAGCTTGGGAGCGGTGAGATGGGGTTCCAGGGTGGGCACAGTTTCCATGCTAAGCTCCAGCTGCACCTCTGCGGTGTGCATGATAGAACAGCCGTGCCGCCTGCAACCCACAGGACCACCCCCATGCTGCATGCCCTGTTGCCTGCAGTGGCAGGTTGTCTTTTGCTGCGCCTCTGCCGGTCCACCTCCCCGAAACACGCCAGCCGCCCGCTCTTTTGTTTCAACAGCAGGAAATTGGCCTGGAAAGGTGAGGCCTGCTGCTTACCTGCAGCGGCAGGTTGTCTTTCAGCGGGTCTGTGCCGCCGATTTGATCCGACAGCCCCGGGCCGCGCACCACCACGCCGCAGCGGTGCTCTGTCGCGTACTTGACGCTCACAGTGTGCTGCAGCGGTCATGGGGCAAACTAAGTCAAACTAAGTTGTTGGCTGGAGAGGGCGGTCTTTGGTGCACAGGGACACACATGCTTGCGTAACAGTTCCTGGCACTCAAGGGGCGCTGCAGCAACATACATACCGACACGCACGCACCCCTGGGCTGGTGCAGCTCGTTACGACGTGCAGCAGGGAACCTTGACAACGGCAAGTCTGTGAAAGTCGACACACACACAACCATCAAGGCGCATTGCGCACACACACTGCGGGAAGCTGGGCAGGCGCGGCCGACAAGCGCGGCGCAAGCAGGGCCCTCCCGGTCCCCTTTAAAGCAGCCAAATGCATGCAACCACACGCAGGCTGCAACCACATGAGGGAAGCTGGGCAAGTGCAGGCTGGAGAGCGCTGCACCAGATTCCTCCCACTGACCAGCACCCTCCCACCCAATCCATGCACACACACACACACACCTGCGGGAAGCTGGGCAGGCAGGCCATCTAGCACATCGCACCGCAGAGGACTCAACATAAACATACACGCTACACGCTACACAACAAATGTGCACACCCACCTGCAGGAAGCTGGGCAGGCACAGGCAGTCGAGCGCAGCGCACAGCAGGGGCCCCAACTCCTTACCCATACGCTTTGCACACAGCACCCACCTGCGGGAAGCTGGGCAGGCGCAGGCCGTCGAGCGCAGCGCACAGCAAGGGCCCCAAATCCTCAAACCGGCGGTCCGCCCTGCGGTGCAGCACGATGCCGCTGGCTGGGTCCAGCGTGGCAAAATTGGACTTGAAGGCGATGTCCCCCGGGGCCATGTCCAGGCCTGCAGGTGGAGGGGAAAAACAAAAAAAAGTGTGCCATGGGGCACGGTGGGGCACGCGGAAGGAAGGCAAGTTTGGGAAGTCTGACAGACTGGCACTTGACGCGCATGTTTGAGTCTACGGGAAGATGGGGGAGGCAGGCACCGTCGCCGTGATGCCTTTGAAGTGCCTCAGGGAATGCTCCAGCCCGTGGGCATCAACACAGAAACAGAAAAAAGCCTGCCCAGCCCGCACAACAGCCCACCACGCTCCGCCTCGCCCGCCCACCTGCCCCCATGCTCTCAAAGGCGCCTCGCCCGCGGTAGTAGGTGCGGGGGTCGTAACCAAACAAGGACAGGTGGGCGGTGTCGCTGCCGCAGGCCAGCCCAGGCTCAACTGGGTCCATCAGTCCCGTAAGCCCCGCAGCTGCAGCGAGGTGCCAGGTGGAAGTGTGTGGCGGCGCTCGGGATGCAGCAGCACTGTGGGCATGCGGGGCGGCAGCACACGGCTGCAAGCGGTTGTGATCAGGAGCACAAACCCCGAGTGGATGGGTTGAAAGGAGCAGATGTGCCGCACGATGCAGTGCCAAGTTGCAGCAGGAGGCGGCGCAGCTTGCGCCGCACCCACCAGAGATGGCGTCCAGGTGCGGCACCGCCGCTGCCTGCAGCGGTGTGCGGTTGCCCAACCGCGGGATCGTCACATCCCCCACGCCGTCGATCAGCACAAATGCCACCCGCTCTGGCTCCCTGCTGCTACGAGCTGCTGCTGCTGGGAGTGGGGTCGCCATCTCGCGTCGGCCTGTCGGCGCCTGGTGCTGCAATTCTATCTGTACAGGCAAGCGATCACTGATAGGAAGGCACCTGTGCTGGTTGGAGGGCCGCCACCTCAGCTTCGCAGGCCCAGCAGGCCCAAAATATCCAGCGGGTTCAAGGGCTCTCCCGACCCACGCCTGCGCCACTCAATAACCCTGAACAACTGTGATCCCCTGTTCCGAGGCCGCGTGCAATCACCAGAAGTACACCCACCGCCCCTACCACACGCACGCAGCTATGCAGGCCCTCGCGCGCCCTCAGCCCGTCGCCCTCCGGGCCGCTGGTCCCCGTCTGACCAGCCGGGCCGCTCGCGCTGTGGTTCAGTGCTCTGCCACCAAGGAGGACCGTCCCCTGCACGAGAAGCTGGCCCTCCCCGCCGCTGCGCTGTTCGGAGCCATGATGCTGTTTGCGGCCACTCCTGACGAGGCGCTGGCCGCCCGCTCTGGCGGTCGTGTTGGCGGCAGCTCCGGCTTCTCCAGCCGCCGCGCCGCGTGAGTCTCCGCCGCTTGCGTGGCACTTTCTGGAGGGCTCGCTGGCCTGCCTGCCTCATGTCTGGTGGTCTAAATGCACAGCATGAAATCACGCAACAGTGAGCGCTCGTGCCGGCCTGGACGGCCGAGGCTTTGGGAGAGCAGCAGCTATCCGCTGTGTGTGCGGCGTTTGCCGCAAGTCTCACCCCGCACCGCATTCTGCCCCTGTTTTCCCCCCGTCCCCGCAGTCCGGCACCCAGGGCCGCACCTGCCCCGGCGCGCGTGCAGAACAACACCACCGTTGTCTACGCGTCCCCCCCTATGTTTGGCGGCTTTGGCGGCTTTGGCGGCTTCGGCATGCCCTTTGGCGGCTTTGGCATGGGCTACCCCATGTAAGTCTCACATTCCCTCTTGCTGCTGCCGTCACTATCCTGCCACGTGCTGTTGCTACCTGTTCCCCTCGGCATCAAACCCCACTCCTCTTGCTGCCCAGCCTTGGCCGCCTACTGGCCCTCTTCCTGCTCCCAGAGTGCGCACCAGTGCTCCACCACCGCCGCCAACCCCGCCCACGCACCTCCACCCGCCCTCCCCTCCCCGACCCTAAATCAACCTCTCTCGCTCCCTCTTCTTGCCTGCCCGCCTGCAGGTTTGGCGTGGGCTTTGGCACCATCTTTAACATCATGCTGCTGGGCATCGGCATCCAGGTTGTGCTCAGGTGAGCGTCGTGTGACAGCTGTCCCAATCTGCAGCTTGTTAGGTTGGTTTGGTATGGCCTGACCCTACAGGCTGCTTCATGTGAGGGCATGTCTGGTTTCATCAGGGCCCCATTGCAACCTCGGACAGCTGGTGACCTGCAGTTTGTCACGTTGTAGTACATGCTGTTTGTGGAAGTGTCCAGTGTCGTCTGAGGCGAGGGCCCCCTGGATGCAACCGGAGCCATACCGTTCATACCATCCAGTGAAGGGCCGCAGTGTTTGTTGCTCTAGCCCGCCTCTCGCTCCCTGTCTTGAGTATCGCAGTGTTGTGTGTGGAGTGGTGCGGTGTGCCGCCCGGGGCGAATCGGAAGCATGAAACTGGGCCCACACGCCGGGGCACTGCACAGGCCGAATCCAGGGCCTTCCACCAACCGTTGCCGTCGCTTCTTGCCCTCAAACCCCGCCTGCCCGCAGCGTGGTGAGCGGCTTCACCAACCAGAAGGAGAAGAAGAAGTTTGACGACGAGGACTGGTGAACAGTTGCATGCCGCGCTGTTCGCGCTGTGCTCAAACGGCACAGCATGCTCTGCAGCGCGCGCAGCGCTGACCAAGTGTTCTGGCAGGGGCGCGAGCGGGGCTGAGCCCCGCCCCGCCCCCTGCACGTAAGCAGCACTGGAGACCGTACTATTGTTGTCCTGTCAGACGCACAACCGTCCATCCGTCCATGCATCCCCTTGGCCCTCCGACTTCGACCCCCGTTTCGCACCGCCCCGCCCGCCCAGCTTCCCGCTGGGATGCACATTGGTGGGAGCCGTGTACGATCCGCTTCTCCTCTCCCCACCACCACCACCAATTTGATCTCCCTCCCTTTCGTGGGCAGCCCTGCTCTGACCGCCCCCCTTGCGCTGCCCCAACCTCCCTTCTCACGTGTGCCACCGCTTATTCGTCCTATGCCTCTTAACACGACTGTGCACTTGCGCATGCGGCCCCGCAGCCCCCCCAGCAGGCAGTGCACAAATCCCTGGATAGCAACACCTCGCCGCCACCTGAACGAACCTCTTCGTGCTGTAATACACAGTGCCGTATGCACGCTCACAAAGTGCACAAGAGGAGGGGGAAGGGTTGGACACACAAAGTGCACAAGATGAGGGGGGAGGGTGGTAGAGGATGGGCAGGCTGGAGATGGGAGGGGAGAACCACGGGTCCCGCTTAGAAAGCCTAATGCCACATTCGCTGCCCAACCAAGGTGTCACCGCTGCACTGCTCCTGACCCTGCTCCTGCACCGGCCGCTGCCTCTGCCTCTGCCCCTGCCCCTGCCGCCGCACAATAGTCCAGAATCAGCCGTGCCGCTGCATCCACTTCTGCCTGCGTGCTGTGCCGCCCGACCGACAACCGCAGCGTGCCCAGCGCGTGCCGAGTCGGCACCTCCATGGCCTGCAGCACCCCCGAAATGCCGTGGCCGCCGCCGCTGTGGCATGCCGCCCCTGCCGACGCTGCCAGCTGCTCGGAGAGCTCTGCAAGGAGAGCGGATGCTTGGATGCCCGCAATGCCGATGCTGAGAGTGTTGGGCAGGCGAGAGGCGTCCGCTGCGGGTCCATTGATGCGCGCTACGCCTGGGGGCAGCCCCGCCAGCAGCTGCTGCTGCAGAGAGTCTCGCAGGCAGGCCATGTGGGCGGCAGCTGCTGGCAGCTCAGCGCAGACCACAGCAGCCGCAGCGCCCAGCCCCGCCAGCAGCGGCACGCTTTCCGTGCCCGCCCGCCGCCCGCCCTCCTGGCCGCCGCCGCTCAGCAGGCGCTCTAGCACCACCCCTCCTTTGATGAACAGGGCAGCCACGCCCTTGGGGGCCCCGAATTTGTGGCCCACAATCGTGAGCAAATCCACTCCTAGCTGCTTCACGTCAATGCCAACCTTTCCCAGGCTCTGGGCTGCGTCAGTGTGCACCAGGACCGGGCCGCTGCTGCTGCTGCCGCTGCCGCTGCCGCCGCTGCCGCTGCTGCTGTGTGCCTTCACCAGAGCAGACAGCTCAGAGATGGGCTGAATGGAGCCAACCTGCAATGGATGAAACATAATGCATGGTTGAAAGGTAATGAAAGCACCGGAACGAGTGCAGTCCGGGGCCGTACCTGGCGCTGCGGGTATCACCTTGAAGCAGAGAGTGCCGGCATGTCAATCCCCTGCTTCTCGCCCCCAGCCCCAGAATTCGCTTCGCCTGCTTGCCACTCCCTCAGCCACCCCCATGCAAACACCCGCGGTGGCCAATTGCTCTTCCTCAGCTGCCCTTGCCAGAAACCCCGGCCGGCATGCATACTTGCCACTCTGTGCGCCACCCGTTCCCATCCCCACCTCGTTATCAGAGTGCGTGGGCGTGCGCAGCACTATTTCAGAAGAAATTGCACCCATGCACACCCGCCGCAGTGGTCTCTCTCTTCCATGGCCACCCTGCCAGCAGCCCTGCTCTATGCCCCTGCCTGCCTGCCCCCCCTGGCACCCACCCTGCCCACCTCGTTATTAGAGTGCATGACCGTGACCAGCACTGTGTCTGCTGTGAGCGCTGCCGCCACGTCAGCAGCGCTGACTAGACCCTGCCCGTCCACGCCCACCGCTGTGTACGTGAGCAGTCCCTGGGCAGCATAGGCAGCCAGCGTTTCAAGCACAGCGGGGTGCTCAATGCACGAGGTGACGACGTGGGGCGTGAAGCCGGGGCCGCGCTGCCTGCGGGCAGACATGACCGCGCCCCATATGGCCCTGCAGACGCATAACAAAGAAGGTACAGGTAAAGGTCAGGGTAAAGCGTGGGGCTCTTTGCCCGTGACGTCCCCCCGCCCTACGGACCAGTTTTTGATCCTACGGGGCCACGCCCGGCGCTGGAACAGCCCAGACCCTGGGTGAGCGGTGTTGTACTTGAGCACTGAGCCTGTGAGAAGACACAGCACAAAGTGGGCCAGTGAGGCAGGCCAGTGATGGGCGTAACAGCCAGGCATGCCCCACATGGCCTGCGGGGTGCCTGCCTGCCTGACGGGTGGCCTGTGCGGGCCGCTGTTCTGTTCAGTAGGTAACCCTCCCGCCTGCTTTCGCACCTCAGCCTAGCACGCCGCACGCCGCACTCCTGCCCTCCCCGTCTTGCCCTGCCCGGCTAGCACTGCCTGCCATGCCCTGCCCGTCCTGCCCTGTCCATCCTGCCCTGCTTGCCATTTGCAATGCCCATCCTGCCCTGCCCATCCTGCCCTGCCCAGCACGTCACGACCTGACGGCATGCCCTGCCCGGCACGACCAGCACGTCACGACCTGCCCTGCCTAGTATGCCCTGCCCGCCCTGCCCTACACATCTTGCCCTATCCGCCCTGCCCTGCCCGCCTTGCCCTGGCTGCCTTGCCCAGCACATCCTGCCCTGGCTGCAACGCACATCATCCTGCCCGGCCCAGCATGCCCAGCACGTCATCCAGCCGCACACACCCTTTTCTTTCTACAATTCAACCCATCCCCTCTGTGCCTCTATTTTCTAGAATAGAACACCCTGAGTTTTGCGTTCCCATAATGCTGGGATGACGAACCTGCGGCACACATTTGTTTCGCTGCGGCGCTGTATTTGATTGAATGCATGAACACGTCATCCCGCCCTCCGATGTAGCCCTCCCGACCTCACCAGGCATCAGCTTCGGTCCCACAGGAGGTGAAGAAGATCTCTCCCGGTTCAGCACCCACCATGGCTGCCACCTGGCGGCGTGCCAGGTCAACTGCCTGCCTGCAAGGGCGCCCAAAGGCGTGGCCACTGGAGGGGTTGCCGAAGGCTGCGAGCCAGCAGGGCGGCGCGGGGGCAGGCGGAGCGGGGTCAGCAGATGAGGAGATGAACACAGAGGGAGGCAGTGCGAGCAAGTACGGTAATATCACAGACGGTGGAGAGGAACGGAGGATGGCAAGGGCTGCTCCCGGCAACGGCACTCCGCGACGTGCTCGCCCAACCCACCGGCCTTGCTCACGTGCCAGGGCGAGGTGCGTAACCTCTGCTGAGAAAACTCGTCGGCTGCCTTCATGCCCCTCTCAATCTGAACACTGCTAACCTGCTTTCCTCGCACAACCCTCTGCAGCCAGCCACAGTTGCAAGCCACTGTTTTGCGTCACCTGTGAGGAAGGGGCGCATGGCTTCTGCCACCTCTGGGAACACTGGGGTGGTGGCGTTGTAATCCAAATAGATGCAGCCCACCTCGGCTGCCGATGATGCACGGGATGACGAGCGGACGTTGGGTGGGGGTGGGGGAAAAGGAGGGGAGGTGTGAGTGGGCGTGGCGACGGGGGGCAGCGGGGAGCGCAGGAACCAAAAGTGGCCAGCCGCATGGTGGGGCAGGTAAAGGACAGGCAGAGACGATTCTGCCCTGCACCTGCCAGCCAGGGACATAACACGCCTGCTGCTACTCTTTGGCAACTTGCTCGCTGGCATGGTGCCGAGAATGCCGGCAGTCTAGTCGTTACAGCTTTTCACATCCTGAAAGAGGATTCAACTTCAGGACGAACCAAATCCTGAGAGGTTGACGAGGCAGTAGGGCTGTACATGCAGCATCTCTTCAGCACCTGAGCACCCCACTGACACATGCCGGGCCTTCCTTGAATGCTTGCAGCAAGCCACAGGAAGCAGGCAGCAGCACGGCAGCCCACCCATGTACGGCAGCGGCTCGCCCAAGCCGGGCAGGCGGGAGGCAGGGGTGGTGGCGGCGGCGGCAGCAGACATGTTGCTACGGCCGCTGTGGATGCGATGATCGCGAGATCGGCTGGCTCTGAGCCTCAATTGCACGCCCGGCCTGGAAACAGGGAGCCAACAAAGCGGGAGAGGCCTGGCGGGAGAGGTGGGGACCGTGATCATTCACAAGCAGGCCGGGCAGCGTATTGAGCTCAATTCAATGCAGTGCGCGTGAGGAAGGCTGAAAAAGGCTCGCCCGCTTGCAGTGGTGCATAGCATGCAACGCAGCAGGAATCCCTCTCTCCTGCGGTGGCCTGATTGCAGTTGTGGCCGGAGCAACCAACGATGATCGCACTGCTTCTCCATCTGGAGGTCTCCGCCCTGCAGGGGCCGCGCCAGGCGGGTGAGCGCTCTCGTGCTGCTCTCTCACGGTTCCGCCGACTGTTCCTCACACGCCGAATGCTCCATACACAGTGGTGGCCTGCAAGGGCCTTCTGGAGGGGCCCCAGACCTCACTGCCGCTCTCTGGAGGGGGCCCAGGGCCGCTGCCGCTGCCCGCCGCAAGGGGCGGGAGACGCCCAGCCCTCTGCGCTTGCCTGCACCCTCACAGCTTTGCTTCCAAACCTCACCCGCCACCCCATGCAGAGCTGTGCACTGCGGCGGCCTTCCTGCTGACGCGGCTGCACCAGCAAGGCGTGCCTGCTGCCCTGCTGCTGCAGTGCTGCTCGGCGGCAGATGCAGCGGCCTGCCTGGCGCTGTGTCAGCCCGCAGCGGATGCAGCTGGCGCGCCTGTCACAGTCGCACAACCAGGACAACTTCCTGTGGCACTGAGGTAGGAGATGTCAATGAGCGGGGTGCGTGTGCGGGGCCACCCCACCTGAATTACCAATCTCTTCCTGCCTTGACGTCTCCTGCTGCTGCTGTCGCTGCTGCTGTATCTGCCCTGTGCAACAGCGTTGGTTCAACAGCCCCTGCGGGTGTCCAGAGGGGGCGAGTTGATAGGGAGCCTAGAGACAGGGATTTGCAGGCTGCAGCACGCGCAGCATGATCTGCGTTGCTGCCAGCCCAGCAACGCCTGTGCCCTGCTACATCTGACCTCCCTCCCTCGCAACCTGCCCACCCCTGCTGTGCTCCACACACACAGGCTGGCGCTTGACCAGCTGACCTCCCTCCCTCGCAACCTGCCCACCCCTGCTGTGCTCCACCCACACAGGCTGGCGCTTGACCAGCTGGCACCAACCGCTGCGCCAGCTGTCGCCTGCATCAGCGTGGCCGACAGCGGAGGTGCAGCCAGCCAAGCGGAGGCACTGGGCTGCTCCGCCCAGCATCTGCCGGTGCGCAGCGTCACCCCAGCACAGCTGCATGCCTGGGCGCTGCAGGCAGTGGCGGGGCTGGCAGCAGCCCAGGCGGCCGTGGCCCCGCTTGTTGTGGGTTACGTGATGAAGGAGTCACGCCAGCTGGCGCTGAGTCAGCAGGGCATGCTGCCCCTGCTGCCGCAACCGGCACAGCACGCGCCAGCGGGAGGAGAGGCGGCGGCGGCGGCGGCGGCCAGCGCAGGCACAGCAGGCGGCGGTACAACACGCGCCGCAGCGGGCACAGCAGCGGGCACAGCAGCCGGCCCGCCCATGTGCTTTGTGCCCCTGGATTTGGGCAGCAGCCTGCCTCCCCAGCTGGCGCGCTGCCACTTGGTGCTGCAGAAGCTCACGGATTGCCTGCAGCCCAGCGCAGGCAGCGGGGCAGTGGCTGAGCTCACTACGGAAGCTCAGGCCCTGCTGGCCTTGCTGGCCCAGCAGACGCAGCAGCCCCGTGTGGCAGCAGGAGTTGTGCCACCTCAGCCGCTGCCACCTCAGCCGCTGCCACCTCAGCGGGTGCCACCTCAGCCGCTGTGCCTGGTGGACCCAGTGGCCGCTCTGCAGCCCATTATGGACCGAGCAGCGCTCATCCCTCATTTAGAGGCTGTGGCGCTTGCCCTGCGCCAGCGCTCGATCCCCATCCGAGCCCCTGCCTCCCTGCTGCTGTACGCGTTTGACGCTGCCGCCACGTCACGCCAGCTGGCGGCCGCCGGCCTCTCCCTGCCGTGCATCGTCAAGCCGCAGGCAGCCTGCGGCGTGGCCGAGGCGCACCAAATGGCGTTTGTGCTGCACGAGTGAGTGGACGTTCGTGGTTGTGTGTGTGTGTGTGTGTGTGTGTGGTTGGGGATGTCTGCAGGTGGGTCAGCCGAACAGATTGCTTGGTGGTTGGGCGAAAGTTGACTCATGGCTTGCCTCCTGCCCGCTGCTCTCCCTCCCCTCTGGCTCCCTCTGTCCTGCCCCGCCCTCTTACACCCACTCCCGTCTGCCTGCACCACTTCCCTCTACCTGACTCAATTCCCTCTGCCTGCCTCGTGTGGCCCTCGCTCTACACTCTGCGCCGCCCTCTTCTGCTCTACAGCTGCGTCAAACCTTTGGCGAGCTAGAGGTGCCCCTGCCAGCCCTTTGCTCACGGCCTCCTCCTGTTACCTATTGTCACATGCTCCGCATCCCTTGCTGCCTCTTCATGTTTCCAGGTCTGGATGTTGGAGGTTCCCCTGCATGCCTGTGCTCATGGCCTCTCTCCTTACCAACACTTCTCAACCCATGCTCATTATTTCTTGCTGCCTCTACATGTTCACGATCCCAGGTCTGGATGTGCTGATCTGGAGATGCCCCTGCTTGCCGTGGCTCAAAACCTTTCACCAGTGCTTGAATTCCTTCGTTTCTCGATACGTTTCCAGGTCTGCATTTGCCGATTTGGAGATGCCCCTGCCGCCGTGGCTCAAAACCTTCCACCTCACCTGTTCTTTTGTTCCCTCGTGCCTCTTTGCGTTTCCCAAGTCTGGATTTGCCGACTTGTAGGTGCCTCCTGCCTGCCCTGTGTTTAGGGCCTCTCTCCTCACCAACCTCATCCCTTGCTGCCTCTTCATGTTCACGTTTCCAGGTCTGGATTTGCCGACCTGGAGGTTCCCCTGCATGCCTGTGCTCATGGCCTCCCTCCTTACCAACACTTCTCAACCCATGCGCCTTCTCCCTTGCTGCCTCCTTATGTCTCCAGGTCTGGATTTGCCGATCTGGAGGTGCCCCTGCCCGCTGTGGCTCAAGAGTACGTGGACCATGGCGGCACTGTGTGGAAGGTGTATGTGGCAGGGGAGCAGGTGAGAGTGGGAGGGGCCAGGAGTTGTAACTGACAGGGGCACCCCCAAATTGGCAAGTCCAGATCTGAAAAGGGGCGCATGGGGGCGCTGTGTGAAAGGTTTACATGGCGGGGCAGCAGGGGATAGTGGGAGGGGCCAGCGACAGACAAACGCCCTGTGGGGGACTGTGTGGAAGGGAGGAGAGGAGGTGTGAGTGGGAGGGACCAGGGACTGACAGGGGCACGTGGGAGGCAGTGAGGGAGGGTGTGCCTGGCAACAGAGTAAGGCAAGTGCCACAAGATGAAACCGTGGCACTGGTTGGGCATGAGGCGAGGAGCGTGGGGAGGGGCGTTCCAAAATTGGGGCGGGGAGGGCGGGGCAGGGGAGGCGCGCCCCCACAGCACGCGCAGCGCGACCAGTCCCAAGCCCACGCCGCCTGCACGCTAACATGTGCGATCTGAGCATGCAGCCCCCCGCCTGGGCTGCCCGCAGCGCACAGCATTTGGCACATGCGCTCGCATTTGGCACTTCCCCTGTCAACCCTCCTCTGCAATTGGCAGCCCCCCTTGTCACCCCCCATCGCCCCTGCCTGCCCACCTCCCCATGCTGTGCCCGCTGTGCCCGTGCTGTGCTGTGCCGTGCTTTGCAGGTGTTTTGGACGCAACGCAAATCCACGCCCGACCTGGGTCCCCTGGCCCTCAGGCTGTCACGAAACCCGGAAGCGGACATCCCTTCCAGCATCGGATTCGACAGCCTCAAGTCCCTGCCCACCACGCTGCCCTGGCTGGGCACTGCGGCGGACCAGCCTGGGAAGGGGCAGCAGCAGGGGCAGCAAGGGCAAGCAGCAGAGGGAGAGCAGAGGCAGCAGAACGCACAGCAAGGGCAGGAGGTGGGCGTGGGCGGGGCACAGAGCGGTGGAGAGCATGCGGCAGCGGGAGGGCAGCATGCGGCGGGGCAGCAGGCGGCGCCGGCTGCGGAGCAGGTGCAGGGAAACGAGCGCCTGGGTGCAGCGGGCGGGGCAGCGTCGTCCACGCTTTTGCTTTCGGGGCAAGAGGTCATGCAGCGGCCCACTTTTGAGGCCGTGGCGGGCGCGCTACGCCAGCGGCTGGGCCTCACCCTGTTTGGATTTGACGTTGTGTGGGACCCAGCGTCAGGCAAGCACAGGGGAGAGGTTGCA
Source organism: Chlorella sp. ArM0029B (assembly GCA_002896455.3). Classification (NCBI taxonomy): domain Eukaryota; kingdom Viridiplantae; phylum Chlorophyta; class Trebouxiophyceae; order Chlorellales; family Chlorellaceae; genus Chlorella; species Chlorella sp. ArM0029B. The sequence continues at coordinate 775,419 of JTEE01000076.1, read as the reverse complement.
CTGTGCATGCCCTTCCGTTGCACTCGTGCTGCACTGGGGCAGAAGCCACGCAACCACACAAGGCAGCTGTTATGCTTTCATCTCCTGCGCTCCTCCTCCTCTGGGTCGCCGGGCCAGCATTTCAGTGAAATGCTCATCACCCTCCCTGCCTAGCTCCCAGTTGTTTCCATCACATTTTTCGTCTGCATGTGATGCAGTCGCCTTCTCCTTCATTTGTTGCTCCCTTTTGCCCCCGTGTGATGGTCAAGAGTAAACCCAGCCCACCGCACGCCCCCTGCCTCAGCACCCTTCAGCCTGCAACTACACCCCTTCCACAAGTTTCAACCACAACTCGCCTTTTCTTCTGCCGCTGGCTCTGCCCCAGGCAAGCTGGCCTGCTTGGAAAGACCAATGGGTGTTCCCCTCTCTTCACAGGCACCACCTCACCCCCTCGTGACACCAATTCCAGAACGCTTCTCACGTCATTTCCTTTGCAGGCGAGCTGATCATCCTCCACGTCTAACTACGTCCCCTCCTTCAAAAGATCCATGCACTCAAGACACCAACCACCACCTGCCTTCTCTTCTGTCTATTCATCCGCAGGCGAGCTGGTCATCCTCCACGTTAACTACTTTCCCTCCTTCAAAAGCTTCAAATCACCAACCACTACCTGCCTTCTCTTCTGTCCATCCATCCGCAGGCGAGCTGGTCATTATTGACGTCAACTACTTCCCCTCCTTCAAAGGCATCCCGGAAGCGGCGACGGCGCTGCAGGCAGCGCTGCGGCAACGCTACGCGCAGCACCTGGCAGCGGCGGCGGCGCGGCAGGAGGTGTAAGATGCAGCAGTTCCGTTCAATCTAAGTCGAATCTGTTGGATGAGCAGGTAGAGCGAGTCCTGCTTCCTTTGTGAGCACTCCACAGGATGATCAATCTTCCTGACCTCTCCTTCCCTCTCTGAGTCGATACAGCATGTCAACTCTTGGCCCAAGGCTCTATACCCGCCGCCACTGTACCGCTTGTACACATGATTCCTCGTCCCTTGTATTGGGCAACGCTGTTCAACAACAGTCTCGTGCGCACGTGGTTACCCTGCTCCCAACTCCCCCCCCGCTCTGCCACGCGGTGTGTCTACCACGTGTCACGGCAGTTCACAGCTTGAGTCAGATGGGATCGACACAGGGAACACCAGAGGGTTGGACAACGCTAAGGGGGCAACCGCTGCATGCACAGCGTGTGGCTGCATGCACAGCTTGCGAGAGCAGCGGGAGCAGGGGAAGAGCAGGGAGGTCGAGTGTATATGCGCCGAGGACAGTCAAGGAGGGAAAGGGGGCCGGTGAGGCGGGTCAGGGAGGGAAAACGGGTGGCCTGACAAGGTGTGTGTGGATTTGTCAGGCCACGGGTGCAGGGGAACGGAGGAAGAAGGAGGAGGGGGGCAGTAGTTCTTCTCTGACCGGATGTAAGAGAATAATGGGGGGGCAGTAGGCTTTGCTGTTCCAGATGTGCAAGGGGTGGCGGGCGGGAAAGGATGACGGGGAGGGTGGTGCAAAAACTGGTGAGCGGGGAGGTGAGCGGGCACGCTGGTCAGCATGTGCTGACGTGGCATGCTGACCTGCTGGGGATTGCCGAGGGTGCCAAGAGGTGGGGGTGCCGCATGGGGCGGTGCTGATGAGATTATGAAATGCAACAAAAGGAGGCAGAGGAGGCCTGGAAGGGGGACGGGTCTGGTTTACAAAACGCGGGCTGGGGAGGGAGGGGTGCGTGACGCGCCGTGCAGGGCAGCACGGCGCGGCACGCACAAGACAGATGGGAAAACCCTCGCCCCCAGGAAGAAGAGAAGGGGATGGTATAATGTGCAAGGAGGCCCCCGGTTGTGGAGCCTCCGGCAGGGGTGTGCTTGCAGAAAGTTGCAAACAAGGGGAGACTAGACTGATCGCTGGGCAGCCGAGGCCGGTGGACATGCAGGCAGGCTGCGCATTGTCATGATGGCAGGCAGCACAGCCTGTTGCTCAGGGCCGGCCAGGGCGTGCGCAGGAAAGGGTGGTGGTACAACAAAGGGTTAACACGGGTCGCGCTGTGGTGTGAGGAATTGGCCAGATGCATGCGCCCGTTGGTGTGTACGAATCAAAGGCCAACTGTGTGCTCGTGTTGTGCGTGTGTAAGTCAGCGTGCGCCTGTTGGTGCGTGCGAGTCAACGGCCATCTGTGTGCACCTGCTGGTTCAAGAGAGTGGCTGCTTGTGGGCGCCCCCCTCAGGCAGTGGTGATGCCTGGGGCAGGCGCTGCCGCTCTTTCAGCGCACCACCACAGGGGTAGCGGGGAATGCTGATGCCAGTGCGCCAGTCACCCAGGCGGGAGGCAGGAGCTGGGCAGGCACGTGGCTGGCCCCAGGGTGGGTGCCGGTGCAAGAAGGTTGGTCTTTGGTCCAGAAAGAAAGAAAGGGGGGAGGGGGAAGCTGAAGGGCCATCCTACATATGTCATGGTTCGTTCCTTGCCGCCGTTCAGACAGCTCCCCAATCGTCAAAGTTTGCAGGTTCATCAAATGCCAGTGCAAGTGCCGGCCCCCAACATGTTGCAGAGTGTGTGCGTGTGTGTGCGTGTTTCTCCTTCTGCAGCGCAAGGAAAGGTGGGGGTGCAACGGGGGGCGGCTGTAAGCGAGCGGTCTGATGCCAGTGCCTGCAACACTCTGCCGGGGAACAGTGCATGCCCCTCTCCCCTTGCCCGCTGCTGCTGCCGCCACGTGCATGCTCCCGCCACGTACCGCCCTTCCTTACGTGCACTCGAAACTGCTCCCCTGACACGCACTGCACAGTACACACGTGGGCCCCGGCCTGCACCCCACCCCCCTCCCACAGGCAGAGCAAACATACCACAGCGCTGTGTCCCACACCCACCACAACGCTCCCCATCTCCCCCTCTTGCATCTCCTCCCGCCCCCTACACACTCCACCTTGTACTCCTATACACTCCACCTTGTGCCCCTGCACTCCCAACAGAGACTCACATGCGGCAAAGCGCAGCGCCGACTCCCACGCCTGCTGCAGCAGCGAGCTGCGTGAGCGCGCCACGTCGGCCTGCTTGTTGGCGGAGGCCGCCTCCTTGCGCGCCACCTCCAGCTGGGCGGTGGCAGAGTCCAGCTTGGCGGCCAGGGCGGACACCTCGCGCTGGGAGGACTTTAGGGTGGCCTTCAGGTCGCGCTGCTCGCTCTTGAGGGTGCGAGAGTCCTGCAGCGGAGGACAGGCGTGAGGCAACAACACGTTGGTACCACGAGGAGCAGGGGGGTGTAAAGAAGAAGAAGAAGAGGCATGGGGAGCAAGGGGCATGAGACAAGGGGCGTGAGCAGGCCGGGGGTGGGGGAGGGATGTAGGAGCGGCCTTCAGGTCGCGCTGCTCGCTCTAGGAGGGTGCGCGAATCCTGCAGGTGGCGGGTGGGTTGGGCCAGGCGGCGGCGGACGAGGGGGTCAGTCAGGGCGGTGTTTGTGCACGGTGGGAACTTCAGAGGGAGTCTTTTTGGCATGGCATGTCACGCTGCTCGCCCCGGAGCAAGCAGAAGCCACAAGGGGCCAGCTTCTGTTCAAAGCAAAGCACTACCAGCCCGAGGCGTTGCCCCGGCCGGCCGCCGTTCAAACAGGATCCCCACACACTGCGCGGGGCCTGCCCAGCCCAGCCCCCCTACTCCTCCGGCCCCATGCCCCCACCTGGAGCGCCGCCGCCCACGCCTTCTCCAGCAGAGAGTTGCGCCCGATGGCGGCAGAGGCTTGCGCCATGGCCACAGCACTCTCCTGCCGAGCCTGCTCCAGCTGGGCCGCCAGCGAGGCGGCGTCACGCTGCACCGTCGTCAGCGCGCCCTCCAGCGCAGCGCCCTTCTTGCGCTGGTGAGCCTGCTCCCCCTGCAGCTGCCGCACGTTCTGCGGGCACGAGGGGGGGAAGGGGGAGAGGGGGGGCGGGAGGGTAGAGGTTGGTGGTGCATGTAGGGTGGTGGTGGCACAGAGGGGCAGAGAACATGCGAAACATGCCACGCGGGTGTCAGGTGTTGAGGTGAAGGGGTTGCGGATGCAGGCTGGAGGGGCCGAGAGGGCGGACTGCCGCGGCAAACGACAATAGCAGCAGCACTGGGAGGGTATAGACCACATCAGACTGCAGCTGCTTCTTATGCCTTGGGGCTGGAGGCTAGGGTGCACCCACCCTGCCAAGCATCCAGGGAGGTCCAATTCACCCTGCCAACAACTCAACCACTCCCCAGCAGACCACACCAAATTGTTCACAACTCAACCCACACACCTCGAGGGCGGCCATCCACGCCTTCTCCAAAAGCGAGTTGCGGCTGCGGGTGGCGATGGCGTCGGCCCGTGCCTCCTGAGCTTCCAGCTGCGCCGTCTCCAGCTGGCAGGCCAGCGCATAGGCGCGCGCCACAAGCTGCTCAGCCTCGTGCTGGGCGGCAGAGAAGGCCACGGGCACCTGCAGCAAAGGGAGGTGAGGGCATGGGAGAGGGCGGTGGTGAGGGAGGGGCCGGGGTGTGCAGCACTTGAACAGAATGGGCAGCAGAGACAGCTAGGGGCACCTGCAGCATGGGGCGGGAAGGACGTAGGCAGGGGACACGTTGTTGAGAGGCCAGGGATGGGCGCGTGCCACAAGCTGCCCGGCTCGCTCCGCCAGTCACCCCATGCCAGCACTGCTGCCCTACCTACCCGAGCCAGCCGGTTGCGCGCCCAGCCCCACCTTGCCAAAGCATTGGCCCACCAAGCCCCTCCCTGCCCACCTCACCCAAACACACATTCCGGCTCCGCCTGCCAGCCACCCCCCCAACTCCAGCGCTGCTGCACAATCACACCCAAGAGACCAGCCGGCTTGCGCCCAAAAAGCCTCTTCCGACCCACCCCCCTCCCTGCCCCCCGTCACCTGCGCATACTCCGGCTCGCTCTGCCAATCCGCCGGGGCCAGCTTCGCCCCCACCTGCCCGTCCAGTACCGCCATCTGTCCATCCAGTACCGCCAGCTGGGCGTCCAGCGCCGTCAGGCTGTCCTGGGCAGCCCAGTGCAGCTGGTCGCGAGCAATCGACAGCTCAGCATCGGTGCCAACATCCAAACGGGTGTCCAGAGCGGCCAGCTCTCCACGCAGCTGCCCACTGATTTGCTGGTGCAGGTGCTCAACACGCTCGGTGGCCTGCTCCAGCTGGTGAAGAATGGCCACCTCCTGCTGGCGGGGTACAGAGGCAGGCAGCTGTTGGAAGCTGTGTGGCAGTTGGCAGTGTCATCTGTGGGAGGCTGTGTGGCAGTGGTGTGGGGCCTGCTGCAAAAGTGTATCAAAGATGGGCCACTTCGTGCAGGCCAGGAGGGGGTTGGTGTGAAGGGCATCATGATAGAGAGGCAAGGTGAGGAGGCAGCTGTTGGTAGCTGTGTGGCAGTGTTGTGGGCCCACTCCAGCCCACCTGGCGTGTGGCCGCCAAGCCCCACCAACCTAGATCCCCCCTGCCAATATTCAAACACATTTCTCCCCAGCAACAGACACACCAGCCCACCTGGCGTGTTGCCGCCATGACGTCCTTTGCCGCCACTTGCAAGTTGCCCAGCAGGGCCAGGTCGTCCAACAGATGGTCGGCAGCGGTCTGCAGGGGCGGCCCAGGACAGAGGGAGGGAGGGGGAATGGGAGAGAGGGTCAGAGGGACGGCAGCTGGTTGGCAGCGGTCTGGGCAGGGGTGGTCGGGGACAAGGGGGAAAGGGGGGAAAGGGGCCGTCAGGCGGAGACACGTAGCCAGAGGGACAGCACCAGGTGGGGCGGTGGGGCGGTGCCGTGCATGCCCTCGAACGCACCAAGGCATGCCTGCCGCCCTTGCGGCAGCCCCTGGACAACTGCTGTGCCACCAAGCTGGCTCCGCCCCGCCTCGCTGGCGCCTCCTGCCAGCTCACCCACAGCCCCTGCCAGCTCAGCCCCTGTGCTGTGCCTGCCTACCTGTGCCTCACCGAGCCACAGCCCGCCAGCTCACCCACAGCCCCTGCCAGCTCAGCCCCTGTGCTGTGCCTGCCTACCTGTGCCTCACCGAGCCACAGCCCGCCAGCTCACCCACAGCCCCTGCCAGCTCAGCCCCTTTGCTGTGCTGCCTGCCAACCATACCTGAGCCTCGTGCAGCTCTGCCGTCAGATGCTGCACCTGCTCGTAGGCAGCCAGCGCCTGCTCCTCTGCTGACAGGCGCAGGTGCTGCAGGGGAGAGGAAAGGGCACCAGGGGGCAGGGGGGCAGGGAAGGGGAGGGGGGGAGGTTGGGAGGGCTGGTTGGTTGTCAGGCGGCAGGCTCTCGAGGTGTCAGATAGGCAGGTTGGCTGCGCAGCGGTGCGTGCGACTGGAGGCAATCTCTGTGCTGGCGATGTATGCAACGCCACAGCGCTTGAGAAGGAGGTCCCTAAGAAGGAAGCCCACCTGCTCCTCCTGCTGTGCCTGCCACGCTGAGCTGGCCTCCTGCTGGGCCTCTCCTACCGCATCCTGCCACAACCGGATTTCCTGCACTCGAGGGTGGCATGATGGGAAGGGGAAGGGCACACGGAGGGTGAGCATGGCCGAAGGGAGCAGGGGGGAAAGGAGGGCACAGAAGCAGCGGCAGCACGCCAGGCAGCTCTCACCAGCATCCTCGCTTGCAATCAAAGCAAGGGCAAATGCGCATGATGCGGGGAACACACGGGAGCACAGCATTGCACAGTACCTGGCTGTACTGTACTGTACTGTATTGCTGCAACCCAGCCCTGCTGCTCAGTCCCCCCACACCCACAACACATCCAGCAACCCACACATCAATCCCACCCGCACACAACACACCCTGCACACAACACAAACACACACACACACACACACTGACACCTGGATGTGTGTCTCGTGAAGCTCCTCATTGCGCTGCCTCTCCGCCAGCACCAGCGCCTTGGCCGCTTCCGCCACCGTGTGCGCCTCCTGCAGCTGCTGGGCAGCTTCCGCCTTGGCTGCCGCCAGGTCCTGCCTCGCATCCCCCAGCTGCTGCGCCAGGCTGGCAGCTGCCGACGCCGCCTGCTCTGCCGCTGCAAGCTGGAAGCGCAAGTGCCCCAGTGCCACACCGTCTTGCTGAGCCGTCTGAAGCTGTGTGAGCAAAGAGGCCACTTGCCCCTCCAAGTGTAGCTGCCGCTGCTGTGCCAATGACGCGGCAGAAGAGAGCTGGGACTCGAGCTGGGCTGAGCGGTGCGTCAGGCGGGCGCGCTCCTCGGCGGACGACGCCAGCTGGCTCTCCAGCTCAGCAGCCTGCACAGCGTGACCACAGCAGGGGCCACAGCACGATTAGAAAGTGCGGCAAAGGAAGGTGGACGCCCAAGGAGAGGGAGGCGGGCGGGCACGGGCCACCGGGAAAGCACCGCGGCGTGCGAAGTGGGGCGGGCACACAGGCGCTTGGAGCAGAGCTCTCTCCCAAGCCTCCCTCCACGCGCCTTTCCGGGCGGCAACGCACTGCAACGCGCTCCAACACCTGCCAGACCACCGCTTCCCCCAAGCCTCCCTCCAAGACTCCCTCCGCGCACCTTCCCGGGCGGCAACGCAGTGCTTCCGCTTCCAGAGCTCCTGTTCTCATGCAGCCCCGCCTGCTGCCCCCCGCTGCTGCCCTGCCGCCTGACATGCTCGCACAGCGCACCTCACCCCCTGCCCTGCCTGCCGCACCGTCCTGCCTCTCTCCCTGCCGACACGATTCGCACTGTGGAGCATTGCAACGGACACCTGCCCAACCAGCGCTTTCCTCCTCACCTTGACGGCCAGTGCCCGGGCCTTGTCCAGCTCAGCGCCCAGATCCCGGATGGTGGCCTGGTCCTGCTGGGAAGATGAGCGGGCACTGGTCAGCTCCGACTCCAGCTGGGACGACCGCTCCTGCAGCCGCTCACGCTCACGCACAGCCGCAGTCAGCTGGGCCTGGAGATCCGCTGCCTGCAGCACAGAGAGGGCAGGGAACAGCATTCATTCACTCATTCATGTACAGCGCCGCAGCAACACAAAAGTGTGCCGCAGATGCGGCATCCCAGCATTGCAGGGAACAGCACAGCAAAACAACGGTGGTGTGTGGTGTGGGTGAGCAGCAGGAACATCAAGCCGCTGCATGGCTGCGCCGGGCTGCGCCTGCGCACTCGTGGCGTGCAGAAGTTTGAAGAACGCCATGTGCGGCCTGCCTTGGCGACGGCAGCCGGGGTGGCGCCCTTCTCCTGCTCTTCACGATAAAACCGCACGCACGCAATCCACAGCCAGCACACAGGCAAGCACCCTCTGCCTCCCTCGCCCCCACACACAGCTGGCCTCCTGTCGAAACCAAGCACACACAGCACAGCGCAGCAAGCACAGCGCAGCATGCCCTGCGTCCCCTCCTGGTACCTTTCTTGCCCTGACCCGCCCGCCCGCCCACCCACGGCCCGCCCCGCCCGCTCACCCACGGCTTTTGGTTTTGGTGTTGTGATGACGGCACACTGGATGGTGCTCCACTTGTTTGTTTGTCAAACCAAGCACACACACAGCACAGCGCACCATGCCCTCCCTCCCTCTCTGCCTCCCTCCCCCACAAACACACCTCCCTCTCTGCCTCCCTAACCCACAAACACAGCTCCCTCTCTGCCTCCCTCCCCCACAGACACAGCTGCCCGGCCCCCACCTTGATGACGGCCGACTGGATGGCGCTCTGCTTGGCGGACGCGTCCTTCTGGGCCGCCTTGAGCTGCGCAATCAGCACGCTGGGCTGCCCCTCGTGCTCCTCCTTGGGGGTGCGCGAGCGCAGGGACGCCACCTGAGGACGGGCGGGTGGACAGGCGGGCGGGCACATGTGGTTTTGAAGGTTGGTGGGGGGCCGGCAGCAGCGAGCCATTACGGGGAGGCGCCTGCTGGGCAGGTGCTGGTGCGAGTGAAGGGGCCCGGCAGGCACTCCCTTTCTTGCCACACAACACATGGATGGCCCAGCCAAGCACACTACAACCCGGTCCTGCTTGCTGCGCAGAAGCAAGCTGGCTGCCCAAAGTCAGATGCGTGCCAGCCCATGTGCCTGCCAGGAAGGAAGGCAGGCGGGCACCCACCTCTGCCTCCAACTGGTTGGATCGAGCCTCCAGTCGATCCCGCTCGCTCACCGCTTCCACCAGCTGCGACTGCAGGCTGGCAGCCTGCAAGGCAGGGCGAGGCATGGCGAAAAAGGAAGCGCATAAGTGGCATACTTGTGTGCATGGGCTGGGAGCCCAAAAAGGGACCGTTTCCTGGCAACAAGAAGTCGCAGGCGGTTTGCACTCGTCGTCCCTGCATCCCACATAGCCAGAGTGCTCACCTCCTCCGGGCTGCTGGCTGGCTGACACCTCTTCTCCTGCCCACCAATACGGAACAACCAATTCTACACACACACACCAAAACACACACCCCAACAGGCTCGCCACCCCCCTCCCTCCTACCTCCTTCAGCTGCCGCTTGAACGCCTCAATCTCCTCTGCCTGCTGCTGGTACCGCGCCGCCTGGTCCCGTGCCGCCTCCACATCAGCCTGCATCTGAACAGCTGCTGCCTCTGCCTGGTCCCGCGCCTCGGCCAGCTCATAGGCTGCTTCCGACTGATGCTGCAGCTGCTGCCGCACCGTCTCCGCCTCCTGCGCAACCGGTAGGGAAAAAGCCAGCAGGTGAGGGCAGCAGGGTGAAAGGGGCGCCAAGATAGAGATGTAGGGATAAGGATGAAGATAAGGCCACATGCTGCAGCTGCCGTTGCCCCCACGGTCCAAGGTACACACTGCGGGGGGTCAGGCCACACGGCAGCGCTTGCTGTGCGCCAAGGCAGCGCCACGCAGCCAGCCAGGAAGGTCAGCAGGCAGGCGGGCGGGCTGGGTTGCCAGGGAAGCAACTGGAGGCCAGCAGCAGCCCCCGCAACACTACCAACCTCACACACGCACGCGCTCCCAACCACACCCTCACCTACCCGCCACATGCCCTTTCACACACACCTTAACACACACCAAACACACACGCACACCTCTAAACCGCAAGCTGTGCAGGCCAGCACTGCCGCTCTGTGTGCGTGTCTTCCAAGGTGTAGCCGCTCTGCGAGCACTGGCCCCTTGCCTGCCTGTGCCACACACAATCACACGCCTTCCACCCCACACGCCTTCACACGCTCAACCCACACACATGCGCCACACACCTCCAGGGCAAACTGCAGGTCTGCATTGCGCTGCCTCTCGGCCAGCACCAGCGCCTTGGCAGCTTCCGCCACTGTGTTTGCATCGTGCAGCTGCTGGGCCAGCGCCGCCGCTTGGCCGTCTAGATTTGACGCCGTCAGCGCGCGTGTCGACTCGAGCTGCACATGCGGGTCGGCGATTGCGAGAGGTAAGCCAACACGCGCCAACAAGTTTTCAAAGGTGGGAGCATGCGACGCGAGGCAGTTTGTTGACTGACGCACGCGGGGCATCATTGCACAGTGACCCAAAGCGGCTTGCCCCTGCCGGTTTGGGCTCGCAAGTCACGAGGCGTTGTTGCTGAGGCAACACGAGAGGCGGTGTGTAAAACACACATGCGCAGCCTGCCAGGCTGCTTCAGGAGGTCAGGCGTAATGATCTTTAAATTAAATCTATTTCAATATAGAAAGGCAAATTAACCCTTTGTGGTGCAACGCAGCTTACCTCGGTCTGCAGATAGAGCGCCCGCTGCTGCATGATGCCCCGCTCATCCGACGCCTCCTGCAGCTGCGACGCCAGCTCAGCAGCCTGCACAGCAGGCGCGGCAGGGCCACGTGGCAAAGTGGTCGGGCAATGATCGTGGTGCCCCCCTGCCATGCTGTCAAAACAGCAAAAAGCCAATGCCTGCCCTTCCACTCCCTCCCCAGCATCTATCTCCTCCAGCCTGGCCCCAACCGCCCCTCCTGTTGCACCCAAGCCACCCCCAATCACTACACACACTCGTGCAAACACACACCCGCACGCCCCACCTGCTGCTCCCCCCCCCAGCATCGATACGAACCTTGCCCCGACAGCCCCTCCCTGCAACAGCACCCAAGCCGCCCACAATGCCTGTACCCCTGTCCTTTAAAAAACTTCGTTTTCGGACCCAACTTTAGGAAGAGAAAATGAGCCCACCACCGGCCCGCCCGCCTGCCCCACCTGCTGCTCCGCACCCCCCAGCATCTCCTCCAGCCGTGCCCGCTCCATCACACTCTTGCTCAGCTGCTCCTGAAGCGCCGCCCCCTCTGCCTGCTTGCGCTTGAGGGCGGCGGTCACCGTGGCCTGCAGGTCCTTCACCTCCACCGCCAGCTGGCGGGCGGCGCCGGCCGCCTTCTCTGCGTTGACAATCTGCAGCGGAGGGAGGTGGGGGGGTGAGGGGTGGGGAGCGAGAAGGGGTGGGTGAGTGGAGGCAAGGAGGGAGGTGGGAGGGTGGGGGTGAGGTGCGAGAAGGGGTGGGTGAGTGGAAGCAAGGAGGGATTTGCATTGACGATCTGCCGGAGAAGAGGTGACAGGGCGGGGTGGAAAGCGAGAGGGGGTGGGTGAGTGGAGGCAAGGAGGGAGTTGCATTGGCGATCCGCCAGAGGGAGGTGGAGGAGAGAGAGGGGTTAGAAAGGGGTGGGTACGTGGAGGCAAGGAGAGAGGCCCTGCTGCGGGCGCTGGGGTGGGTCACCCTGTGCCTGGCGGTCCCGCCGCGCCGCGCTTTGCTGTGGCCGTGCTGTGGTCATGCTGTGCCACGCTGTGCAGTGCCATGCTGCGCTGTGTCCCTCACCTCGGCCCTCAGCTCCTCCCTGTGCATCCGCTCGTGCTGCAGCTCGTCCCAGGCCTGCACAATCAGTGGCCACACAACAGAGGGGGGGATGTTGGCAGCACGGAACAATGGCACATGGGGTTTGTAGCTAGCTGTCAAGCTGCAACTCGGCCCCGGCCTGCACACAGTGGCACAGATAAAGGGCACACCAGCAGCATGGCACAGGCAACGGGCACATCCGCATTCAGATGCACGCAATGTGTTGGACTGTAGGCAGTGCAGCTGTCATGCTGCAAGTTGACCCCGGCCTGCACACACACCGTCACCACGCCAAGAGAGGAAGCGAAAGCATGTACATGGGAGCACAGAGCTTCCATGCCGCACATGCCATGCCTGCAAACTGAGAGCCGCGCCCTGAGACATGCAACCAGAGAGCTTTGCCGTTGCCCTCCTTTTCCTGCCACACATCCTCCAACTCCATGCCACAAACGTACGCCTGAACAATCAATACGCCCTGCTCCCCTTACCTCCTTCAGCTGCTCCTTGTACACCTCAAGCTCCTCCTCCTTCTCCTGGTAGCGTGCCGCCTGCTCCGACACACGCGTCGCCTTCTGCTGCGCCGCACTCAGCTCCGACCGCATGCGGTTGGCCGCCATCTCCGCCTCCTCCTTGGCATGCGCCAGATCTGCTGCGGTGGCTGCCTGCTGCGCCAGCTGCGCCCGCACCGCACGGAACTCCTGCGGCAGACAGGGGCAGGCAGTGGGGCGCAGAGTGCAAGGTGGGGAGGGTGCATTTGCCAAGGGGCGCGGGGTTCAGTGGGCGGCTGCTAGCTAGCTGTTGGGCCGCTGCTTCGCCTTCACAGGGCCCCTCTGCTGGAATCCCTTCCTCCTTCTGGTTCGTCGCATCCCTCCCCCAGATCTCACCTCCTCCTTCTGGTTCATCTCATCCTCCAGCTGCTGCTGCTTCTCCAGCAGTGCTGTGACCTGCGCGCGCAGCATCTTCATACGGCGCGGCTGCTTCTCCTTGTCACCTGCCGCCACGCTGCTCGCCAGGGCCAGGGCTGCTGCCGCCGCCTCGGGGTCAGCACCCAGAGCAGCGGATCCCAGGGCTGCCAGCTTGTACATGAGGTCATCTACAGTGTCTGCATCCGCACTGGCGGGAGCCGCTGCCGCGGTCTTGCCCTGCAGGCCCGGTGGAGTGGGAGCGGTGGATGGGAGCGGGTGGACGGACGGTTGCAGCTGTGTGGGGAACAGGAATCACAGCTTGAATCTGGCCAGCACCAGCAAAGAAATGCTGAGATGAGCACCAGCAAAGAAATCTGGCCAGCACCAGCAAAGAAATGCTGAGCGGCTCACCATGTTCTGCCGCCGCGGGCCGTAGGTGTTGAGGCCTGTTTGCCTGCTCTCCTTGTTGTCGCCTCCAGCACCGGCACGCACCATAAAGGGAGCGGGACGGCAAGGGCGCCTGCTGGCCAGCAGCCTGCTGCTGCCGGCGGGCCCAGCCACGGGCAGCAGCCCGCTGCCGGCGGCCTGCCGCAACTGCATAGTTTCGCTTGCTGTTGAAAACCCCTGTCAGAACAGTGGGCACTGAACTTTGTTGTTAGCCTTCGGCTCGCAACGGAGGACAACCAGCCACTGACTATCTGCTGCGCTTTTGCTTTGTGAGACCTGGGGGCGGCTTGTAGCCACGCTCGACACGAACACGAGTGATCTGCGGGGCGTCCGTTGATAAAGTGCATGTGGTAGGCTCGCGCCCTGTCGACTCATCAACTTTTAGCCATGCGTTCGGGCGCCAGTTGCGATGCCCGCCACCCTGTTCTTAGGCATTGCATGCCTTCACAATACAGAGTGTCGGCCCCACAGGCTCTGCAAGTCACGACGTTGGCCAGAGCAGCCTGCCCTCCAACTGGCCTTTGGCCAAACAGCTTGCTCGAGCAGTGCAAGCGTTGCAGATGACTTGTTGTTACAAAATCATGTGCGAAGCGGTGGCCAAAGCCGTCGAATTGCTGCCACAGCGGCAGCAGGCCGCCGCCGGTGCAAGGCGGCCCGCGAGACGAGAGGGGGGGGCGAGGCGACAAGAGAGCGCCGCTGGCTAGCACCTCATCTACTCTTGTGCAGACCCACGCTGCGGCCGCCGATGCCCTGCAGCCGCAATGCCGCTTCCAGCAACCCGCTCCGCCCGCTGCCTCTCCGTGTCGGGTCACCCGCTGCCACTGCTGCTGCTGCTGGTGCCGCCACTGGTTTTGCTTTGTGGAGCAATGCGCCAGCAGGTGCATCGCCTGCCTCTGCCACCAGCCCTGCCTGCTGGCGTGTGGGTGAGGGCGGGTAGTTACGGCCAAAGGACACACCCCGTCGGTCGGGGCTGCCCACCGCTTCCACCACCACCCCGCCATCAGCTGCCACCGTCAAACGATTCAGGGACAGCTGCAGGGTCGGGGTGGGCAGTTGAGAAGTCACAAGACCGTGGATGACGCGGAAAGCAGCCATGCAGGGCATGCCCTTTCACACGCTTGCATCCCATTCAACCCACTGTGCATGCAGCGTGTTCATACTCCCAACCCATATGGGGTGCCCCCCTCCCCACCGATCCACCCAGTTCACCACGGGCCGTCCCCCTGCCCCCCGCCACATCTCTCTAACTAACCTGGTCTACTTCAAGCAGGGCCGCTGCACCGCCTCGCTGCAGGCTGCCCGTGGCCACAAGATCTTGCTTGAGGGCACGCACCTGCATGAAATGCAAGGAATCAGTATCGATGGTGATGACGGGGGGTGCGGCAGAAACCAGGGCGGGAATTGCTGGACATTGCTGCTAGACCTGAAGCGCTTCAGGGCGGAACCGGAACTGGTCCACAGCTGCTGCTGCCTGGCCAGCACAGCCACCCATTGGGGGGCATGAGAAGGGCAGGCAGGCCAAGACAGGCACACTGCAGGGGGTGCATGCATGTGTACTGGCAGGCAGGCAAGCGGTCAACGCAAACTAGCTGTGCCCCTCACCAGCGCATTGAACGAGCTGCCACCCCTGACGAGCATGCGGTTGCGTGCTGCAGCATCCGCCCCCAGGGAGACCGGGCGGGCAGAGGGCGGCCGCTGGCTGACGGTACCACCCACAGCCTGGATGCCGCCCACAGCTGACACACGGTACTGCTGCAGCAGGCCGCCCTTGGTGCTGCCCGGCAGGCCGGTGCCACCGGGAGGGCTGTTTGTGGCATCCAAAAGCGCGCCGGTGCTGCTGCCGTGCCCATGGTGCTGCGGCAAGCTGCCCACCAGCTGCTGAAGCGCATCCCGCTCCTCCTGGAGCACCTGCCCCGCCTGCAGCAGCACGGTCAAGGGAATGGTCAGATCACACGTGGATCCTGCCCCTCTTGAGCCACAGATCTCTGCTGCTGTGACGCTGCTGCTGTGACGCTCCTAGAGAGGCGATCTTGTGTGCGTACGAACTTCTGGCTCTGTTCTGGCTCGGCACCGCACCACCCCACCTCAACAATGGCAGCCAGGGCTGAGTGTCAAAGTGTTAAAAGTGTCAAAGTGTTAAAGCCTACCTGCTGCAGCTCCTGCACGCGCTGCCGCCCCCAGTCCCCGCTGTCAATCACGCGCCCCAGCCGCTCACACTCCCGCCTCAGCTGAGCGTTCTCAGCCGTCAGCGCTTCTGTCTGCTCCGTCAGCCTGCAGTCGGGGGTGCAGTGGAAGCAGCAAACTCTGAGGCAGCAGTAAAGTGTTTGCTCGGCACAGGGAGGTGGCTGTAAAGGCTCCCACATCCGACGGGTTTGCGTTGCAAGTGTTGCTGCATAAGAATGCGTTGGAGTTGTTGCTGCATAAGAATGCGTTGGAGTTGTTGCTGCATAAGAATGCGTTGGAGTTGTTGCTGCATGCAGCAGGCTGCCTTGCAGCGTGAACCAAGCTGTTCATTGCAACGCATCACCCCCGCAGCAGCAGCCTGGCCGGGGCATAGCTGCCCACCCCACAGGACGTTGGAGCACTTGGGCTGAACACCACAGCTGCTGCCCCATGGGCCGCACCTGTCCAGTGCCTCCAGCTGCCGCCGAGCCTGCCGCCCCTCTACCGCGGCCCGCCAGGCATCAAAGGCGCTGGCTGTCAGCCGGGCAGCTCGTGCTGCAGCCATCTCTGCCAGAAGCGCCTCTCGGGCTGCCTTCAACTCGAACCTCTGCTGCCAGGCACAGAAGACAGCTGCTGCCGTCTTCAGCTGCTGCCGGTGGGCCGCCTGCTCTGCAGTACAGGCAAACCAGTTGATGTATCGCCAACCCCTGAACGCGCGCTGGAGCATCTGCCGCCGCCACAGCTGCCCAGCCGCTGTGCATGCTGCCTGCTGCTCAGCTGCCCCATGCACTGCCCCACGCCAGGCAGCCAGGGCGTGGCGCACACGCAGGCGGCCCAGCAGCCGGTGCGCCCGCTGCAGCGACCGCCGCTCGCCCGATTTCTGCCCCGACACCGCCTGCCAGCCACCAAAGGCGGCGCACACTGAAGCTCGCTCTGCACGCTGCACTGCTGCTGCCTGCTGTGCCTGCTTGGCTTGCTGATAGGCAACCTCCTGGCGCCAGGCACACAGCCAGGCACGCAGGCGGTAGCGCCGCATCAACCGCACTGGACGGCTCTCCAAGTGACGCAGCTGCAGCGCATGCAGGGGCGGGGCGTGTGAGGCGGGGCACGCAAAGGCATTCGCGCCTGCGGGTCCCTTGCATCCGCAACAGCGGTGAGCGTCCTGACAGAGCACTGCCATGGTTGCTGCAAGACAGCACCGGAGCCCTGCATGACGTGCAGCTGCTGCTGTCAGAAGTCAACTTGCCACTGCTGGCAGCCGCTGGACCAAGCACGACCCACTTGCTCCCGACGAGGTAGCACGCTGCAAGACTTGCCTGGGCTCTCAGCTGCTGTATGTGAGCATCCCTCAGCTCCAGCTGCACTTTCCACCAGCGCAGCCCGCACAGACGCCGCCACTCGCGCCAGCAGCGCTTCAGCAGCGCGCGCCGCAGCAGCACACGGGCACGCACCAGCGCCAGCTGCTGCGCCTCGTGCCGCTCGCACAGCTGGCGCCAGGAGTGCAGGCAGCGGCGCAGCTGGCCCGTGGCTATGCGGCGGCGGGCCGCCAGCGCCCCCTGCCGCCGCTGCTCCTGCGCCGCCTGCAGGTGGCGCCAGGCCTGCAGCTCAGGGTGGAGATTATGCCGGTCAGATGCATGCAGTACGACATGAAATGACCGCGGGTGTTGCCAGGCTGCACATGCGTGCACAGGCCGGCCCCGTGCACAACCCCCGACACACCCACATGTCAACTGGAACTCACAAAGAAGGCGCGTGCCAGCACAGCCTGCTCCACAATTTCGGCCTGCCTCTCAAACAGCCGCTGGCTGTGCTGGATGGCCTCCTGCACCTTGCGCGACATCCCAGCCAGGCTGCCCAGCTGCTGCGCCGCCAGGCGTGCAGGCAGCGCATCTGCAGCGCTGATGGGGCGCAGCCCGCCGCTGCGCCGCCCTGTGCGCTGCTGGCGGGCTGCGTGGCCAAATCCGTCGGCGCTACCAGCCGAAGCCTGGAGGGCAGGGGGCACATGGGGACAAGGAGGCGGGGTTCGGCACAAGCAAGTGGCAAACCATTGCATGCTAGAGCACGGAGCACACGACAGCAGCATGCGCAGCATGCACAGCATGGAGCACACACCACGGCTGTTACCTCGAGAGCCTGCACAGGGTCCCATTCCGTGTCGCGTGCCACACCCTCGCGTGGGCTGAGCCCGCTGCTCAGGCTGCTGCCGCTGGCAACATCCTCTAGCACCTCAACCTCATCACTCCAGCTGGCAGAGCTGTTGAATGCGGGCGGGGCAGGTGCTGCGGCTGCTGCATTGGCTTCCGCTGCAGGTGCTGCTACCCTAGCACTGGCTTCAGCTGCAAGTAATGGCACCTGCTGTTCACGCCTCGTGGCGCCCGACTGCGCCAGCGGTGGCTCTGCTGTGAGCCGGGCTAGATACAGCTGCGATTTGCCGCGCTTGCCAGCCGCAGGGATGCCTGGCGGCAGGGGCGCGGGGAGGCGAGGCGGTGGCTGGCTGGCTGGCAGGCTGGCCGACTGCCGCTGTGCCGGCTCCCTGGGCGCAGCCACTGCTGCTGCTGCTGCTGTTGCGTGCGTCTGTGTCTGGGCTGCCACCTTGGCTGGCTGGGCAGCTTGCGCAGCACTCTGCAGCAGCGGCTGTTGCTCCCCACTAGGTGAGGATGGGGCGTCATAGGCATACCCTCCTATGATCTCCACACATGGCGAGCTCACTGTGATCACGACAGTGCAGGCATGCACCTCCAATGGCTGGCAGGCGGCAGGCTCCGAGTCTAAAGCGGGGCGCTGCTGCTGGTGCTGTGCTAGTTGCTGTGGCGGGTGCTGCGGCAGCGGCTCAAAACCAGCAGGCAGTGTCCAACCATGCGCCAGCTGTTGCTGCTGCTGTTGGTGGACCTGCTGCTGCTGCTGTTGGTGCTGCTGCTGCTGCTCCTGCTCCAGCACGCGTTGCTCCTGCACACGCTGCCACGCCTGCTGCTGCTCCTGCAAACGCTGCCATGCCTGATACTGCTCATGCTGCTGTGCCCGCTCCTGCTGCTGCTCCTGCTGCTGTGCCCGCTGCTGCTCCTGCCGCTCCTGCTGCTGTGCCCGCTGCTGCTGCTGCTGCTGCTGCTGGAATGCTGCCTGGTACTCTGGCTCCCACCCATACTGCTGCTGTTGCTGCTGCTGCTGCTGCTGCGTGCGCGGCTGGTGTTCCTGCTGCTGCGGGTACGGCTGTTGGTGCTGCGCATGCAGCTGTTGAGCGGTGTGGTATGGACTTGCAGGATCGGCAGCTGGGTGCTGGTCAAAGCGGCTGCTGCTCCAGCTGGGAGGCGCTGTGGGCAGGGTTGCCTGGGCAGCGCCATCCCCTGGTGGGTGCACCGTCCAGCTCATGCTGCTGTACAGCGGCTGCTGTGACGTTGAGGCTGAGCACCCATCTGCTGTCGCCTCGCCTGAGCAGGCCGGCTGCGCTGCATGCGTGATGCCGCCCGGCAGCAAGTGCTGGGGCCGTGGCGGGCTGTGCCACCCAGGGCTGGGCGGCGAGCAAGCGGCTGCAGGCGCTCTGCCGCCACGCGCCTCAGCAGCACGATATCCCTCTGCTGTGACCTCTTCATCACCTGCTCCCATGCTGCCTCTGCTGCGGAGCTCCTGCATGTCGGGATCGGCGGCAAACTGCACCCGCCTGGCGGCGGCGCCGCCCTTGACCGGCTGCTTGAGCGCCGGGCGGACCGCCCGGGCGGGGCTGCGGGGCCTGCTGCTGGCACAGGGGCTATGGAGGACGGTCAGGGAGTCGCCGGAGACGGTCCGCAACGTGAACTGCAAGTTTGTTCCGACAGGCGAAGCTGGGCCGCCACTCATGGCAGGCGCTGCGCCCTTTACGGCATACCGGCGCGTTAAAATGGCAATTCAAGGCGCCTCAGGCAGCCCAGGCCAAGTCGAGCAGCATGCGTTGCCGCGCAGCACGCCTTGATACCTTGTCCAATGGGGCCTCGGCCATAGGTGTTATCGGCAGTAGCTGTAGCGCAGCAAGGCAGCAAGGCACGCGGAGACTGCGTCGAGAGCCCCACCTCTCCGCTCAGGCTCTGCCTCGCCGCTCTCTAGGACTCACCGCCTGAGCTGCGGTGGATAGAGGCACATTCCTGCTTGATCAAACACAGCAGGGGCAGAGTGCAGGTGCGCTAGACCCGCCGAAAATGCTGATCATCGGGAAGCACTGTAGGCTTCTGCTGGTATGCAGCGCCCGCGTGAATTGTTTTGTAGCATTGTAGCACGTCGCAGATCCGCCGCCGCTGCAGCCCCGCCATCTCTTCGCCGCTGCCGCTGCCTCGCCGCCGCCACCGCGTCCGCTGCCTGCCCTCTGGTGAACCCACCCACCTACCCTTGTTCCCAAACTGATCCAGAGCCATGGTGTTCTTCTTGGAGGACCCTCTGACGGGGGATGCGCCCCACCGAGGCCTGGTGGAGGAGGAGGATGAGCAGCAGGCGGCCGAGGTGGCGCCGCAGTACACGGCAACGCCGGAGGTGCAGGTGGGGAGCGTTGCCTAATTATTGTTCCATTGTGGGTGCTGGATATGGCGTGGGTTGCAGGGGCAGGGCGGGGCGCAAGTGGATGCACATGGGATGAGGGGCCTCAGCACTGGCCGCGCAGCATCGCTGCTTCATTGCCTTGCGAGTGTGCCTCCCTGCTGCTGGTTACCCTTTTACAGAGGGGCCCAAAGGCAGTACAGGTGCAGGACATGTGCCAGCTAGTTGTTATAACAGCAGGCGACCATGAATTTTCGACTAGAATCGGCAGGCAATCAACCACTGGGCGCCGCTCAGCCTGGAAAAGCAACCTGCGCATCGCAGGAGGGTCAACATAGAGTGTAGTGTGCCAAGCTAGCCCTGGCAGCGCCCGCACACACCCTTTCTCTTTCTCAATTCACCCCCCTCTGTGCCTCTCTTTCCTTATAGTAAGAACACCATGATTTTTGCCTTTCCATAATGCTGGGATGACGCATCTGCGGCACACTTTTGTGTTGCTGCGGCGCTGTAAATGAATGAATGAATGAATGAATGTAGTGTGCCTCCCGTCTCACCAATGTACCGCCCGTGCCTTCCGTTGCTGCTCTGTAGTGGAGCGAGGGCGCCCAGCTGCAGAAGCCAACCGTGGTGAGTGGAGCCACCTGGGTTGGGATGTGTGGAGCGGCGGACAACCCATGTGTGCAGCCTGCAGAATATCATTACCCCGCCTGTCCAGCCGCTGCACGCAGTGCATCCCCGACTGGCTGGTTGCCCTGATTGTAATGGAGGTAAAATGCGGGACCTCTTGTCACGCAGCAGGGGGAACCAGCTGGCTGTTTCATTGCCCTCTTAGAGAGAGCTGCAGTCCTGTGACCTTCTAGCAAAAGTCGATCAAGGGATTCTTCATGTTGATGAAGTAGATCTTCTTGGGTGGGGGCCCCAAGTGAATCACTCTGGGCCCCCGCCCCAAGAAGATATACGTGAACGGCATGAAGAATCCCTTGATTGACTTTTGATAGAAGGCCTGGTTTGCATGCTTTGACACCCTCTGACAGAGCTTTTTCAATGTCAAATCGTCCTCCCCGCCCCTTGTCTGCAGGTCTTCTTGCTGGGCCAGGCTGCCTGCCTGCTGTCCGACACTTTCTTCCCAGGGTCTCAGGTGATTGAGTTGGTGATGGGCAGCGTGTCAGTCAGTCCCTCCCTGTGCTGGTGGCCGCCTGCGCGCCTTGCTGAAGCAATCAATCACATTTCAAGTCCAGGGGGAGCCAGCAAAGGTCTCATGGGACAGGGTGAGGGGTGATGTATCGTAATGTAGTTTGTAGCAAAGAAAAAAGATATGTACGGCGTGCGCCTCGGGCCCAGCGATTTCTCTCTGAACCGCTGCCGCAGGCAGCTGTTGGGAGAGAGACCTGCGGGTGCAAAATACCGGCGATCCTGCCACACCCTGCTGCCCCAGCCCACTTGCCGTTGTGCTGACACCTGGCCCTGCCCTGCCCCGCCCGTGCTGCTTCCCATCCCCGCAGGCCGCTGGCGCCATCACGGTGCCTGAGCTGGTGCGTGTAAGGTCCCCTATGGAAGAAGAGTACGGCCCCACCCACAAGCCGGTGCATACCTGCACGCTGCGCACGCTGAGCACCCTGCCAGCAGGCGCAGGCGCCGGCGCCCCGCCCCTGCTGCTGGTGGCCTGCCCCCGGGAGCTTCCGGCGGAGCAGGCAGGCGCGTGGGCGCGCGCTGTGCTCGCTGCGCTGGGCCCAGCACACGCTGTGGTTGTCACCACGCTGCCAGTGATGCAGTACCGAGGGCCGGGCAGCCCAGCGGATGAGGACCTCGTGTTTTGCCTGCAAACCAAGGCGGCAGCCGAGGCAGCAGCAGCAGCCGGAAGCAGCAAGGGCAGCGGCCTGCCGCCGGCGCTGCCAGAGGCCACGCTGATGGGTGGCCTGCCAGCAGCCCTGCTGACCGATTGTGAGCTGGCAGGCCTGCCGGCTGCTCTGGTTGCAGGCGTGCAGCAGCAGCAGGTGCCGGATGCGCAGTTTCTGTATGCTCTGGGGCGGGCGGCACAGGCGGCGCTGGGCAGCCTGGGCGGCAGTAGCGGCGGGGTGGCTGGGGCGGGTGGGGAGCCCGGAGAGGCCAGCAGGCACCAGGTGCTGGCGGCGCTGGGAGCGGCGGCAGACTCGGTCTACCGCTCCTCAGCAAGCAGCTCAATCTTCAGCTGAGACCGGCAGGCTGGCTGGCTGCACTGCTGCCTGCTGTTCCCTGGCCATATACTTTTTGTTGTAAGCGCAGTCACGAAATGTCTAACAAAGATGCGTTAGATCAATTGGGCACAGGCGGGTCAAAGCCGTGGGGTGTGCTTGCGAGGGGCGTCCAGCACAGCACAGCACAGCACAGCGTAGCGCAGCACAGCATGGCACACCACGCCATTCGCCATCTCAGCCTAGTGGGGCGAATGCACAGCCAGACTTGCTTGAGCTTCCTAGCCTTTGAAATGTGGGTCCAGGCACCTCAAGGGCCCAGGGGCTGCATGGCCATGGCGCAGGAGCCGCCTTAAGGCCCCGCCTTAGCTAATCAAGCCAGCTCAGCGTTGCCTGCTGTGGTCGCAGGGAGCTAGCCGGCCGCAATCCGCACGCTAAGTACAGCTTATGTAGGATACGCCACTTGCCCGGCCTGAATTCCGGATTGGCAGGCGTCACGACGCTACCCGGAGGTGCTCAGGGTTGAGTCAAGCTTGAGATGGGGCACAAGCGATGTGGCTCCAGGCTGCGGTGGGTCCAACAGCGCCGGGCAGAGAAAATGAAGCTATAAATCTAGACCTCCAAGCCTCTCACATGCGTCCTCCTTCACCCACCATTCCCAGCAGCTTTAGACATACTCAGCATTTGTCAGCACGGTCGAGGGAGAGGTTGGTGGCCGCTGCTTGCCATGAGGGGGAAGCTAAGGGCCCGGAGCAGGAAGCTAGCTTAGAGAGAGGAAGGCGGCACTTAAAATGTGGCTTCTCAGGCATACAAAGCGCTCCGGACTGTCTCTTCAAGTCATATTCCGCTCCAAGTGTTCCCGCCTTGATCAGTCCTTATACCACTTGTCCGCTCACTCCACCATCCCCACTTACTGGCAGGGGCCACTCGCACAGTTGACCGCCTGGGGCGAATGACGAAAACGCGCGCTCTGTATCTGTGCATCCTGGCCGCTGGCCTGCTTGGCGCCACCAGCGCCCAGCCCGACCAGGCCGACGAGAGCGATGCACCCCACAGGAGGTGAGCGCTGCTTGATAGCGCGCCCAGAACTGCCGGAATGCTGTAGCACGCATTTTTTGCTGTCCGGCAACACCGGCGGGCATTGCAACGGCAGGCCGCCGCCGGCGCCGCCGCCTGGCCGCCGCTCAGCTGCCTGACTGCCTGACTGCCGTGCCTTGGGCTGCCACTTAGCAGGGTGGAGCCGCCAGCTGCACTGCCCCAATTCCTCTGACCTTGCTGCCCGTCTGTTTCATAACCTCCTTCCATCCTGCGTGCCCGCTCACGAAACCCTGTCCCTTCTCTGTCGCTCTGCAGCGTGGCCCTAGCTGCCATGGGAACAGGCATAGCCGCCGTGGCACGCGCAGCTGGCATGACCGTGGCCCAGCTTCAGAAGGAGGTGCTGCACGACAGCGACCTCAAGTACGACAAGGGCAACCAGCGAATGCTCTACGCCTGCGGAGGCCTGGTGGCGGCAGGCGCCCCGGGCGCCCACTCCCACTCCCACTCTCACTCCCACCGCCGTTCCTTGCGCGCCGCCACCACCCTGGCCGATGCCGCCGCCCCCGACCCCGCCCTGTCCACCGCCTTCACCCTGCACAGCCGCCCCTCTGCCACCCGCAAGCTTCTGCTGGACTTCAAGGGTGCCACCCTGACGAACACAGCCTGGAATTCTGCCAAGGCCATGCCCTCCATTGTCATCCCTGCCTACGACATCGACGGCCAGCCGGGCGCCTTCTCCAACGCTGAGCTGGCAAACATCATTAGGTGGGTGGGGCCCGGCTCTGGGTGGGACCAGGAGGGGAAGGCTGAGGTGTCTTCTGGGCAAGTGGGTGCGTGGGTGGGTGGGTCTGAAGAGGGTTTGGGGGCCTCAGTCACCCCCTCGCTGCACACATGCAGAGGCAAAGCGGGCCGGGCCGGGCGGTGGTTGGCCCGCGCTGCCTGCCCCACACCCTTCCACCCGCTGCGCCACCCGACTGAGCCCACCGTCCTGACCCTGTGTCCCCGCCCGTCCCTGCCCCTTTCCCCTTACACCCCCTTGCAGCATCTGGCGTGAGGTGGCCCAGGACTTTGCCCCCTTTGACGTGGATGTGACCACAGAAAACCTGGGATACCCGGCCACCTCCCTGTCACGTGCCCTCATCGGCGGCACCAACGCATGGTACAACTGCGGATGCGGAGGCGTCGCCTATTTGAACTCATACGGCAGGGCCTTCAACCAGCCCGCGCTCATCTTCCCGGGAAGCCTGGGTGGGGGCAACCCAAAGGTGTGTGGGGGGGGACGGGCTAGAGGGCAGTAGGCAGGAGGGGTCATGGCGGGTGCGAGTGGAGCGCATGTGAGCGCGTGCTGGGCAGCTGCTGCAGGTGGCATGCCACGAGGAAGCGCAATGTATTTGAGGATGACGAAGTGCAGGGGCGTGGCGCGTCAGCCCTCGCTTGCCGCCCACCGCTGCTGCCACCAGCGCGCAGCAGCCCGGCAACATTGAGCGCAGCGGCGATGCGGACTGGTTCAGCTTCACGGCAGCTTCCGGGCCCGCCACCGTCACCCTGTCCCTGGTACCGCCCCACGCCCCCGGCGGCACGCCTGCCGTCGTCTCGCCCTGGCGCTCCAACCTTGACGTCCGTGTGGAGGTATGGAGCGCCACCATTATGGGAGATGCCACTGACAAGCTGCTTGCCAGCTGGAACCCGGCAGGCAGCGTGCTGCGCGGGGCACAGCCGGCGCTGGAGCTGGCAGCGAGGGGCAAGCACTTTGTGTCGGTGACGGGGGTGGGAGATGGGGCCAGTGCCAGCGTTGGATACACGGCATACGGCTCCCTGGGGGAGTATGTGCTGGCAGTGGAATTTTCCACATCCACAATGGTGGCCTAGGCACGGGCTGGAGCTTGAATGCCCGATCGTGGCACACGGCCTACCTTCCCACCACCGCAACAAGCATGGGACCCTGCCTCATCTGCATATGGGATTTGCCCACCCGCCCTCATCGTGTTCGTTTCATACTTACCCGGATTACTTTGCACTTGATGGGGCGTTGCTCTGACCCACGCAGCACCCTACTGGCACCGCAGTGTTGTGTTCTACCATGTCACACTTTCACAATTGTTCGCTTTGTATGCCGCACCCCAGCGTTCGCAAGGATCCCGATTTTAGCACCCCGTTTTTCGCAAGCATCCCTTCAACCTGCACACAACCTCCAAGCTGCTCCCTGTGCCTCAACTGTGCCCTCCCCCACTGCCGCACTCTGCCCTGCCCTTGCACTCCACCGGCGTGCGCTGCGGCCTGACCAGCAGCTGGGATGTTTAATAGCTTACAAATAGCTTACAAATAACTGGATAATATGTACACCGATGCCTCATTCTGTAAGCTGTCTCGGCTATCATCAACAGCACCCCTGCAGGCACATGGTACCTCGCATGCGCTTGCGACCGCCCAGGCAGTGGGGCCATTGGCTAGAGTCACCAAAATCGGGCCATGCCGGTGCGCTGCGGCTGGGTGCATTGATCACTGCATGCAGGGATTCCCTTGATGAGCCCATGTTCTGAATACTACAGCAACTGAGGGGGAATGCATACATGCATGCAGCAGCGGGCGAGCTGCGGCAGCGGTTGGCCCACGACTCGACAAGTGGCGGCAGTGTGCAAGTGTTGTTGTCGTGCTTATGGGCCCATCCCCTCTGGTACCGGATGAGATTGGGCGATGCCATTGTGCATACATGCATGCTCAGGGCCGCTTCTTCCAGCACGCCCTGAGCATGCATCTCGAGAGGGGAGCCGCCAGGTCAGCCGCCAGCTGGCGGCACAAAAGCATATTTCTGATGCTGCAGAATATGGCGAAAGCGCGGCCTGCACCGAGGCCTGTTCAAGTTTTCACGATGGCTGAAGCTCAGTCGTGCAAGAATGGCGTTTACATCCAGCTCCACGGCGCCCAGCTGCGGCTTCAACAAGTAAGCGTCTGGGGGATGCTTGTGTCGCTGGTGCGGCCCGAGGCAAGCGATCCGAGATTCCCAAGGGGTGCCATCGTTGGTTGGCCTCGCGCGCAAACGGGGCGGGGCGCGCGCAATTCGTCCTGTCGGGGCACCCACAGCACCCCGGTGCGCGCCTTGCAGATGCTCGAAGATATCGAGGTCATGAAGGAGGCGGTGCTGGAAGCGGAGAGCGCAAGCCAGGCGCACTTTATCCGCCGTCACGCCGCTCACTGCATTGACGATGTAGCGGCGCTGCTGCGGGGCGAGGTGAGCTGTCTGGCAATGCACGCCACGCGCAGGGGCAAGCAAGCATGGCACAACTTGGTGCGTGTGGATGCAGGGTGTGCATGTGGCAAAAGAGCAGCAGAAGAGACGCAGGCACCAGTGGGATGCCGTGCCACCCCCCACCCGTGGCTCACCCCCACCGATGCTGCCTGCACTGCGCGCTTTGCAGCTCGATTTGGAGGACATCCCCGCCTTCCTGGACTCCCCACAGCAGTCAGCGCCCACCCCGCGCGTTCAGGAGAGCCAGCGGCAATAGGCACCCGCCCAGCCAGATGATAGAATACGGAATGAGCGCACACCTGTCCCATTTTCTCCAGCTCTCACCTTCCCCCACTTCACCCCCGGTCCGACGTCCGTGCCCCTGCCATCGCCAGCTCCCATTCATTTGCCTTCCACGTGCCACCCCTCACTCCTGAGTTCTCCCACCGCATTGCCTCAAAACTTATGTTCATTGATCACTGCCTACCCACCCACATGCATCAGATTTGTGCTGTTGCTGCCCGCGTGTGCCCCTCAACTTGCTGTCCCGCCCTTGCGCGGTCGGGCCTCCAATTTTCCCTTCCTATCACGCCATGTGCTCCTCAACAGACGCCCCAGCAAACGCCCCCCTGGTGGGCGGCCATTGACTGTCCCCACCTTTCCCGCCATCCCTGCTTGCTAGCTGCACGTAGCAACTGTTTCTGCCCTGATATGTACGGCCCCTCACGAACACGATTGACATGTATGCGTGGTAATGAAAAGTGGCCCAGAAATCTCACGGAAGCCGCAGACGAGGAGTCTAAGAAATGGAGGGAGAGAGCATGTACAATATAGCATGGTGCCTGCGCAGCGGTGCAGCATGTGATACAACAGGAGCGGGTCACTGGACATATTATACAGGCAGAGGTAAGCACACGGTGGGCCTGATGCAAGCATTGAGGGTGGAGGATACAGTGCAAGCCGGATACGGTACACAGGCGGAACAAAGCACAGGGCGGGCCTGGTGCAAGCACTGAGGCTCGAGAGCATGGTACAAGTATACAGGGGTGCAGAGGCCTCAGCTTTTGTGCAGAACCTCGCTGCTAGGCACTTGACACTGAGCGGCTCGAGGGCCTAGGCAGTGGTGCCATTGTGCGAGGGCGCACCGCTGCAGGCGGCAGCGGTGCCGCCCGGCACAGCTTGCTCAGCGCCCACCGCAGCAGTCACAGTTGATCCTTGCGCCACCGCAGCTTCCACCGGAAGTTTAGTGTAGTGGACCTCTGTGCCGCGGCTCAGGCGCCGCACCTTGGCGGCTGGCCCAGGTGCGCGGCCAGACAGCAGTGCCAGCCCTTCCTTGCCGGCCGCTGCAAACAAAGAGTCCGCGCCCTGCGGTGGCGGGCAAGCGGGGTGGGGTGTGGGAGAGGGCAGATGTCACGGGGTGGATCGGGGTGGGGGAGAGGGCAGATGATGCACCGCAAATTTGGGGTGGGCAGGCATGCCACCAGCGATCTGTTGGGCATCAGTGAGCCCTCAAAAGATCAGCATTGGTGTAACTGTTGCACCAATGCTGCCAACAACAAGCGCCAGAGTAGGCACGGTTAGGTGCGCGGCTGTTTCCTTCCTGGAGCATCACGGCATGTGGCAAAGGCACTCTGGATCCCGCCGTGCACAGCGCACCCACGCCCCGGCTCCTCCAGCTGCGCCCTCGTCCCCGCTCCCCGGAGTCTCAGAAGAAGAGTACAGCCCGCGGGCGTAGTGTTGAGGAAATCAAGCCAAAGGCACCAGCTCTGCCCCCATCCCCACTCCCCCGAGTCCCATGCACGCACACTAAAGAGGCACATGCAGCAGCAGCTAGCATTCCCGCTCTGCCTTGTCCAAGCAGCAACCCCGGCCTCAGCCCTCACCCTCGCTTCCCAGGGCGCCAAACGGGCTGGTGCCAACTCAGCACGTTGGCTGCCCTCAGCGCCAACCCCGCCTCAAACCTGCTTCTGCGGCACAGGCATGCGCAGGTGTGAACAGGCACATGCATGCACAGGCACAGGCACAGCCTCGCTTGCCAAAGGACCAGATAAGGTGTCGTCAATTCCCTCGGCAGCAGCCCCGCCTCACCTCTGCCTCAGCGCTGCCCTCATCCTCGCTTTCCAGGCTGGCAAATGAGTGCCAGGAGGGCGTGCGCTTGAGCTGGCCGGTGGTGGCGTCTCGAGTGACCTGGCAGGCAGGAGGCAGGTGGGGGGCAGATGCAGGGGTGCGGCAGGGTGGCGACTGGGGGGCTGGGGGTCGGGGTAGGGGGTGGGTCGACAGCGCTGCCTGGGCGCATCCAATAGGAGGGTGCAGGCAAGGGCAGGCAAGGGCAGGCTAGGGCAGGCAAGCAGAGGCTAGGGCAGGGACGCACAGGCATGCCCAGGCGAGCACAGGCGTGCACAGGCCAGCACTGACCGGCACAGGCAAGCACCGGCCAGCCGGCAGTGAGCCCCACCTGCACAGCCTTGTAGGAAAGCTTGGCCCCTGCCGGCACTTGTTGGATGTGCCTCCACGCCTCCTCCAGCTGCTTCCACCGCTGGGGCAAGCTGCCGGTCAGGCCCACGCTCACGCGCACCAGGCCGCCGCTTATGCCTGCAGTGGTGGTGGGAAGGGCCGGGGGGAGAAGTTTGACGAAGGGCAGGGGCTAGAGACGAGGTTGGGGCACTGTGGGGCACTGACATTGTGCAGAGGGGGAGGGATGGCTCCAAACTGTGGGCAGAGGCGCCAGTGCAACGCTCGACACCCCTTAAGCATGCAGGGCCTGGGCATGCCCGGTGTCGGGCCTTGCTACCAGTGCCCCTCAGCGGCACTGCAGCAGGCTGCCAGCAATGCGCATCAATGGTACCGCAGCAGGCTGCCAGCAATGCCCCTCAGCAGTACCGCAGCATGCCGGCAGCAGCGCCCCTCTGCGGTGCAGCATTGCCCCTCAGCTGAGGGTGCCACCAGTGCCCCCCCAGGCGACCACGACGTGCCTGCTGCCGCCAGCTCAGTCTCGGTCAGCTCGCTGCTGGTGGAGGCGGCAGAGGCGGACATGAGGGTGTCAAAGTAGCCCAGGGAGACTGCCATGAGGCCTGCAGGCAGTGGGGCAGGCTCTCTAGTGTGGTCAGGCAGGCACGTGCAGTTTCAGTTTTTGACCATTTTACCAATATAATTCGTTGTGCCCCAACGTCCATTCAAGGGTGGTCAGGCAGGCAGGTGCTGGTGGGGGCTGGCGCAGGGCAGATGCAGCCTTCATGGGGCGGGCAGACGGGCCGCGGTGGGCAGGCAAATGCTGGTGGGCAGGGCAAAGGGCAAGGTGGGCCCTCATGGGGCGCACAGGTTGGCGCTGGTTGCTGGCGGCTCCGAGCAGGAGTGCCCCCCCGCCTCCTGGTTTAACCCAAGTAACACTGCCAAGTACTGCTGCCACGCCTCCCATACTGTGGCAAGGCAGAGGAGCAAATGGGGGACAGGAGGGGAACCCAGGCGTAGGGGCCAGGACCGTTCCCCCCGGTGCGGTGGCCAGCAGGCCCACCCACCCACCAAAGCTGTGCTTGTTTTGCAGGCGCTCCATGAAAGCCTTGGCACGCTCCTGGGAGCCCAGCTCAACTGTCAGCATGCCGCCGGCGCCGTAGCCTGGGAGGGAGAGTGAGATGGGGAGGCAGAGGGGAAGGGGGAGAGCAGTTGATCTTCAGGGCGGCTTCAGGGAGACGGGGGGAAGTGGTGTTGGGCTTATGCAGGGTGCGCTGGGTGGATGGGCCGAATCCAATCCACCCAAAGGTCTGGAAAACAAGGCGCATACAGAGGTGAGATTGCAGCCAGTGTGGCAGGCGCTCAGGCCCCCGCCCTGCACACCCCCCTTCCCTGATGCGGCAGGAGCCGTGCAGTGCAGGGGCAGCAGAGAACCTGTAGTCTAGTCGTTGAAGCTTTTCACATCCCCTGAAAGGGGAATCAACAGAGATCCTCTGGTACCCTCGTGCACCCTCGTGCGCGCTGTGGCGCCCCCACCTGGGTTGGCCAGCCGCTGCAGCAGTTCGTGCTGCGGGTGGGAGGGCAGGCCTGGGTAGCACACACGCGCGCCCAGGCCCTCCAGGCGCTCTGAGGGAAGAGGGAGGAGAGAGGGAGGGGGTTATGCGAAAGAAAGGTGCGAAAAATGGGGGAGAGTGTGCAAGGAGCTGAAGGAAGTGATACACGGGGTGTTGATTACAACAGCCTCACATGCTCCCCCATGCGCCCGCACGCTGTGTCCCCGCACAGTGCACGCAGCTCTGACCCATGGCAGTCAGGCATGCATCTTGCCGGCAGACAGCACTGGCCCTGGCCCACCTGCGTAGGCCTGTGCCCGTGCGCTGTGCTCTCGCATGCGCAGCGCCAGGTGTGGCATGCGCAGGGACAGCTCGCTGGCAACCTTGGGGTCCATGGTGGGGCCTGCCAGGGGAGGGAAGTGAGCGGGCACGGACATACGGTGCTGTAAGGTCAAGGCACAGGACGCATTGGTCCATGATGAGGCATTGAGGTGGGAGGGCATGGAAGCCAGGTGCAGTGAAAACAGGTAGGGCACGCAGAGAAGCAGCTCGCTGGCACCCTTGGGGTCATATGATGGGGCCTGCCAGGGGAGGGAGGTGAGCGGGCACGTGGGTAAGGGCTGTGATGAGCACGCAGCACTGCTGCTGCTGCCTTGGCGGGCTCCTGTGATAGGCGTGCTAACCAGGGATAGCTGTCTGCCATGTGTCAAGCCACAATGCAGTGCATTTGAGCTCCGCCCCACAGCAGATCAGTCTGGAACAGGCTGACCCCCACTCCGACAAGCCGCACACGAGGCCGGCGCAGCACAGCGCAGCACAGCACAGCACAGCACAGCACACCGCAACACAGCGCACCCAGCAGCATGAGGGGTCCAGTGTGGAGGTCCATGAGGCTTGAAATGAAGTCGCCATTGCGAGCCACCACTGCGCCGGCAATGATGTCTGCAGGTGGGAGGGAATACAGATCGCGGGCAACACAGGCGTTTTGAAAGCAAGGAACGGATGGCCCAGCATCTGGTCGAAAAGTGCCAGGCGGCGCAAGGGGCGGTGAGCGGGTGCGGGCTGGGCTCGCGGTAGGGTGGTGTGGTGCTGTCCTGGCATGTGCCCTGCTGTACGCTGTACCAGCCAGCAGCCAAGAGAGGCTGGGCTGAAAAGGGTTAAGCCAGCGTGTAAGGTGTCTACAGTATAATGCCCTCACCCGAGGCTCCGCTGATGAATTTGGTGAGGGAGTGCACCACCACGTCAGCGCCCAGCCTGCGGCAGGAGGGGGCAGCCGATTAGGGAGGCAAGCGAGGTAGCAGGGCAGCTGCGTCAGAACAGGCAGCTGTCCGTGGCTGCCTGGTGGGCAACTCAGTGCTGCCGCCCCCCCCGGAAGCCATCCCTCCCGTGTCATTGTGCGTGCACGTGCGCATGCAAACCGTGGGGTGCAGGGGCACGGTCCCTGCGGGAGGCTTGCCTGATGGGGGACAGGATGAGGGGGGTGAAGGTGTTGTCGCACACAAGTTTCATCCCCTGCAGCAGTGGTTCACAAGTGAAGGTTGAGCAGTGCTCTGGGGGGAGTGGCCTTTGCGGTGTTCAGGGGCAGGGGCAGGAGAGAATGAAGCAGGCTGCCGTGGGCACAGCTATGGCTGCACAACGCATCACATGCTAGCCTGCAACTACAGTGGCACGAGGCAGGGCTGCGAGTTGCAGCTCGGCCCGTTCTGGCACGCGGCAGCGTAGCACACATGACCACATGCCAGCTCAGCCCGCCTGGGCGTGCGCCAAGCCTTGTCGTGCGCCAGCTCAGCACATGACCACATGCCAGCTCAGCCCACCTTGGCGTGCGCCAGCTCAGCGAGGCGTGGGATGTCTGCCAACACCATAGTGGGGTTGGAAAGCGTCTCTGTGTAGATCACACTCGTCCTGCGCTTGGCAGGGCAGGTGGCAGGTCAGAATGCCCATCCACTGCCATGCGAAACGTGGGTGTGTTCAAACACTGACTGCTGGCCTCAGGCAAGAAGACTGGCTCCTCCTGGGTGATCTAGGGCGCTTGGTGGTCTGGGCGAGTGTCAGGCAAACCCATGACGCACTGACACATCTCCACCCCTGCCACCGGTCTGCGCACCGCTTAATCCCTACCTTTCACACCCCAGCCACGTTTCATGCTCACCGCTCTGTGATGGCCGCCTCCACCGCTGCCAGGTCATCAATGGCCACAAAGGTTGTGCTGATGCCGCACTTGGCGGGGAAGAAGTCCTGAGGAGGGGTGAGGGGTCCATGGGGAGAGGATTCAGGCAAAAGGGGGCTGGAAGAACTGGGAAGCGCAGGCACGTGGGCTGTAGATGTGGGCAGTCAGGCGCGGCAGGCGGCACACGGCGTCCGGATGGGCCCAGAAGGAGCCAACAAGCCAGTCGTGCGTACCTGCGGTCTGCGAACGAAGCGCAGCACACACTGATGTCCCGGGCAGGCAGGCAGGCAGGCAAGGCGGGTGCCTCCTCACCCTTTCTCCTTCTTCGAAGCACCCCCTCTGTGCCTACTTTTTCTTAGAATAGAACACCCTGAGTTTTTTTTTTCCTCTCCTAATGCTGGGATGACACATCTGCGGCACACTTTTGTGTTGCTGCGGCGCTGTAATTGAATGATCGAATGAATAAAGGTGCCTCCTCACCTTCAGCAGAGCAAACGTGCCCCCGTACACCGCATTGCTGCACACGATGTGGTCGCCTGTGTTGCACAGGGCCAGCAGGGTGGCAGAGATGGCTGCCATGCCCGAGGCGCAGCAGTAGGCGGCCTCCCCGCCTTCCAGCGCTGCCAGCTGGCGGCCCAGGTGGCGCACTGTGGGGTTGAGGGAGCGGCCGTAGCTGCAGGGGAGGGCGGGATTGAGGGAGAGAGGCATTCCCCCATGATTCAAAGTCACTCGCTGCGCAGCGGGATGGGATGGTGGGAGGGGAGGAGGGGGGAGAGGGGGAGGGTGTGTGTGCAGAGGGAGCAGGGGGGAGGTGATCCATGCTTGGTTGGTGGGTGCTTGGCTTGGTTTTGGGTGTGCTGGTGCCAGCAACCGGGTGCCGCAACTGCAGGCAACACTCACAGGTAGCAGCCGCCGTGCGTGGGGTCGAGGGTGCCATTGAAGATAGCGGGCAGCGTGTCGGCATGGAGGACTGCAGCAGGACAGGGCATGGGGCAAGGTGTTGGGAGTTGAATGGGTGCACGCGAGGGCCGCGAGCGGCGGCGGCTGAGCGGCGGTAGCGGTCCAAGAGAAGGCTGCCTACAGGACCGGCGGGGCCTCCCGGAACGCAGCAGACAACTCCCGAGGCACTGCATAGCTTGCATGCAAGCGCAGGGTTCGCCGCGGGGTGCCCGAGGGCTGCCGACAGCGCGCGCTCCGGAGGGGCTAACAACGGTGCTCGGAGGGGAACCCTGCTTGGTTCTCATGGTTTCCTATTCGTCCCCGCGCACCTGTGAATGTCGTGCTGATCTCCGTGCTAGCGTTCACGCCACCCCACTCGCCAAACTCGCGGTGGGCCGCTGCCAGCCGCTCCTGCGGGTCCTCGGTCAGCGTCATTCTATTTGAGATGCTCTCGCCGGGTATGCGCCCTTGCATCAGGCCGAGGCGAGCAAAGTAGGTGGCAGCACAGTCAGCGCAGGCGCCGGCGCCAGGCCGTCGGTGTTGCTGGCGAGCAGCAAGTGGGTGAGCTAATTGTATAAGTTCCGGCAGGACAAACCGTATGCAGACAGTTACAATTTCATACTTCTTTCGCCAATATCACCCTTGCGACCCACCAACCACTGTGTGCTAGCAAGAGTTTAGTGCCAGCGCCTGTGCTAGCGCCTTCACTGCAGTTAGCCGTGCATGGAAGGTGTGCACCTTCCATCTGTCATCTCAATGTACCGTTGTGCAGACATACGGGGTTTTATTTAGATAGCACAACAGCAGCTTAGCAGCACAACAGCAACACACAATCTTGGGGTAACGCACCCAAGGATCAAGAAGTGTGTGCCCCGTGTGGAAGGAATCAATCCAGGTTGGAAGGGGGTGCGGCCCCCCCGGCCGAGGCTGCATGCTCAAGCGCCTGATCTGCTCATGAGCGCAGCAGGCGCAAATTGTGGGAAAGCGAAGGGAGGGCCAAGGACGTCAACGGTAGAGGTGGATGCAATGTGTGTAAGGTAGCGCAACAGGTCTAATGCCGCATGCACGTGTGCACAGGTGGCACGCCGTGGCGTGCAGGCAGTACACGCCCAACTCGAGGCGCAGCAGGCGGCAAGCAAGCCGCCGTGCTAGCTTGGTTGCTTGCTAGCAAGTGCTTGCTGCTTGTTTTATGTTGCCGCCATGACTGGCCTGGCCAGCCTAGCGCTTGCTGCCTGCAGACGGCAGGGGCTGGTGCCAGTGCATTGCACTGTCTGGGGGCAGGCCGTGAGTTGCACGCTTGCCCTCCACTGCTGGGGTTGCCCAGTGCCTCTTCCCCGCACAGCAGTGTGACATACCTTACAGGGCAGCTGTTGTTCTATTCGTCGAGATGGCATACGCGTGGCATCCCAGCTCCCATCCCAGCTGGCATGTCTACCCCAGCTCTCTGGGCTCAACCTGCAGGCACCAGCCGGCCGCCACAGCCGCTACCACGGTTGCATCTGACAGGGGGTGAACCGGCTGCTGTGCGCTCAGGTAGGGCAGGGCTGAGAGGTCGGAGAGGATGAGGAGGGTGGAGGGGTGGGAGGCAAAGGCGGCCAGCGCTTGGGGCAGCGAGGGCGCACCTGCAGAGGGGCCAGGGTGGGTGGTGCCAGCAGCACCGGCGGCAGCTTAGAGCAGCTTGGGAAATGAACGGCATTCTGTTGGAGAGGACAGACACGTATGGTGCGTTATCAATCTGTCGAGGAGGCACGAGTTTGCCGCGTTTCAGAGGAGCTTTCTTTCCGAGCAGTGCCCGCCTGCCTTCCCGCCCGCAAGGCACGCTCCCCACGCGCCGTCACCAGTCCACCCTGCCCAGCCAGCGTACTCCTCTAAATTCACGCGACAATTGCATACCCGGTAGCTTTATATGGAGTTCATGCAGACTAGCAACAAAGCACGTGCGCATCACTGTCCAACAGCTCGGAGGGCCTACTATGGGGTGACTGTAATGCATACACTAGATGCGCAGGCACTTGTTCATGAGGGGGAATTCCATGTAAAGCGCAGTGGAAGTTTGCGTTCAGGCGGATAGGAGGATCAGGATTGGGTAAGCTACAGTTGTTTTGGGGACAGGTTTGGGTAAGCTACCGCTGTTTTTTGGACAGGTAGAAATTTGTTGCCTGCCTCGACGCTCCGGACCGCGAGCCCAGCGTGCCAAAAAATGCGGGAGGCTCGGGGTCGCCCTCAAAGTAGTTCTTGTAGCGCAGATCAAAGCCCCAGTCATCGTACTGCGGGAACACATGAACAGCGCAGCAACATTAGGGAGAGCAGCTTTGGCAACAGAGAGGAGGTGCCCAGCCCACGACAGCGCACAACTTGCTTGAAGCAAGCAGCACACCCCACCAAACTACCCCCTCATGCCTGCCGGCACAAACAATGCCCCCCTCCCTTAGCCGGGCTTGCACTCCCCACCAAACTACCCTCCTGCCCTGCGCTTCTGTACTTCCCCACTCACAAGCTTGAACATGTCTTCTGGTGTGGCACCACTTGCAGCCATGAGGGCGGGGCCATTAATCTGCAGGCACACGCTTGGAGGTGGGTGGGGAGCAGACAGGCGGGGCCAGGAGCGGCGCGACTTGAGGCTGGGTGGGTGCGCCACGGCTTTGTGGAATGCAGAGGTGAGCGGAAGCACACGAAGATTCTGTAGTGGATACCATACAGTCACAGAGCCGTCACCGCTGCTTGGTGCTCGCTGGTGCTGCTGTCGGCAGGGGAGCGTTTGCAGCTAGCTGTGCTGTGATGTCAACATCACACAGCGCCAACCCCAGCACACCTCTGCAAAGATGTACTCTGGTTGCACCTGGTTCACGAACTCTTTTCCACCTGCGTAGACCTGCAACCCCCCATTTGGAGGGCGGGACGGTTGACGCAGCAAGTGGGGGATGAGATGAGGCACACGAGTGACACAACCTACTTCCCACAAACCAGCCTGGCTGTCAGCAACGACTCACGCCAACATGCCAGCGAGAACAGCCCGCCGCCCCGGCCTCACCGCATCGCCTCATAACATGCGTTGCCCTCCTGCCCACCTGTTGCTCAAAGCCCTCCACATCGATCTTCAATACAGCCACCCTGCCCGCCAGCGCCAGCGCCGCTGCCCCCAGCACGTCGTCAAGCGTCGTCAGCTCAAACTCCCCCACCTTGATCTTCCTGCTCATGTGGCGTTGTGCCAGGACAGGTGGAAGCCCGGGCGGCACGACACTGGCGCAAAGTGTGCACATACTGGGGGTGGCTGGCGCAGCCACATGTCTGGCATATGGCCCAGGATTGGTAATGTCCCACAGTTCAAAATAGTTGAGCACGCAAGCGCGCACAACAGCTGAACACCACTCACCCTGCAATCGTGCCGTTACGCACATCAACACCGCACCCGGTGAACCCATCCCCAAGGTTTTTCTCGTCCACAAAAAAGGAGCACAGTTGCGCCTTGCTGCCCAGGCCCTGCATGCCAACAGTCCAAGGGAGGGCACATGCGTCAAGTGTGGGCAAGCAGGGAGGCAATACAGACAGGGAGGCAAGTGTTCCAAACTTCAAGTGCGGCAGGGGGAAAGCGGTCGTATACGGGGCCAGGGGCGAATTTATCAGCCACACATCTGTTGCTGTTCAACGCGCCCAATGAGCACCATGCAGAATGTTGCACTACCGCAGCTAAGTTGCCATGCATGCATGCATGCATGCATCCAACCATCCATCCATCCAGAGCATCACTGCACATTCGAGGAACCACCTGTAAACAAGGGAAGGCAGCCCCCACCTTTGTGACCAGCGTGATGCGCTCTTGCAGCTCGGGTGTGTCGCACAGCGTGCGCCTCATGGCGTCCAAGTTGCGCTCCAACGGCTCAAAAGCCACAACAGTGTACCCAAATGCCGCCGCCGTGACAGCGTACCACCTGTGTTTGCCACCCGCGTGGAGGAAGAAGAAGGAGAAGAAGACCCGCGTGGAGGCAACACGCACGTCGCAAGCATCAGCAGTGTGCGCTGAGTCTGCCAAGCAGTCAGCCAGAGGATGCTAACCAATGTGGTGTCATGATTGGCGGGCACATTGGTGGCTCAGGCAAACGAGCCAGAATGCAAGCAGGCCACCCACCCGACGTTGGCTCCGATGTCCAGCAAAACAACCTCGTGCCGCTCCAGCTTATGCCTCTGCATCATACACCACACCACACCTGTGATTGACTTTACTATCCTGACCTCACACAAAAGAGCGCTGTTGGTGCATACATGCCTATAACAGCAAGCCCCCGTGCGCTGCTCAGCCGGCGCCCGAAGGTGTGGGCAGGCGTTCCGTTGCAGGTGCGCCAACAGTGCCACCATTTGAAGGGAGTTGTACAAGCGCGTCAAAAGTTCGTTTCATGGCGGGCCAACTCTTCCGCCTCAGCATGCCCCTCTGCGCTCCTTACTGCCTTCCAAACAACCTCCAGCCTGTTGTGCATCGTGCTGACCGGAGGCAAAGATCAACCGTTGACCCAGCTTGCCTGCTGGAATGCCTCCATCAGCCTCAGCATTTCTAGGGTGTCCCCGTCCTCCCAATACCCCCGATCCTGGATGCTGCTGCTCACAAAGTCGTTCCTGGCATGCACCTGCAAGGGGAGCGGGGTCGGCATGCAAAGCTAAGGCTGTGTGGTCGGCATGCGAACCTAAGGTCGTGTGTAGGGGACAATGAATGCATGACTTGTCGATGAGTCCATCAGCACCGGCCGCGGTTGCACAATAGGCCTGAGACAGTGATGTGTGGATGGGTGGGCACGAGGCAGTGAATGGGTACCCGCTTGGAGGGGTGGGTGGGCGGAGAGGCATGGGCCTGCCATTTGAGGGGACAGCCGATGCAAACACCGCCACACCGCAAGCAAAATAGTGTTGGCCTCAGCGCCTCACCACCTGCGCACAAACTCCCGCCCCTCTCACCCAGATTGGGTAGGACTTGACGGTGTCCAATGGCGGCGGCGCATGGCCCATCACGCGCACCAGCCCATCTGCTCCATCCTCCAGATCCCGGTGCGCCTCACAGAAAAGAAGCCGCGCCCGCTGCAACTCCTCGTGCAGCTCTTCCAGCGCTGCAGCTGCATCCCGCACTGCAGCTGCGGGGACCGACGCACCCTTTGAAATGTCTGTTGCTGGGAGTGGGTTGCCTGCAAGAGCTGTGTCCGAAGATGCCGTGGCCGCCGTGGCTTGTGCAACGGGGGCCTCTCCTGCCTGCACTTGGGTGGCAGTGGCAATCAGTACCCAGCACGGCAGCAAATATAGCCATGAACCTGGCCGGGTGCCTGTGCATGGGAGTGATGCTCAGCAGCCAAGTTTGCTGGCCACCACCCACACCCTGGCTGCGAGTCACGGCCAATGGGGCAGCGGCTGGTGCCCACCTACCTGAGAGGGACGCAAGTGCACCTCCACTGGCACTGGCACAGATGTGCCCCGTGGGCTCCTGGCCATCCAGCCGATGGCGAGTAATGCCACTGTCAGCAGCATAGCAGCGCATGGCACCCCCCGCAAAGGTGCTGCACGCAGTCGCATTGCGTGTGGGCTGCAGCCTAGCCTGTCAGCAGTCGAGGCAGGGGAAGGAAGGGAGCAGATCAGGGAGCCGGGCCGCGGCCGGGCCCTTTGACAGCTTTCTCTTGCGGCATACCTTACTCACAGCATGCATGCGCCCAGACAGAGGAGCAGTGGACCTGTTGAGGCAGCGCAGCACCTCAGCTCAACTGGTCATGACCGGTTGCTGGCAGAGGCGGCGGCAGAGGCGGCGGCAAAGGCGGCGGTACGTCTGGGACGCGCGTGCGCGAGAGCGAGCTGTCGAGCTGGTCTTCTCGACTGCATCCTTGCACTTACCTCATCAGAGCATACCTAGCAGCGCAGGCCGAGCAGCGTTCACCGCGGTGCAGTCAGAGGTTTGCTCGGCTCCTCCAGAAAGGCGCGTGCGGATTCCAGAAATGGCACCTCCGGGACACTCTTTTACCATTCCAGGCTTCGAACACGGTTGTTGATCCCGGGAGGTTGCGCTTGGGATGCAGCTGCCAGCTGGCAGAAGCCTGCCGGGCACCAGCGCGGCAAGCGTGGGCAGCGCAGTGGGGGGGAGCACACCACAACTGCTGGGCGCATTGCAACAGGTTGGTGCGTACATTAGCAAACACCCAATGTGCTAGCAAGACTCGATCGAGGGCCACCGCCTGTGCCAGCGCCTTCACCGCAGCCAACCGTACGGCGCCTCCTGCCCAGACGTCGGTTGGTGGCCAGCCAGCACACTGATGTAGTGGGCTGCTGTGGTGTGCGGCGCAGCTGGGCTGCACCACTTCTTGCACCCTCGATGTACCTGCCCTCCTGCCTCACTGCCAGTGGGGAGGCACCCTTCAGTTCCCATCCATCTGCCTCGCCGCGGGCCACGCTTTGCACGCTGCCCTGTGTGCTGGTGTCTCAAACAAGGGTTACAGGTCATAACAACTAACACGCTACTTTGTAACGTTATTTGTTCTCTATGAACAAGAGCATTAAGAACCATGCCATGGCAGCTTCCCATGTACAAGCTCTGTGAAATGCGCCGATGAGCAACTAAAAGGGCCGCTGGGGGAGTGCACTGTGCATTGGTGTGCCAGCAACATGCAAACATGCCCATTCGGAGCGGCTGCCCCGGCTGAAACGTTCAACAGGTGTGGCGAGGCCTTGAAGCAGACCCTGGTCATGCATTGTGGATGCCGGCGGAGGGTGCGGCCCCCCTTGCGGGGCCGCCCTTTGCTGGCTACTGGGTGTGTGTCTCTTGCCTCTTGCGATGTGCGGGTGCTCGCTGCGGGCCTTGAAGGCACCAGAGTGGTGTAACCCCTCTAGAGGCCGTGTGACCCTCGCTCACCCGTTATGGCTCTTCCCTGCGGTGGTGAGAAGGTGGGAGCAGGATGTCAACACAACAATTCGTGGGCCCATTGCATGGCACAGCTGTGTCGCTGCCGGCCACAGGGTGTGGCAGGCCGTTTGCAAGTCGCAACTCTGGCAGCGCAGGCCTTGCTGCCGGCCCAATAGAAAATTGGCTGCCCCGCTGAACTTAGGCTCGCGCTGCTGAAGTTGGCAAGTGTTCAAGGCACAAAACCGACATCTATCCACCCTTTCTCGATTGGTTGCTGCCATGCTTGAGGAGGCCTTCCTGTTATCCCCTCCCCAGTCCAACACCAGATCCCTCACCAGGTGCCGCTCGTCCAGTCGTCTCCGGGGTTCGTGTCCACGCGCATGCAGACCCCTGCAGCCAGTCGAAAGCCAGAAGGTCGGTCATATTGACGTGGCCCCACAGCAAGCCTCGGAGCCCTGCCAGCCGAGCAGAGCCGGCTAGCTGACACACGTGTGGGTGGCGCCAGCCACTTCCGGAGGTCATGCATTGGCCAGACAAAGAGCATGGCATGCTGTGACACATTTGGGTGTAGGGTAACGACACAGCGCCTTGGAAGGAGCATGGTACGGGGTCTCGCAATTGCTGGTGACTCCCTCTGCCAGCTGCCCCACAAGCACAGCTGGATTGGTCACAGAGTGGAACACCAGACAGCCAGCCTGCCAGCCTGTCAGCCTGTCGCTTACCGCGGCTGTAAAGGAAGCAGCGATCATCCGCGCCTGCGAGAGGAGGCAGTAGGCCAGGAGTTATGGAGATGGCAGGGAAACATCAGCCGCCGGGAAAGGCCGCCCCCGCCCCCCGAACCTCCCTGCAAACAGCGGCAAGTCTCCGGGCAGCGGCAGCGCGATTGAAGCTCCTGACAATGCTTGCCTCCCACCATCTGCTGCCCCCCTTCTGTTTCTCCCAAGGCGCTTCTCAGGGGGAGAAGTTACTCACCTCGGAAAGTGTAAGCCAGGCACTCAGACATATCATAGCACTTCATGCAGCAGGCTTCTAAGTCAGCCACTTGCACGCCCTCGATGGTGCCAGGAGTGCTGTCGTCTTCGATGTCGGTGCACCCGCCACGGATGCCTTTCACCACCTTTGCACCCATGCACTGCATAGCACAGCACAAGGGCATCCAAGATTAGCACATTCGGCAATGCATGCCAGCGAGACAGTTGCCAAGTTGGTTCCGTGCACCCCCTTTTGTTGCTGCCCTCGTCTGCCACCCACACCGCGGCCATAGCCGGCAGGCAAGGGCTACTTAGCTACAGTTTGAACTGCAGCAGCAGTTTACACAACCCGGGCCAGAGGAAATCTGGACCAACTGGACCGACCCGGCCGCACACACCAAAGGAGCACGGTTGCTCCAGTCAAACTTGCATTTCACGGCACGGCGCACTACGCCCCATGCTTACCGCAGCGCAGGAGCGGACCATGCAAATGCCAATAACCAAGAGGAAGGCCACCACAACCTTGCGGCTTGCCATGGTGCTTGACTGCAGGGGGGTGGGAGGGGCGGGGTGCACAGTTTTAACGGGTCAGGGAGG
Source organism: Chlorella sp. ArM0029B (assembly GCA_002896455.3). Lineage (NCBI taxonomy): Eukaryota > Viridiplantae > Chlorophyta > Trebouxiophyceae > Chlorellales > Chlorellaceae > Chlorella > Chlorella sp. ArM0029B. Next base: position 733,724 of record JTEE01000076.1, on the reverse strand, counting down.
TTGGTGGCGCATGCATGCCATCTGTGCCCCTTCAGGCCGAACTCACAGGTTGATAACAGACCGTCATGGGAGGGGACAGGAGGGCCCACTGCTGAGAAGGCACACAAATGGAACGTTCCAAGCTGTCCGAGGCGTGCCTGCTTGACCACCAAACCCAAGCCCGAGTTACCCCAGAAAGCGTGGGGACCTGGACATGCTGCCAGCAATGGCCAAAGGCAGTGGTGCCGGGGAGGGCAGCATGCCAGGGCGGCTGGCCAAGTCTACCCTGGCCCTAACACACCAACAGACAGGAAGCCCGCAGGCTTCACGAGGCGGTCCAAGGCATGCCTGGTTGCCCACCAAACCCAATCCCCAGAAAGCTTAAACCATATCAGCCATGGCCACAGCAGTGGTGCGGGGAAGTGGAGGATGAACGGAGCACCCATGAGAGCTCTAGAGCACCCCTCACCTGCCTTCACAACAAGCGCCGCGCGCGCCCCCCGTGGGCCTACACATGACTCCCTCCTGGCACCCTTCCAACCCCAGGCGATCCTCTCAGCAAGTAGGCTTCCGTGTGCCGAAACCCCACACTGTCAAGCCACGGCGTTGCTCGCCATTTGCGTGGTGTCGCTGGGGGTTCTCCACTGCGGGCGTTGCCCCAGTGCCTCTTCCCCTCCCACCAGTTGGACTTGCCTTTTTTGAGCTACTGTTGTAAAGTCGAAATGGACTGCAGCCGTCCGAGGGCGCATTTGTAGCGAGATGTGGCCCACGTCAGCATGCGAAGGTACGTGGGCACAGGGATGAGATTGCATGGCCCCTGCCCCTGCAAGCAACCAAGCCAGCCGTGGCGCTCCCAGCTGCCCCCCCGGCAGGCACCAGCCAGCCGCCACAGCCGCAGCAACGGTGGCATCCGCCATAATGTGCCGCCGGCGGCAGGGGTAGAGCAGGGCTGAGGTGGCGGAGACGGTGAGGAGGGTGGAGGGGTGGGAGGCAACGGTGGCCAGAGCCTGGGACAGCGGCATTGGCACCTGCAGAGGTGGGGGAGGGAGGGGGGCGCACACCGGCAGCAGCCACTACCATAGCAGCAGGCAGGGGTGCTCAGTACTACAGGGAGCGCTGGCAGGCGCGCGTGTCCGCGCTGCTCAAGCATGTGAGCAGGTGGGCGGGTGCGGCGCCAGGCAGACGTTCTGGGGACGGACGCGCTGCGAGGGCCAGGGTTGGCGTTGAAGGGTGAGGTAAGGGGCAGGGCAGAATGTGCGCTGCACATTTGATCGCACGAAGTGGTGCCCGCCCCACTACCTCGCCTCTTACCCCGCCCGCACTCGGCTGCCTGACTTGAGTGTGGGTTACATGGCGCCCAAAGGGGGCAGCGGCGCCTGCAGTATACTATGTAAGCAGTAAGCATTGTGTTTCAAAATGGAGACCATGCCCTTACCCCCCATCCCATGCTGTCAACTCCGTGTCTGCACCTGCACACCACCACCCTGCCTGGGGACGTCTTTTGAGGGCGGGTTGCTCGGCTCGCCCTGATAGTATCACTCGTGAAGCGATGAGGCGTGGTTTCCCAGGTTGTTACATAACGAGGGGCAGACCCCTGGTGCGGGTGGCAGCATGGGGTGTGCAATCAATCAGCGTGGGTTGCGGGGGGTACATCAGGTGGTGGGGGCATGGAAAAAGAGTGCCACATCTGATCAGCATAAAAACGTGAGTGCAGCAGGGGGTGGGGCAGGGGTAGAGGGTGACGTATGAGGAAAGGCACAAGTGGAATGCATGCATATGCGCACGTGCTGAGGTGAGGGTGATCGGTGAGGGTGCCACGGGCAACAAAACGAAACAGGGCAGGCTGGAGATTCGAGTGCCAGATTGCGATGTCTTCTGGGGCTGACTGGGGCGGGTGAGGGGGGCSGGGAGGGGGATGATGGCGGCGATTGGTGAAGAAGGAGAAGTGGGCATAAGCTGGAGTGGCGTGGGTGGTGATGGGTGACCAAGGGGCCGAGGATGGGCAGTGAGGGGTGCCCGCAGGCACGGTGCATCGGTTCAACTTGTGGTTGGCATGGGGTGACCTTGGGGTTCGGTGGATGGGACGGCAGGGACCGCTCCATCTGGCGGTGTGTCTGCGCACTACAGGCTTGCAGGGCAGCTGACAGCCGGTGGCAGGGCTGCAGGGCGAGCAGAAGGCGCACACGCACATACGGCATCTCCTCAGCGTCATGCCAGCGGGCGGCTGCATGCTAATTGTGTGGCTCTTCTGGCACACTTGTGGGATCAAGCGGTGCCCCGGCCGAACTTCAGCCCGCTGATAAGTAGCTTATGCATGGGGTGTGAGTGCACCGCTGCAGCCTCCACATACAAAGGCAAGCAGCGGGGGTTGTCGGCACAGCAAGCTTGGTAGGATTTCCTCACTCTGCAGACCAGATCACAGACCACTCAGTAGTGTTTGATGGTCTGCAGCCCCACTGCGGACCACTCCGGGCTTGTTTGGTGGTCTGCAACCAGCCTTCTGCCTTGCCTGCCCTCTCTGCTGTGCCCTGGCCGTGCTTACAGTGCCTTGAACCGTTCATTTCAAGAAGTACTCGTACATGCGCATGTCAGGGACAATAATCGCACACAGCAGTTTGTGAGAAGCCAAGCGGGCACCTTGCCGCTGCAACTCCGCCAGCTCCCCCTCCCGCCGCTTCAGCTGCTCTTGCAGATTGGACACTGCCCCCTCCCGCAGATCTGTGTCGCCTGCTGCCAGCGGCACTGCGCCCCTGGGCTGCAAGCCACTCTTGCCGGGGCCCCCGCCGCCGTACAGCCAGAACTTTCCTGCAGCACACAATGCGGCATGAGCATGTGCCTTGTCAAACATTGAATGGCAGCCCTGATAGCACTGGCAGATCTGGGTTCTAGAAACTCGGTTATATAACTGGGTTGCAGAATGCATGTAGGACATGCACACAACACACATGCTGGCTCAGACCACACCTGCGCAGCGGGTGGCGGTGATCGTGTCGGGCACGTCGTGGCGCTCGTCCAGCGGTGCCAGCAGGATGGGAGCGGGGATGATGTTGTCCAGCTTCTGCATGCAGTCCAGCCACTTGTCTGGCATATCTGCGTGCCTCAAATACTCGCCGCTCACTACCATGGGCAGCCCGCTGCGCTCCGTCCAGGCCGGCCTGGGCACCAGGCACCACTTCAGCTCCACCACACGCACGGCCCCTTGGCTGTCAATCACCGAATCCACAGCGGTGCCAGGCGGCATCACCTCCCAAAAATCTTGAACACGCGCCGCCTCGTAGTGCTTGCCAAGCGGGTCGGCCTCACCCACTACCTGCAGATTAAGCGAGGCAGGGCACGGTGGGGCGGGGATGGGGCGCGGCAGGGTAGGAGTGGGGCGGGGCGGGGGGCGGGGGAGGGTTGTGCCAACATGGAGGCAGCAGGTGTCCAGCAGGGGCAGGAGCGGTGCAAAGGTGTATGCCTCAAGCAGCCGCGGTAGACATGCAGAGCCCCAAAAAGCAACAGCATGGGTGCACTTCGGGCCGGGACCCTGTCTCACTCTGGACAGCATTCCTTCAGAAACAAAAGGCCAGGTGCAAAGTAACGACGCTGGCACTCACTTGAACCAGCACAAAGGAGTTCTTGGAAGGCCACTCGCCCTCCTTGGTCACAAACGAGTCGCGCCGCTCCACACGGAATTCTATGCCGCCCACCACTGCCTGGCTGTATGAGCGGCCGTACCGGGGGGGCCTTGCACCAGGCGCTTCTCTGCCTCGCTCAGCTGCAGAGCAACGTGCCGGAAGCGCAGTAAGCTCAGGACAGTTGGTGAGTGCTGACTGCTTGTAAGCACAGCATGCTACAGCACAGCGTGCTTGCTGCCGTGCCAGCCTGGCAAGCCGCCAGCCAGCCTAAGGTTTGGCCAACATAGCTGCCATCCTGGACTGAGCCCTGGCAAGGCAGGGCTGTGCAGAGCGTGCCCCCTCCCTCCCACCCCCCATCCCACCGGCGAGAACCGCCAGCCACCCGCTCTGCCAAACTCACCGGGACGTCGGTTGGCCGCCATGCCACCCAGCCATCAAGCGCTTGCATGTGGGCAGCAGGCGAGTTCAGCTGCAGGGGTGCGGTGGAGACGTAGCGCTCCCACAGCTCCGAATACAGCCCGCTCGGTGCCCAGCTTGCGTTACCCATCCAGAACCGGTGCAAGTGGTACCGCTGCTCGCCGTTGAGCCGCATGACGTCTACCACCTGACCCTTCAGCTGCGTCACGACTGCTCCTGACAGGGTGTACTGTATGCGCGGGGGGTGCAGCACCGCGTCGTAGGGGCGTGTCAGGTCCACTCCTGCAGGCAAGGAAGGAGCAGCGGCACACATCAGTGTTGCTCAGTGCTGGCTCACTACTGACCAGTTGGCTCTCATCCAGCCTGACTCGTAGTCGGCTGAAGAAGCAGAGGAGCTGCCAACGGGTTCACACAAACACAGTGGCCACCTTCTACAGAACCTGAATTCTCACTCACAGCCCCAAGTGCCAGACTCACCCACGGCGTTGCTGGCAGCACCTTGCACGCTCCCTCCACTCTTGCGCAGAAAGTGGTGAATGGTGCCCACGTGGATGCGGTACCGCAGCAAGATTGCGATGTGCCGGTCGTGGGTGGAGGTATCCAGCGCGCGGACATACCGCATGTGGCGCTCCAGGCCCCACACTGCCCATGCCCAAGGAGGCAAGTAGTGTGCGATGCTGTTCAGCTGGTAGGTGTGGGGGTCCAAGAACCAGGCCGGCAGCACCCTGCACAGCGACGGGGCAAAGCACGCAAATTGGCGTCCAAGGTGTAAACAAACAGGTTGTCTTATTTGAGGCCCTGGCTTGCAGTGCACGCTGGGCGCCAGCTGCCTTGCAGTCAGGGGCGGGGCAGGGGAGCAGCGCAGCTCAATACGGACCACATTGCAGACCGTTAAGCAGACCACTGGTGCAGGCAGGCGCCTGGGGGGGTGCAGCAGGGGTGAGTGGTCTGGAACATCACAGACCACAAATGGCTTCCAAATGCTACATAAAAGTGGCCTGGCTGCAAATTATATGCAGACCACTGCCTGTGACCAGTGGTCTGCAGCAGCCTGTGGTCTGCAATAACTGCAGACCCATACACTACGTT
>JTEE01000076.1:704168-719373 GCA_002896455.3 Chlorella sp. ArM0029B | reverse complement strand
GGGCGGGCAGTGCAGCATGAGCTGGTGCCAGCAGCGTGGGTGGTTTATCAAGTGGCAGGGTGAGAGGCACACAAGTCAGGGTGTGGAGCATGCGGGGCCGACAGTACGGCACTAAAGCAAGCTGAAGCTTGTGAGGGGTTTGATATGTGCACGCCTGCCGCCACATCCAACACGGCCAACACAGCCAACACAGCCAACACCCACTTGGAGCTCGCTGGCTGCGATGCAAAGTTTTGCGGGCCTCGAGCGCTCCCAAGACACCTGCATGCAGCATGGCGTTGGTGTGCGCACGTGTGGGTGTAGGGTTGTGCGGCCTGTGCGCGGTAGGCAGGCAGCGCGGCTGGGGCGCTCGACCAATTGTGCAGGCTGGGCCTACTTCAGACTCACCAGTTGTGCGCAGACCCACTGGTCCGCCTGCCTGGGGCTGTGTGCGCGAAAGCAGCCTCTTCATGCGGTGTCCTACCTCAGGGGAGCCGAGCAGGCAGCGGTTTCTTCTTTCTTTGCTGGGAGGTGAGATTTAACCCACAAGTTCCCACTGTTGGCAGGTCAGTTATTATGTGCCGACAACGCGCCCAGACGCAGGCGTGTAGCCCGCCTGGAGCTGGCGCAGCAGCGCGTGCGGGCGAGGCGGGTGCGGCCGCCGAAGCGGCGGGCGAGCACGTGGCGGGGCAGAGCTGCCAGCGGCAGACACGCGTGTCCGCACTGCTCGCAGCTGCTCAAGCAGGTGAGTGCCTTTATTGCAAGTTCAAGTGTTTGTTGGCCATCAGAGTGCAAGCACCATGTGTAACAGCAGTTTTCGGGGTGAAGCTCAAGGCAAGCAGAGTGCTGGGGAGAGGGTGGGAAGCAGGGACAAGGCCTGAGCAGCAGCGCAAGGATGCAGGGCCGGGCCCCGGGGGCGGAAGACAAAGGGCAGGGGCAAGGCGGTGGTGCGGGCAGGGGCAAGGCCAATTGCGGGAGGGGTAGACCATTACGCAATGCCTAGATAGGGGCTTCTTGGTGAATAAAATTGAAGAAGGAAACTACGAACATGCAAGCACAGAGAATAGCAGACAACACCGAAGGCAGACGCGACTTCAGGCGGCCAGCCAGACCGGCTTGTCCTGCCCATGGCCAACGGGAGGCAGCCAGCACCCCCTTAGCAGCCGACCCAAGCCAAGCCGAGGCGGGCTCAGCTGGGCTCCAGTGCATGCACGTGCACAGCATGCTGGGCACAACATGCTGGGCACAGCAGGCAGATCATGAGGCGGCGCTGCCCCGTGCCGACTTGAGGGAGGCTTTTGCCAGGTCGCTCATTTGCACTGTGGTGGGGTCGGGGGCCGTGCCAAACAGAGCATCCACCTGCAAAGGCGGCAAAGCCGAGTGCGGTGTGTGCACGATAAGTGCTGGAAGAGTGTGCAGAAGCAAGCAAAGACGTGTTGCCCCATGTGCATGCAACGTGCCCAGCACACGCGCGCCTCAGCACCGATCAAGTGTGGGACCAAGGCAGCAAGGAGGTGTCGGCCACCACATCACACAGGCTAGCAAAGCTCACCCTCCCTGCACACTGTTGCCTCACCCATTCCCCACTCCCCTTGAGCCCACCTGAGGCACGATGAAGGCCAGCCAATGTGCTTCGTTGCGCGTGTGGTGCAGCATGTGGTGCATGCGTATTTTCTTCCCCGCGGCGCTGCAGCACGGGGTGTGGTTGTCAAGGAAACGGCAATGAGGAGCACGGCAAGCCCAGAATCACATGTATGTGTCAGTTGCAGGCTTAGGCAAGCTCACTGCCTCGGCCCGTAACCCGAGGCCTCCCAGCCTTGCCTGCGCGGGATGTAGCGCGTGTGCGCAATGTAGTGCGTCCACTCGTAGGCCAGGCCCATGCAGAAGTATGCCAGGCTGGCGGTCAGCGCCAGCTCAGACCCGCCGAATGCCAGGTGGAAAGCAGAGGCGCTGACGACCATGAAGGCCAGCACGATGTGGGGGTCATCAATGGACACCTGTGGGCACAGGAGATGGTACAGGCAAGCGCGGGCAGAAGTATGATCCATGAAGCACTGCAGGGGAATCCTGAATGGACACCTGGGCAGAGCAGATGGGTTCATTACAAAAAGGCAAGCGCGGCAGAGGTACACTGTATGTTTAGAGCAGCACTGTGGGGGGGATCCTTTTAAAACAGCTTGCTGTGGTCCAGGGCAGAGCAGAGGCTAACCCCAATGTTAACAGGCAGGCGAGGCAGGGCGACATGTGATTCACTTGCCCATGTCCCCGGCCGTGGGCGCAGGGGTGGCGGTATTTCACACACTCTCGACCACACAGTCCACGCTCTCAACCACGCAACCACGCTCGCTGCCACAACCTCGCTCTCAGTCTCTTGCGCGGCAGCCCCCCCTAGTCACGGCACTCACATGAAAGTATGGGCGCTGGTGGTGCCCCAAATGGATGCGCCGCCCCACCCAGTCAGCCTCGGAGTGCAGCAGCAGCGCGTGCACCACCCACTCCTGCACGCAAAGAGTGGGGTAAGACCGGGGAGGGGGCACCAGACACACAATTCACACGGCAGGACAGCAGCAGGTCGGCGGCGTTGAGCAGGCAGGCAGGCAAATCAGGGCTGAGAATGCACTGGGCCTTTGCCTGCCACTACAAGGCAGGCATAGCAGGGCCGGACTGCATACAGTCTTTGCTTGCAACTGTAAGCACGCATGCCATGCCACGCCAGCATCCCAGCTCCCAACCGCTGCCGAGATGTTAGTCTGTGAAGCACTTTCCGCGCCTCTCAGCTGCCACCTCCCTGCGGGCATACCTGCAGGCACCAGCCAGCCGCCACAGCCGCCGCCACGGTAGCATCCACCAGGGGTTGCACCGGCTGCTGTGACCGCAGGTACAGCAGGGCTGAGAGGGCTGAGAGGATGAGGAGGGTGGAGGGGTGGGCGGCAAAGGTGGCCACCGCTTGGGACAGCGTGCGGGGCACCTGCAGAGGGGGAGGGCAGGCGGAAGCAGTGGCAGCAGAACTGAACACACCAGCCAGGCTGGGGAGGGTCGAACCTAAACGCACAGCATAAGGTGGTGTGTGACACACAGCATACGGGTGTGTGCGGGATGTGTGCATTTCGACTGGCTGGCGCAAGCTGCATCTTGAGATCATGCTCACCTCCTGCTCAGCCCCGCCCGGCCGCAGGGACAGGGCGCCGCCGCTGCTGCACGGCTGCGGCATCCCGTCCGCCGTCTGCTCTGCAGCAATGCCGTCTGCTGCGCTGTCTCCCGTCCCGCGTGTCTCAGCGGCGAGCTCCTCAGTGCAAATGCCTGCCAGTCGTGTGCGCAGCTGGTGCGGCAGCGTCTGCTGCCGCCGCCACCGGGCTAGCGCCGGCGCCTTATCGCTGCCTGGCAAGGTGCGCCTTAAAGCCGCGCGCCAGCCGGGCGATGCTAACAACATTCACAGGCAGGCAGCCGCTCGTGAGAGCTGCTGGTTGTGCCGGCGGCGGCGGGGAGGGAGGGGGTGTGCCCGGGGCGCGTACTGTGCGCCTGTCTACAGTATGTGTTCTCGAGCGAAAGTGGCAGACGGAACAATGCAATGCACGCCTGCTGCTGGATTCGGCCGATGAGGCCACGCCCAGCCGCCGTGCTGGCGCCGCCACCTCGCACGCAGCGGGACAGTCTAGGAACAGCCCCTGGCCCTCCTTTGCGCCTTCCTGTCCGTTCTGGGCGTGACCATGGGCCATCAAACAGGCGAGTTGACAGTCCAATAAAACGGCCAGAACAAGGAAATCAACAGGGAGAGGGCAGGGCAGTGCACGGAGCTACGGCAGAAGGCAAATGAGCAGATGGACAGAAGAAGGATGGGTGCCCTCAGCCAGGAATGTTGCTGAAAGGGGGCTGCGAAAAGAGCGGGCTAAAAGATTATCAATGTTGGGGTGCAACGCTTGCAACAACCTCCCGATGGCCCACCGGCGGGGGGCGCCGGCGGCGGCGCTCCAGGCAGAGCTAGCGCTAGCGCCCCGCCCGCCTCGAACAGTGTGTTAGCAGGAAACCGACATCCACAGACACAGACGAACAGGTGGCTGCCTGCCAGCACAGCGCGGGCGAAAAAGGATGCCTGCCTGCCAGCACAGCGTGCGTGAGCAGGCCATGTGTGCGGGAAGCGGCAGCTCAGAGCTTGAAGTCCTTGCCGGATCCGTACTCCCACTTCTCCATGGCACGGCGCATCATGTAGCGCGGCTTGGGGGGCAGCTTCTCAATCAGCGGCTTGTACTTCTGTAAACACAGCACACAGAAGGTGGGGCATGGCGAGTTAAGGCAGGTGGCTGCAAAACGGCGGCTGTTGGGCGCAGGCCAACGCACTCCGGAAAGTGGGGCAGGGCGGGTTGGGGCAGGTTGCTGCGAATGGCGGCTGTTGGGCACAGGCCCAAGCAAAGTCGGCCTGGCGGCTGCACCATCCTGACGCAAGAGCGACTCCAAGGCATCCAGCCTGTCGGCATCCACCAGGAATGCATGGACACAAATGTGAGGTCTCCTTACAACACAAGGCAAGAGCCGCCCTCACTGCCGTGACCCCCCCAGGCAGGTGGCAGGAAGGTGGATAGGCAGGCAGGCAGGCAGGCAGGCTGAGGCAGGCAGGCAGGTGGCAGGAAGGTCCCTGCGGGCAGCAACCCCGAGTGCTGGCATATCTGTCAGCCTCGGCACATTGTGCTGAGACCATTACAGGGCAACACGCATGCCCTGCCATGACCCCACCTGGACGTCCCAGTGCAGGAATGTGTAGACCGCCAGGCCGGCCAGGTGGAGCAGCCAGTCTGCCATGGCAAAGGGGCCCACGCGCAGCAGGATCTGGGGCACCATCAGCGGATCTTGCAGCATCTGCAGCGGGCACCATTCACATAGGCGAGGGGGCAGAAGCCGGGGAGACACTAGGTAAGCGGGCACAAGCGTAGATGCGGTGTCACTGTGTGGAGTGGGGCAGCCACCATGCGCACGAGGGTGCATGCGCATAGGTGCACAGTCTCGAGGTTTGAATGTAGACTATGCAGCCGCACGCCTGGGAGATGCCCAGGCTCCCCCGTCAAATCAGCGTGGCAGGGAGGGCTGCGTCGGGCGGGTTCCGCTGTGCGCACTGCTTTACACGCTGTGCTGCCCCAGCACACTCTCTGGGAGGGCAGGGGATAGGTGGAGTCCATCCGAAACTTGGCAAAGGCGGTGGCTTCGAACAAGGAGCACATGCCACATCCGTCCCCCAAACTAATCGAGATGGAGGCACTAACACAAGGAGATAACGATGCCCCACCCACCTGCTGGGTGAGCCACTTGAGCGGCCGTTGTCCCCCCAAGCCTGCTGGGAGGTCAAGGCTGCCCCACCAACCTGCCAGCCCTGCTGAAATGCTGCAGTGCTGCACACTGAAGTGCCCCACCCACCTGCTTGGTGAGCGACTTGAGCAGCGGGCCCAGCTGGATCACATCCTGAAGGAAGGGCTTCAGCACCGGGTCGCCCAGCTTCTCCATGGCCTGCAACCCCGCCCAGCCAGCCAGGGGTGTCGTGTGAGTGAGTGCGCAGCGCAATATGCATTTACAGTATTGGTGGTGACAGCAAAGGTGCGTGTGTGTGTGTCTGCGCCTGGCAGGCGGGCAGCTCCCCCAGTGTCCTCAGGCACTCAGTCCCATGCATCCCCTTTCTTCGTCTATCTTCAGGCCTCTTGCAGCCAGCATTTGGTGTGCGCAAAACACGGCTGTACGTGAGACCCTGCCACCATCAGACTCGTCACACAGACAGCTCTGCCCCGCGCTCGCCACACCGCCAGCCACCAAAGCAGGCACAGCAGGCACCCGACAGCAGCTTGCCTTGAAGTTCTCTCCCAGCAGCCGGTTGATGAACTCCCGGTTGTACCCCCGCGCCTCTGCCCGGATGCTCATGGCACGCTGCAGCATCCTGCAGCAGTGGCAAGCCGCGGGCAGCGGGGGTGGGGAGTGTGTCAGCGGGAGCGGGGTGTGGGCGCGTTGAATGCCTTGCTGGTTGCTGGCTGGCGTGCGTCAACGGTGGGCAGCGTGCTTGCTTGGTGGGCAGCGGACCCTGGGGCCCGTGGCTAACAAAAGGTGATCGACGCTGGGCCATGCCCCCTGTGCCTTCCCGCAAACCTTCCAGCCATGACATCACACACTCCATCAATCCCCCCTAGCTCCACTCACCACGCGCCTCAGAGCCCCGGGAAATTTAGGCCGCACAGCTTCTCAAGTACAACACCCCTTCCCCACCACTCACCAGGCGCCGCTCAGCCCCGGGTTGTATGTGTTGATCATGCCCAGGCTTCTGGGACTTAAAGCATCCACCTCTGCTGCCTTGCTGGAAGCACCAGGCTTGTACCGAGCACCACTTGTCCTTGCCTTCTCCTCCTGCCAGCCTCCCCGCATGCGCCCCTCCTCACCAAGACTGCTAGCCACCCCAACCCCAGCCTCCAACCTGACCCGCCACACCCCTTCCCCACCCCGCACCAGGCGCCGCTCAGCCCCGGGTTGTACGTGTTGATCATGCCCAGCTGCCTGGGGCCCAGCGCATCCACCTCCAGTGCCTCGGTGATGGAGCGCGTCAGGCGGCCCAGGTGGCGGGTCAGCGCACCAAACCCGCCAAAGCTCAGGGGGGACTGGATGCCGCTGCGGGACGCAAGGCAGCAGAGAGGAGGGGCGGGGGGTCGTGTGTGAGGCTGGCAGGAGGGAAGAGGGGCGGGAGAGGGAGGCGGGGCGGGGGACAAGGCAGCTGGGCATTCTTCCCGCCCTCCACTCCGCTCCAGCTGACCCCCACAGCCCCCCGCTGCGGGACGCGGGGCGGGGGACAATGCAGCAGAGGGGAGGGGCGAGAGAGGGAGGGATGATGAGTATGAGTGGCACGCTCAGCGGTCTTGATCTTTGACGGTGGGAACAGGCAGAGCAGCGGCAACTGCAGCCAAGAAAGCAAATCGGGCAGGCTGCAAACAGCTTTAGGTTTTCCATGCGCCACACACTTCCTGCCTTCCTCCCCTATCAAGCAAGCCCCCCCCACGCACGCACCTGGCATCGCCCACTTGCAGCACCCGAGGGAACTTGGGGGCCAGCGGGGAGGCGCGGAAGGTGGGGAACCACCCAAAGAGGATGCGCTGCGGCTGCAAGCTGTCCAGCGGTACCTCCTGGTACTGCGGCATCAGCTTCCAGTACAGCTCCATCATCTTCTCCAGGGACGGCCGGTTGGGTACCGCATCCACATACGTAAACATGTATGTCGTCCGGTCTTCCGGCCCGCTGCCCGCTGGGAAGGCCTCCCAAAACAGCTGCGTGTTCACCACTTCCTCCCCGCTGCCATTGGTACTGCTGGAAGCTGCCGAGGCAGGTGCCTCTGGCTGGCTGTGGGAGTTGGTGTAGATGACGTCGCCGGTGGTGTTGTGGGCGGGGTCAAAGCCGCGGCAGCAGGAGCCCACAACGAGGCAAATGCCGTCTGGCTTCTGCCCCCACCGGACCTGCTGCACCACAGGCGACGCGTGGCCCATGCAGTCCAGAAGCAGCCGCGCCGTCAGCTCGGGCTGCTCCTCCTGCTGGCCCACGGAGGCACCACTGCCGCTGCCGCTGCTGCCGTTGCCGTTGCTGCTGCCGTTGCCGTTGCTGCCGGGGCCGGCGGTTGTGCTGCCCAGTTGCAGTGCCACGCCATCGGGGTGCACCCACACCCCGTTGAGCGGCGTGCGCTCCAGCACCCGCCCGCCTGCCGCCTCAAAGCGACGGCGCACAGTTTCCACCAGGCGGGCGGGGCTCACACCCAGATTCAGCACATCCCGTGTCATGATCTCAACGCCGCCCCGGGGAGGCTCGCCATAGAAGCCGATGCGCACTGCAGGCAGGGGAGCGAGGGGGGGCAGGGGGCGGGCAGGGGGCAGGCGGGCAGTTGAGGGAAGGGGGCGGGCAGGGGGTAGGCAGGAAGGGGGTTGAGGGCTGAGAGGTTGTGGCAAGCAGGCGGGGGGGATGGCAGGCAGGGCACAAGCCAGGGCATCCGGAGCAGCTCCGTGGACCACCCCCATTGGCCCAGCTGGTGCTCGAAGAGTCCCACGGCCGGCGACTGGGTGAGAGACAACATTGGGTTGCAACAACTGGCAACTGCTGGTGACAGGAATGACTGGCAGCAGTGTGCAACAGCTGGCTACACGAGCGTCGGGTAACCCACATCCATGGCAGGCGACAGCAAGCAACAGACGTGACAGCTGGCAGCCAGCCACCTGTGTTGAACCAAGTGTAGGCTGGCTATAAGTGTACCGACTGGCTAACAGTGTGCCAGCTGGCAGCCATCTCACCTGGGTTGAACTCCACAGACACACACTCCTCTGCCTCCTCCTCAGACAGCACCCCCAGCTCGACCTGCAGGCACACACACACATGTGGGGGAGGAGCACCCTTGAAAGCAGATAAGGTGCGGGGGACTAGGGTCCAGCCAACTCCCGCAGGGGGTGGTGGGGAGCGGAAGGGTGCGGGAACAGACATATGGGGCAGGAGCACACTTGAAAGCAGATACGATGCGGGAAACTAGGGTCCAACCAACTCCTGCAGGGTGGTGGTGGGGAGAGGAAGGGTGCGGGCAACAGTGAAATTCGTGTGCTGGGTGACAGGGGGACAAGACGTGACAGCTGCACGAGCTCAACTTCCTGCACTTGAAATGCCCTGCAAGTGGCGGACGCAACCCCGGGTGGAAAGCAGACCCAAGAGTTGCCTGTTGCCGTCCTGCTCTGCGGTCCCTTTGCCTTGCCTGCCACCCGCACACAGCATATCTTGTGCCAGCTGGCACCAGGCGCTTTCAGCCCACAAAAGGAAGCAAGCCAGCTGCCACAATTCTCACACCAGATGCGTCCAAATCTTATGACTCTCGTGCTCCACTGTTCCTGCCTCTGCTGGTCCTGCCCTACACTCTTTCCCCATACTCACTGCTGCTGACAGCAGCTCGAGCAACTCACCACCACATCAACCAGCTCTGAATGAATGAATGAATAAATGATCAACCAGCTCCTTCCTTACCTCCACCACACACCCACACACGCACACACACTGTGGCACTGCCATCCAGACACCCTGCTGCATCTCTGTGCCCCTGCCACCCACACACCCTGCTGCTGCCGCCGGGACAAGCAGCTCACCAACTCAACCAGCTCCTTCCTGCTGATGTTCCACTCCTGGGCCCGCCCCAGCAGCGGCCCCCGCTCCAGCACCGCGACCTTCACCCCTGCGGGCCGCAGGCAGGTGGGCAGGGGGACGGGAGTGTGGGGGGGCGGGCAGGCGGGGGGCACAGATTCACGGGAAGTGGGGGGTAGCTGCAAGGTCCAGGTAGCTTCAGATTGCTGCTGGCTTCCTCTCCCTCCGCGCCCTCGGGCTGGAAACCTTCCTCTTCTTTCTTCCAGCAAGGGAGACGAAAGGGCATAGCATCGCGAGGGCTCTTTTGAAGCCTCCTCCTCCTTTTGAACGACACAAAGGTGCATCGACACTGGCAGCATGCATCAACACCTCAGCGAAAACGCACCTCATGCAAGAGAAGATGTGTAGCCACCCCCCTTGGGCAGGCTGCCGTACTGGGCCCTCCTGACGGACCGCCCTCCCCGCCTTTAACACCAACCCACTATGGAAAAACAAACCACTGCTGGCCCCACCTTGCAGCTGCAGCGAGCAGGCCAGGAAGATGCCCAGCGTGCCTCCACACACCACCACATCCACATCTGTTGGCTTGCCCAGCTTCTGCCGTGTCAGGCGCACAAACTCTGGCTTGGCGCCCCAGGTGCGGCGGGTGCGCAGCTCGCGCCAGGCAGCGTCGGCGCGGCGCAGCGCCTGCAGGCTGGTGGCTCCGCCGGCGCCCTGGGCTGCACACAGAGGGTGGGAGGAGGGATTCGGGGTGGGCAGGGATGCGGTGTGGGGACTTGTGCGGGACGGCAGCAGGCACAGTCAGCCAGGTGGCAGGCAGCAAGCGAGAGGGAGGAGGGGGCGGAGTGCGCACGCGGCAGGGGCAGGGCTGCGCTCACCCTGCGCCCCTGCTGCCGCGTTTTCCTCCATCTGTCGGAACATGCGCTCGGTCAGGCTCTCTCCAGTGCTGGCGTCGCCCTTGGGTGCTGCGTCGGCTGTGCTGGGAGCGGCAGCGGCGGCGGGTGGCGGTGCGGCGACGGCGCTGGGTTTCTCGGGCACAGCAGCTGGGCGAGCCGCCTTGCCATCGCCCCGGCGTGCCGCATTGCGCGTCTGGGTTGCCGGGAATGGACGGCGGGCCAAGCCAGGCTTGCCGCTGGGCGGCAAGCGACTTAGTACTTGCCTCCCAGCAGTGCCTGTGGTTGCGACACGCATTGGACGGGTTTGTGAACAATGGGAGCCGATCGCAGGCGCAAAAGAGTGGTTAAGCGGGCGCCTTTTTTGGCGGCATTGGTGCTTTGCCAATGCCACACTCCTCCTTGCTCATTCCTGCGCCTGGTATTCCCTCCGAGAATAACTGATCCCAGAAATGAGCTCCATTTCTTTGCTAGCGCAGCGGCTGGGCCTTCGGGTGCAGCCCTGGCGGCAAGCAGCGGCACGAGGCCTGCAGCTGCCCTGCCTGCTTCAGGGGGAGCTGCGGAGCTACTCCACAGTCGAGCAATTCAAGGACGAGGTGAGGCGACAGTGTTCCGGGGTTTGCTGCTCCGCCGCCGCTGCCGCCTCCGGTGCCTGCCTGCCGCTCAGGCCAGCGCTCGCTCCCTTCCTGTTCTGCATTAGTCTACCCATGTCGCTTTCCTATGGTACACATGTCTAGGACCCATCCAGCCCCCTCCACCCTGCAGATTGACGACATCAATGCAATGTTTGTGGAAGCGCGCGATGAAATCGAATACGCGCAGGAGGAGGCGGGTGGGTGGAGCCCCTGTGTGCTGCCAAAGGAATGCGTTGTTTGTTTGTTTGCTTGGTCTGTTTGCACCGCATCCAGCACGCGCTCTTCTGTGGCAACCACGAGCGCTGGGTAGCTGCCGGGCCCTTACCTGGAGGGTGGCCCACACACGCCCCCGCCTTCTCTCACCTCCTTCCCATGTCCCTCTACTGTCTTCGTGCTCCCACAACTGTCCCCCCCTCCTTTCCTTCCCTCCCTCTCCTCCCTTCGCTTGTTTCCCTCCCTCCAGAGACCGTGTACTTCAACGAGTCGTGCGAAACGGCCCGCAAGGCTGTGCAAGACGTGCTGGACCGCTACCAAGCCGTGCTGGGGAAGCTTGGGTGCGGGGGCGGGACTGGGTGTGGGCGGCTCACCTTGCACTGCGCAGCACTGCTTTGAATTGTGCGGAACTGCTGTGAACTGTGCAGCACTGCCTGGCAGGCGGCAGCGCCACTTGCACGCTCCCTCTGGCACCAGCGGTCTGCACTGTGCATGCTGAATAGGATGTGGCAGCTGGCAGATGCATAAAGTGAGTGGATGAGGCAGGGCCTGCGTGTTGAGCCTCCCTGCTGCATTGCCCTGCTCAACCGTGCAGTGAGGGCACCCTGTTGCATTCTCCTTCCTTCCCCTCCTATACCGAGAGCTTGCTCTCCCTTCCACCTAATCCACAATACCCCAATCGGTATCCCTTTACACCACGTCCCTTCCCCTCGTATACTGAGAACCTGCGCTCTCCTCCATCCACCCCCAAGAACCCCAGCACGTGTCCCTTGACACCACGCCACTCTAAAGGAAACTCACGGATGACATCACTCCATGGTCCCTCGTTTCCATGCAGGGAGGGGGAGCGCAGCAAGCTGCAGCGCAGCATGGGGCTGAAGATGGAGCAACTGAAGTGAGCAACTGAACACATGTGGTTGTTATCTGTCTTCAGAATCTGCTTGCTTTCGCCTTTGCTTGACGGCCTTGGCACTGGCCTGTGCAGTGTTGGTGGGTAGGGTGCCTGAGCTTGTGCAGTGCTGACGGGTAGGGTGCCTGAGCATGGAGCAACACGGTTGCGAGCAACAGGTGCCGTGGCAGCCGTTAGTGTTGCGGTTCACCTCAAATCCCAAACCCTGCCAGCCCGCGGGTTCTGTGTTTGCCGCCTCCAACCTTTGCGCCCCTCTTGTGTGTGTTGCCCCCAGCCCGTTAATCCCCGGCTGCTCTCCGACCTGCTGCTCCCCGGCTGCTTCCCCTGGTTGCAGGGCTGAGGTGGGCCAGCTGGACACGCTGCACGAGTGAGCAGTTGACAGCGGTGCCAGCCTGGCAGCCTCTGACAAGTGATCATCACCCCTGACTGTACTTCCCACTGTAACTGCCATGTACCCCTGCTCTTTTCTGCTGCTCCCCCTGCCAAGCACCTTCCCCATGCTGATATGACCCTGACACCGATGTAAGAGACTGTACGAAACAGCATCCCTCATACGTGCAGTACAGCGCTTCCA
The DNA here is from genome assembly GCA_002896455.3 of Chlorella sp. ArM0029B. Classification (NCBI taxonomy): domain Eukaryota; kingdom Viridiplantae; phylum Chlorophyta; class Trebouxiophyceae; order Chlorellales; family Chlorellaceae; genus Chlorella; species Chlorella sp. ArM0029B. The sequence goes on along the minus strand of JTEE01000076.1, from coordinate 707,049 downwards.
GTACAACGTCTCGGTTACAAAGTGTGTTTAGAGTGCCGCCAGGCGCGCAAGAGGGGCGGCCCGTGCAGGGCGGGAAGGGGTGCAGGTGCGTTGCCAAGCATGTCAGTGCGTCAACAAACAGTGGAAATGGGAAGGGTAGGGAGGGAAGGGGTAAACAGGGAGGATGCGGAGCAGGCAGTCTGGTGTGGGCGGGCGGAAACAAAAGGAAGGCAGATGAAAGCGGGAGAGCTAGCACACGTGGAGAGATCGAGCAGAGGAGGGAGCAGGGGTCAGAAAAGCGGAAGCAACGGCCTGGGCGGGGCGGGCGCCCCGCTGGGTTGGAGGGGCGCCGCTGCGCTGGCTACAAGTCAAGGTGGGACGCTTATGGCGCGAGCCCTGAAGATATTTGAGGAGCGATGTGAGACGCGGGGAGGGGGAGTGCAGGCCCCACCGGCAGTAGAAGGCACACCCTCCCTCGAGTCTTCCACAAGAGAAGAAGACTGGACAGGGAGGGTGCATGCGTGCACGAGTGCAAAAGTCACGGGTGTGTCAAGTGTGTCTGGGGAAGGGGCAAGGGCACGGGAGGCGAGCGGGCAGGGCGTGCAACACGGGTGGAGCACGCTCCGGTGCGTGCACGCCGCAGAGTCCGAGGGCCACCGCAGGTAAAGGGGGTGAAGAGTACAGGGGCGCAGCAGACACGCTCGGGTGGGGCAGGGGAGGCTAGCTGGCAGCCTGCAGGAAAGTGCAGGCAAGGCTACCATGCTGGCGCCGCTGCCTTTGAAGCTGAGCGCAGGCGGGCAAGGGGCAAAGACTTGTGGGGAGGAGGCTGAGGGAGGTAGGGAGCACACAGGTAGGTGTGGGTGGGGGCCACGCGTGGGGGGTGCAATACGCGTGGCGGCGGTGATGGCACAGGAGGGAGGGGGTGGTCTGAGGGAGGGCTGAGCCTCCAGAAATATTGGAGCGGCAGATACAAGGGGAGCGGGTTGCATTCAAAGGGGGAGGGGAGACGAAGAAAGAAAGTATGGAAGGCTCGGGGGGTGGGGCGGGTATCTGCCGCAGTTGCTCTCAAATGTGGGATGTAAAAGATGTGTTATTGGGGATGCAGACTGGGACTGACGTCAGGTCTAACTAGCAAGCAGAAGAGGCGGGGGCCAACGCACGCAGGTGCCTGTGCCTGTGCATGCCACCAGGGCGGCTGCGGTGCCTTCTCGCCTTCACTTGACGCGCACCGCGGGCAGCGTCTCCAGGGGCGTGCCGCTGCTGCCCCCCTGCTGCTGCAGGCGCTGCACAAACTCGGCCATGCGGGACTTGGCTGCGGACAGCTCCTGATGGAGCACCCTGCAGGCACACACACACATAATGAGGGGGCGGAGGGCACACACATGGTGAGGAGGCGAAAGGCACACACATGGTGAGGAGGCGGAAAGCACACACATGGTGAGGAGGCGGAAGGTACACACATAATGAAGGGGCGGACGCCACACACATGTTTGAGGCCAGTGTATGAGGGGGGAGGGGGGGCGTGGTGTGAGAGAGGGAAGGGGTTTTGAGGAAGAAGGAAGGAAGAGGGCATGCAGTCTGCGGTGGGAGCATGCACAGGGAGAACATGGGCGGGGTACCAGAGCAGTGCTGTGTTCGAGCAAGAGGAGCAGGAAGGCAGGCAACATCCACCCCCAGCCTGTGCTCTCACTTGAAGGCCGCGTCCCAGCGCTTGGCCCGCGTGCCCCGCCGCTTGTGCAGCCGCTCCAGCTCCAGGTGGTGCCTGCAGGAGGGAGGAGATGAGCCAGTGAGGATGGTGGGCAGCGGGAGAGAAGGAGAGGAGGTGAGGAGGGAGAGGAGGTGAGCCAGTGAGTATAGTGAGCAGCGGGAGAGAAGGAGAGAACGTGAGCCAGTGAGTGAGCCAGTGAGAATGGTTGCCCTGCAGGCATGCACCACACTGCCCTCCACGGCTTTCCTGTCGGTTTCCTCAACACCACGCCCTCAAGCAGCAATCTCCTTCCTCCTCTTCTTCTCAACGCCTTGGTTGCCGTGCCGGCATGCACACACACTGCTCTGCACGGCTTGGTTGCCGTGCAGGCATGCACCTACACTGCTCCCCAGCGCCCCTCCCGCTCTGCCACGTTGCCGACGCTGCGCATGGCTGCCCGCACCCCCGCCTCCTGCAACCCCATGCCAGCATGCAACGCACCTCTCGCGCTCCTCAGGGCTGCCAGCGCTGCGCATGGCTGCATCCAGTGCCTCAAAGTCCTTCTTGTGCGCCTCAATCAGCTGGTGCAGGGCAAAGTAGGCCTCGTACTTGGAGGTGAAGGCGGCCTCGCGCTCACGGTACTCCTGCAGGCGTGAAGAAAGAAAGTGGGGGATGGTGAGCATGGGCGGGGAACAAGACGCTTTGTCGTGCTTGGAATTGTAGGCGGCATCCAGGTCGCGGTACTCTTGCAGGCGCACAGAAAGGGGGTGTGGTGTGCAGGGGACGGGGACGGCGAGATAGGCGGTTCCGCACTCTTGGCACTGCAGCTGGGGGCAAAGGGAGAGGGGGGGGATGAGGTGCATGAGCGAGAAACAGCGTCGTGTCCGGCTGCAGGCAAGGCACGGGAGATGAGAGGAGGGCAGTGCAGTGAAGGGCAGTGCAGATTGCAAGGGGCGTTGCGCAGCCGAGGAGGGCGCTTCACCTGCCCCATCCCACATCACAAAGTCGCACACAGCACAGCTTGGCACAGCTTGGCACAGCACAGCACAGCAAGGCACAGCCTGCCCCCCGCCTCACACCTCTTTGCTGGTGATGGGCACTGCTGGCTCCGGCTGCCGGTCTGCATGCTCCTCAATCCACGAGTCATCTGCCCGGTCAGACCCCCGGCTGCTGCTGCTGCGCCGCGCTGTGCGCTGTGCGCCGCCTGGCGCGGCG
>JTEE01000076.1:638234-663771 GCA_002896455.3 Chlorella sp. ArM0029B | reverse complement strand
GGCCACAGTTGCCGGCGTCGGGGCGGCGGTGTGCCCGGGCCCTGCCGGCATGCCAGCGCAGGCGGCAGCCACGGCAGCTGCCTCGTAGCTGGCCGCCAGGTGGGCAAGAAACTCTGCCAGCTGGAGGGCATGCTGCTGCTCCACAAAGACCGCCACTGGTGCCAGCTGCAGGTCAGCTTCCTCAACACACAGCACCCCCGCCGGGCGGCGCTGCCACAGCGCCAGGCGCGCCGCCAGTGCGGGCCGGCGCTGGACATCCACGGCTGCCGCCACCGTGCTGGTCAAACGGCTGACGGGGGCGGGCAGCATGAGGGTGACTGGGAGGGACACCCAGGGGCTGGGGTTGTCCAGCTGGAACAGCGGGGGTGGGGGACAAAGGGAGGGCCAGGTGTGAGGGCGAAAACGAAAATGTTGTAGCCTGTTTGTATCTGTGTTGTTGATGGCACGGCTTGCCAAAGAAAGCAGGCGCTACGAGGGGGGGACGACGCCGGCACGGCAGAACCGGTGCAAATATCAGCCTTGCGTCGCGCCACACCACACGCGTGCACATCGAAGGGCACACCCGGGCAGGTCCAGCGGCACCCATCCAGCCAGTAGGCAGGGAGCTAGTTGTGCCACACCCAGGGCGCCTGCGGGCGGGCAAGCAAGGGCCCCAAGGTGTGCACCCATGGAGCAGTATAAGCAACCCCCAGGTTGCGGCAGGTTCAGCAAGCAAGGCCCCAAGCCAGCGCACCTGCAGCTGCCTCAGCTCCAGGTCCACCACCAGATGTGCTGCAGTACCTGCCACCTCAGCCCGCAGGCCCCCTGCCCGCAGGTAGGCCACCTCTTGGGTGGCCCCCACCACCGACACGCCCAGCCATGCCAGCTCAGCGCTGACCTCCCACAGCAGGCCTGCAAGTGGGCACAGAAGTTTGCAGAATCAACCACTGTTGCTCAAGAGGGGAAAAGTATGTGGCTTGCAGCCAATGCCAGGTCAGCGGTGACCTCCCACAGCAGGCCTGCAGGTGGAAGGAGTGCGCTCGGGTTTCTTGTTAGGACTGTAGGGTTACTTCCCGAGTAAATACAGCTTGCAGTACAGAAGAGCCAGAGAAGGCACAGCAGAATATGAGTGGGTGGGTGGGTGGGCGAGCAGGTGAAGTGGACAGCACAGCAAGTCAGACTGCACAGCATGCACGCCAGGTGCGGAGGGCCTGGGCAAGGCACCGGACTCAGTGCGCTGCGATCCAATGTGCCAACCAAACCTATAGCAGGCGCACACGTGACACAGGAGGGCGCACCTGAAAGCTTGCTCTTCCCCTTGCTCTGCTGCTGCGACCCCTGCAGCGTGGGAAGGCTCCAGCCGTCCCAGGGCCGCTGCTGCCTGCCGCCGGCGCCGCCGCCACCGCTGCCGCCGCCGCTGGTTGCAGCTGCTGGCTGCCTGATGCGGTTCAGAACATTGGCAAGCGGGGGTGGGCGGGAGCCCAGCTCTTCCAGCAAGCTGCAGCGGGGCGGGAGGGGTGAGCGGGAGGGTCGAGGCAGACCGGGCACACTGGTGACTAGGGAGTTCGCATTAAGAGAGGCACAGATGCCAAAAGCAGCCGGGTTGGGGAGAAAGGTAGCACAAACACGCCTGCTTTTTGGCCGCAGAGGCCAGAGACACGCCCGGCTCACGGTCTGCCTGCTGCAAATGCCGTATCGGCTGCCGTCAAGGAGTGTATGCGTGCAGGTGCAACAATTCGCAGCGGGACCTCATCCACCCACACCCACCCACCCACAACTGTGCCAGCTTTGCAAAGCAGGGACCAATCACCTCACCAACTCCCCACAATACCAAACTGCGCCACCCCCAACCAGCCATGCACCCCCCACCCCAAGACCCCAAACCGTGCCTACCCCAACCACCCACTTGCCCCACTCAATACCCACCCCACCACCCACTTACCAGTGCCGCTGCACGTCCAGCACGGTGAGCACGCGTGTGGGGCCTTCGGAGCGCACCAGCACCCGCACCTGCCGCTGCGGCTCGCCACGCTTGGCAGGCACTGACAGCAGCCTGTCCTGGCCCACCTGCAGGGAGAAGGGGCGGAGTACCCGGGGGGAGAGAGAAGAAGGAGGAGGAATGACAGCTCGATGGCATAGGGTTGAAAAACAAAGGCAGGAAACCAAGCCAAGGCACTAGTTACATTCAGTACCCGGGGGGAACCAATGTGCTATGCACGCTTGCCAGTCTAGGTCCCAGCTCGGCAGAGGATGTTTACCGGGCCGCCAAACAACCCAGTGCACCTGGGGAAACCCCCAAGCCCAGGCGGGGAAGGCAAGCTGTGCCTCAGCGGGCACAGCAGGGGGCAGTCACGTCCCCCCACCCAGTCACATGAGGACCGGTGCTGGCTGCCCATGCACAAGTATAAGTTTATTAACTGCTTGCGTTTAGTTTATTAAACAGGGAACACGCACCTGATCCAAATTGAAGGTGCCCAGGGCTCGTGCCCCCGGCAGCTCTAGCACCAGCCTGTGCGGCTGCGCCGGCTCGTCCCAAGCGTAGTGCAGGGAGCAGTAGGGGCGCAGCACGTCCTGCTGCTCCCGCACCCTGCAAGGAGGCGGTAGCAGCAGCGACGGCAGCGGTTCAGTCAGGGAGCAGTAGGGGCACAGCACGTCCAGCTGCTCTCGCACCCTGTGCCATGTGAGGTTGAGCGCTGTAGGAGACTCACGCGGGGGGCAAGGAAGGACACGGCAAGAGGAGGAGTGCATTGAGGGCTGCTGGGCAGGAGGCAGCAAAGGTGGCGAGGCCAGCCTGGTGCCGACCTATCTCCTGCCTATCAAACACAAAGTGCATTGAGGGCTGCTAGGCAGGAGGCAAAGCTGGCGATGCCACCCTGGGCGACGCTGACGCCAGCCTGTCAAATGCATGGACTGGCATTGCTCAAAGCTATTCCCATTATGCTCACACTGTGCTGCACTTTGTACCGCCCACTGCCCACCGCCCACCCACTTGTACTGCCGGGCGTGCAGGGTCTCCAGGGAGCAGTTGTCGATTCGGTAGGGGGCGAAGCCCGAGGGGTGGTGGCTCAGCGTGATGCGCAGCATGCCCGACGCGGCTGACGTGGCGACGTCCACACGCACCAGTATGGTCACCCCTCGATCCCGGTGTCTGCAGGGAAGGAATACACACAGGCAAGGCATGGAGGGGAGAAGTCGACGCAGGTGCTCCGCATCATTACCTCACCCCAAGATCGCGCTGCCTGCAAAGTGTTTCCAGGAAAGTGTTGACAGGGAGGAAAGGGGACGCAAGAGGCAGGCAAGGGATACAGAGGCAAGGCAGGGATGGTTGAAGTTGAAGCAGGTGCTCCGCATCAAATGTGCCTGTGCCTGTGCATGCATGCCCGACCTTGGCTCCTAGGTGTCCTAGATGCGGGTCCAACACAGTGGCCAACTCAGAAGCTGCCCCGCAGCTGCCTTCCTTGCCTTGGTAGAGAAGTCCACTCCTGGGAAGCCCAAGGCCGGGGCTCTGCATCCGCCCCGCTTGCACCCCCCTTTTCTGGTACTACCACGAGCACCTTCCCGGCAGCTGCTCACCCACCTGATCTTGATGAAGAGGTCGCCAGGCGATTCGAGCTCAAAGCCGCCGCTCCACATCCACCCCGCCTCCTGCACCCGCACGCACAGCCGCAGCGCACGCAGCGCGTCTGTCCAGCGCAGCGCACGCGTCGCGCCCGCCGCCAGCTCGCGCTCATGCTGCGTGCCCTGCATGTGGAGGACAGGGGCATCGAGGGCCCAGGCAGGCAGCGCGATTGCAAATCTAATGCAGCGTTCTGTCAGTGCCTCTCCAACTCCCAGGCAGGCTGGGCCTAACATCGCCATGCAGCGGTGGGGCTGGGCAGCGCCGTGGGACATGTTGCTGACGTCAGCTGCCCAAACGCATGTGTGTTGAGAAGCCAAGCCCATCAGGGCTCCTCAGCACCTTCCCCAGGATCTGCACACACGCACATCCGGTACTGCAGGTACTGCGCATGTGCAGCAGCCCCTACCTGCTGCTTGTACTGAATGGGCACATCCAGCGTGTTGATGAGAAGGTAGCGGGGCAGCAGGTAGAGCGCCAGGGCTCCTTCGCTGCCTGGCACCTGGCTTGCCGTGACTGCACAGGCGGGCGGGGGCGGGCGGGGCAGGCAGGGCAGGCAGGGGCGGCAAGCAAGGAGCTGAGAGCAGACATAAAGATGCAATGGCAGTACTGATGAGAGCTCGCTACAGAATGCACGCGCTACATGTACCGGCGACGCCCAACCCTCAGTGCTTGCTTCACAACCTTGTCAAGGCCCTTGTAAACCCTAAACCCTAAACCCTAACCCTGAAACCCTATAACCATGTCAAGGCACAGCCTTGGATGTAGCTATACATCAGCTGATGGTCCCCTAATACGATCCTGCCCTCGGCAGTGCCGTCGCCCGATCCGTGTCCCACCCCCCAGCCCACCCCACCTGACATCTGGAAAGCGGCGCGTGCAGCGGGAATGGCGGCGGTGGGCGGCAGCAAGGGGGACGGCACCGAAACCACGGCAGCGCCCCCCAGAGCATCCAACTCAACAGAGTCTGACCAATAGGTGCGCCCAGGGGGTGCCTGGCACTGCAGCAGCCAAGCGGCCAAGGCGGGTGGGGCGGGCAGAGGCAGCGGCGGTGAGAGGCGGGAGGGGCAATGCCTGGGTCACAAGCAGGAGGGGTAGCGAGGCAGAGCAGGGAGGGGCGGGTGCTGTGGTGTGCGGTACGGTTGGGGTGGTGCTCGAAAGGCAGCCAGGCAGCAGGACATGCCTTTATCGGCAAGGGCAGGGTTGCCAGGCTCATGGGCTGTGCAGTTCAAGCACCCCATGACTTCCGATGTGCCACAAAAGCTGCGCGCGAGCACCTCGTGTGTTCCGAGGTACCACAAAAGCTGTGTGCAAGCACCCCATGTGTTCCGAGGTACCGCAACGCCCGCATCAGAGACACAGTGCACATGCAGGCGGACCTGGGTGGCTCGGATCTGCAGACGCAGGCGCTGGCGGTGCGGCTGCAGCCCGCCCTGCATGCTGGGCCACCTGCGGCGAGAAAAAGGGTGGCAGGCAGGCGAAGTCCAACATGGGCACAAATGACACCCAAACCACTCGGGTCCTCCCTGCCTTCCATATCAGTGGAACCAAACTTCAGCGTTTGGCCCAAATTGATCAGAGACACTCTTTTCAGTGCAACCCGTCGCTCATTTTCAGGCCTGCGCTACCCATGCCTCAGCGCCCCCTGACGCAGCCAGCCGGGCTCCCGGCCACCCGGGTCTTGCCTGGAGGGTGTCTCAAAGGCAGGGGTGGCCTCCATGCTGTCTGCGATGCCTCGCGCTCGCGACACAGTGCGCTTCAACCCCAGCACCGGCCTGCATGAGGGGCGAGGGCGTCGCAGAAGGGTGGGGAAGGACAAGAGGTGCACATAGCGATGGCCATTGACGCAGGCTTTGCGTTTTTTCGGGCTTACAGTCTGTCAAACCGCAAATAAACTTGCGACATATGAGGCAGGACTGCCTGCGTTGCCGGCTCAGTGGAGATCCCCACACACGAGCCCCCCACACACGCATTAGCTCATCGGGTGCCACCTGTCATCCGCCATCAGCATCCCCAGCTGCAGGCCACCCAAGACGCCCCCACCCGCACACTCAGCGGCGGCACCCAACCAGCCAGGCAGTTCATTCGGTCCAGCTTGTTCTGAACTCACTTGGGCTGCCGCGAGTCGTATGACCTGGTGCTTCCTCCCTCCAGGATCTCGCTCAGCCCCGCCATGTCAGCGTGGGACGTTCCCCGGCTGAAGTTGGCCACTGCAGGGGGGCGGGCAGGCACGAGCACAACTTGAGCTTGTTTGTGATCAGCAGAAAGTGCCCCAGAGGGCGGACGTGGTGCATGATGTGCCCCAGCTGGCATTGACCACCGGGAAGGGCGCTTGAGGAAGGTTGCCGGCCGGGGCAAGGCAGTGTTGTGCAGGGCAGGGGTGTGAGGGGAAGCAGTGCCAGCGTGCTGACGAGCAAGGTGGAGAACAGGCCATATAGTTGTTATGTGACTTGCATGGAGCCATGTCTGCCCTGAGAGGCAGACGGTGTGCTGAAGGGCCACACACCTGAGGGAGCGGCGCTGACGGGCGTGCTGAGCGCGCTGGGCATGCCCTCTTGGGACACTGCCCGCAGCCCCGCGAGTGGCGCCTGGCGGGCTTGCAGCGGCGACTGCAGCTGCAAGCGGTGAGTCGGGAGGTCGCACACACTTGAGCCCTGGAAGCGTGCCCAAGTAGCCGGTTGATATGTGGTGGAGCAAAAACAAAGGGGCAAGTGCGTGGTGTACGGAAACAGGTGCAGATGCAGGCTCGCACGCGTGGCATGCAACTGGCAGGCAGACAGCATCCAGCAGTCGCAAATCACAACTCATTATTTCTTTCGCCTCCAAAAGTCCTGTGCCTACAGGGTAGGCCCGCAGCGGTGCTTTGCGTCTGCGGCACACTTTTGTGTTGCTGCGGCGCTGTGAATGAATGAATGAATGGTGCTTTGCACACCTGGCTGGCGGTGCGCCGCATCGTGCCCTGACCCTGCCCCGGAAGCTCCAGCGGAGGCAGCCATGTCTCAGGCACCTGCAAAATCAATCAATGAATCAATTCGTTACATTTTAAGTCCAAGCGGGAGCCAGCAAAGGTCTCATGGGACAGGGTGGGGGTGAGTGCAGAGGTAAGACACGAGAAGGCGATGGGTCAGGCTTGGAGGCAGTGCTATGCAGCACTGAGAAGCTAGCACGGCAGGGAGCAACATTACTGAGCAGCCGGCGGCAACGAGGAGCGAGCATGCTCAGCAGACAGCGAAACCTGTATGAAGTCGAGACAAGGCCTCCCCCGTAAGAAGCATAGCTCTGCACAGTAGCACCTAACCAGCGCTCCTCGTCCTCCATCAGTCGCTGGTAGTGGGAGTCCCCGCTCTCCGCAAGCAAAGTAGCCCACACTAGTGTGACAAAGCCTTTCCCAGCACGTGATGCTCTCCGCACATCAGCACAACTGGATAAGTGGTGCAGCCGACACACCGCAGACAGTGCAAGAATCACTCCTCTCTCTCCAAACATGCAGGGCTCCCGCATCATGATACGCCACTCAGGCAGCCCACCTCGTCCTCCATCAGTCGCTGGTAGTTCACCGCTCTCTGAGCAACGCAGCCAGCACAACATACCCACACTCCCCAAAACAAAACCACTGTTTCCCCACACATGGATTGCTCCCACGCACAAAAGCACAACTCAGCCAGCCCACCTCGTCCTCCAGCAGTCGCTGGTAGTTGGAGTCGCCACTCTCCGTGAACAGCTGCCCCTCCAGCCCGCCGCTCTGGCGCAGCGCCACCGGCACGCCCGTGCAGTTGAGCACCCACAGCGTGCAGCCAAAGAGCAGCGTGTGGGAGCCTGCGGGGNGGGGGAGGGAGGGAAGGGGTGGCCACAGCGGGCGCAGCCCAGGGTCAGGACAGGCGCGTGCTCAGGCATGCAGATCAGGCAGGCCAAGGAGGCGTGTGTGCATGCCCTCCCGCCTAAGAGCAGCGCGGAACTGTGGACCTGGCGGCAAGAGTGCCCTTGCATCAGGCACAGCTCCTAGCAGCATTGCCAGCTGCCGCGCAGCCAACCAAGCAGCAGCAGCTTCCTGGAACCTTCTTGCTGGAACCCTTCCGTCACCTGTGGCAGTGTCCAGCGAGTGCCGCACGAACACTTGAACCTCCGACTGGCTATGGCCCACCGCCTGAGAGGGGGCCAACAAGTGCAGGGAAGGCTCAGTGCACATGCAAGCTGTACATGGGGGTGCGCTGTGCTTTGGCCATGCCCGAGCAGTCGCCCCTGTGCTGCCCGGTGCCCTTCTGCCGTGCTGCTGCTATGGTGCTGTTGCGCCGTGCTGCCCCCTTGCAGTAACTGCTTCCAGTGGGCAATGGCATGACGTGGGTGCCAAAAGGGGCACTCCGACACTTTCGTCCTGTGCCGCCATGCTCTCCGTCTCTCTGCGTCATGCTCTAAAACAACCTGCCTCACCTGGAGCAACACTTCAGTGTCTGGCGCCTGCAGCCGCCGCTGCGGTGGCGCCGCCGCCCCATACCCACTGCTGGCCTCAGCCAGGGCGGGCAGGGCGGCGGGCGTGATGGGCAGCGTGGGGTGGTAGCCCAGCGCGCGCAGCGTGACGTGCTCCACGTGCGCAGCATCCACAGCGTGCAGCGTGGCGTGCTGGTTGGGCTGCAGGTGCAGGCGGTGGGGCTGACCCCAGGCCAGCAAAGACACCTCTGCTGGCACTGGCAGACCATTGTGTACTGTCAGCGGCGCAGACAGCATCACCTGCCAGCTGCCGCTTCCGCTGTCGCTGCCGGTGGCACTACCGCCGCTGCTGCTGCTGCTGCTGGCACCGCTTGCTGCCTCGCTGCCGCTGCTGCTGCTGCCCAGGCGGACAGCGCCCATGCACAGCATCACAGGCGCCTGGCCATCTGAGGTGGACAGGCAGGTCAGCTGCCGGGCGCCCCGGTTGCGCTCCAAACCATGCCCCACGCCCCGCCCGCCGCCGCCGCCGCCCTCGCCCCCCGCCGCCTGCCGCAGCAGGGCCTGCAGCGACACCGCGGGGCTCCACTCAAACTGATGCTGCCCCTGCTGCCCGGCAGCGCTGGAGCTGCTGCCGGCGGCCCCTCCTGCTGTGCCGTGGTGGGGAAAGCCCACTGCCCGCGACGCCAAGTCCAAGTAGTCGCTGCCGCCTCGGTTAGGCGAGGCCAGGCTGGTGGTTGAATAAAGCAGCGGGCTGGAGGAAGGCATGCGCTGCATCTGCATGGGCGCTGCAAACGCGGCAGCAGCAGCTGCCGCCCCCTGGCTTCCTGCCACCAGGGCAGCTGCCGCTGCCAGGCTGTCGGCTGCCAGCGAGGGGATGCGGCTGCGGCTGCTGCCCCCCGGGTGCCAGCTGGCAGCTGTCTGCAGGGTGCCGCCCGATGCCACGCGCACCAGCGCAGGTGCAGATGGCACGTGTGTCGGCAGTGCCGGCGCGGCTGCGGCGTGAGCCGCTGCAAAGGCTGGCCCATTGGCGGCCGACGGGCGCAGGCACAGCAGGCCGGTGTGTGCGCGCAGCGCTGGCAGCCACATGGTGCCACCCGGGCGCAGCGTGCCCAGCGCCTGTGGCTCCATCACAAGCCCCATGGGGGTCTGCACCCCGATATCGAGCGCCAGCTGTGTTGTGTTGCGAAGCTGCAGGGCGGGGCGGGTGGAGGCAGAGGGCCGGGCAGGGGTGGGTGGCACTAGGGGCTGCGCCAGCAGGGCAATGCTGGCAAATGAAGGTCCCAAGCAAGGCATCTGTGCCCCTCCGCCTCCCCAGACATGCAGGCGGCAAACTCACAACGCATTGCAGCAGCACGTAGCAGGCAGCAAGGCTGGGCGGGGCACGCATTCTGCCAGCTGCGCGCAGGAAAGAAGTGCAGGCGTTCCAATGAGGGGCCCACCTGTACGCCCGAGTGCAGTGCCAGTGTGTAGCCGCCATGCTGTGCCTCTGCCATGTCGCACAGCACGCCTGGGCAGGGCGTGCAGCTCTGGAAGCACCCCCTGCAGCACGTCACATGGCGGCAGGGTTCAGGGTTGCTATATAAAAGGGAAGGGTGTGCTCGACAAAGACAGAAGGGAACAATGGGAGGCGGAGGAATTCACATAGTGTCGCATGCAACGGGGATGGCGGCGGCACAGCCACGGAATGCCGGCGGCCACGCAGCCAGCACCAGGCCCAACTCGAAGGCATCTCACCTGTCCAGGTGAAGCGGCCCGCTTACGCCTGCCTGCTCCGCCAGCCGGAAGAACAGCAGCGGGCGGGTGCGCGGCGCTGTCGCCTCGCTGCCCAGCGGGCCCGCTGAGCTGGCATGCTGACTGGGCGTTGCGGTACCGCCGCCGCCCACGGTTGCAGCGCCCATCCTGCTGCTGCTGGCATGCGCCTGCTGGTCTGGAGCTGCTGCTGGCGCCGCTGCCGGCGGGGCCTTGACACCGTCAGCGGGGCAGGGCGTGCCCACGTGCAGCCCCTGCTGCTGCGCCTTGCTGGCGGCCACCACTGGCAGCACCACGCGCGCCCCCGGCCGCACAACCAGCTCCGGAGGGCGCTCCAGCAGGCGCGCCGCGTTGCCGCCTGCAAGAGTGCTGCCTGCACCCAAGGAGCTGGCGCTCGCAAACGGCGTGCCCCCGCTGGGGCTGCTGTCGCCGCTGCCAGGCGAGGTGCTCGCCGGGGTGCTGCCCCCGCCCCTGGCCCCACGCCCAGCGGCCCCCGAGCTGGAGCCCGTTTCAAGTGCCACGTCATCAGCCTCCGCCAGCCACAGCTCTAGGTTGCTGCCCGTCTGGTTGTGCAACCAGTAGGCTGCGCTGTAGGCTGCATTGCTGCAGGCCAGCTCCAGGCGATCGTCCAAGCTGGAGGGGTCTTGAGCCACCCCCGTTGCCGCCTGCAGCACGCCGCCAGCCAGCGCTGCCGCCTCCACCGCTGCCTGTGTGACGGTGAGCTCCAAGCCCTGGGCAGAGCTGATGGCAAGGCGATGGTGCTGGGTGGGGGGCACAGTGGTGGGGGCTGCAAAGGCCAGGCGGCATTGCCATGGCTCCAACAGTGGCTCCCACCCCAGCTTGATGCCGCTGAAGACAGCCACCTGGCAGGCGGGGGCAAGGAGGAGGGAGAAGGTGGGCAAGTGAAGGTAGGTAAAAGGAAGGCTGAGTGTCAGTGTCGGGAGCGGGTGCACAGCAGGGGTGCACTGAGCAAGCTGTGCCACTGCCAGCCAGCCCAGGCCCAGCTTGTTTGAGACATAAATGACACTCCCGAATCCTCAAAGGGCGGTCCAGGCTTGCAGCAATACCCACACACCTGAAGCTCGCTCTTCAGCGTTCCCTCCATGCAGCCGGTGCCCATGTCGTGCACGTCGGCTGCAGAAACATGAAGGTGGCACAGCAAGGTAAGCGGCGTGGATGGATGTCAGGCGCTGCCCCCCGAGTTCCGCTACTGCAGCACGCCAGCCACTCTGGCGGCAAGCCAGCCACTGCAGCACAGAATCAGCCGCCCTTATCCACATGAATGGCAGCCAAATGCAGATGGGCTGCATGCAAGCAAGTCCCTGCGAACCCAGTATTCACCTGTCACCGCAGCCGCTGCCAGCTCCAGCAGCGGCGTTGGCTCCGCCAGCAGCCGCTGCTGGCGGGCGGGGGCTGCGGAACCGGCATCCTCTCTGCTCAGCAAGCTCAGCAGCAGCGCGGCCTTGCCGACGTTGAGCTTCACTGTGAGCTCAAGGGGCGGTGGGGCGCCTCTCGACAGGCTGCCCGGCGCCTGCGCTTGGAGGGGGCATGGCGAATGAGCGAGATTGCGTGGAACTGCGTGACTACTGAGTGGGGAAGAATACTGACAGCAGGAGGGCAGGAGCGTGCGGGGGGACGGAGAGTTGCTGTGCAGCTGCAGTGCCGCCCAGTGGCTTGTCAAAATCAGCGCCCCACCCACCTTGTCGGGCGCCCCGACAGCCAGCACCCCGAGCGGCAGCTGGGCAGCCAGACCAGTTGCCAGCGACTGTGCGTGGGCTGCCAGCGCGGCGGCTGCACACAGGTTGCGGGGGTGGGCCCACATAGAGGCTTGCGCCAGGCTGGCACCCACTGACACCTGGCGCGCTGGCCCCAGCACCACGCTGCCGCCTGCTGTGGTAGCTGCCGGCTGCAGCTGCCGCCGCTGCTCTTGTGTGGCAAGTGTGAGCTCCAGCTGCCTGAGGCCAACCAGGGAGTCTTGCAGCGGCAGCGCCAGAGCAGACGGCCAGCGTGCCTCGCCGCTCCTGCCGTCGGCGGCTGCAGCGGCGCCCGGTACCGTGCCGACCGCAAGCAGCAGCCCTGGCACCGTCAGGCGCACGCGGCTGCTGCCATCGCCTCGCTGCTCTGCCTCCAGCTGCACACGTGCCTGCAGAGTGCAGGCTGGCACGAGGCTGGTAGGCCCATCGCCCATCGCTCCGCCCATGCCGCCGCCGCCCGCAGCATGATCAGCATCTGCCAGAACCTCCACCAGCAAAGAGCGCAGGTCCAGGTGCAGTGCCCGGGAGGCCTTTTGAGGCTGTGTGTACTGGTTGTGTCCCGGCTGCTCAACCCCTAGCTGCCTGCCAGGTGCCGGCATGGCTGCCGCCGCTGCTGCCCAGTGGCCGCCTGGCTGCCCATGTGCCGCCTGGCCACCCTCTGCGGCAGCGTACTGCCGCCGCGCCTGATCAGCCAGCACTGCGTAGGTGTGCAGGCACTGTACTGCCTCCTCCCACCCCGCCGCGTGAGCGCGCAGGGCAAGTGAGTTGGCAGACAGGACCAGAAGCTGCTGCCGCTGCTGCCCTGGCGGCCGCTCTCGCAGGCAGATCTGAGCCGACACTACGGTACAGCCGCCCTCCTGCCCCTGCCCCTCAACCTCAGCAGCATCTGAAACTGCAGAGGCCGCGGCCCTGCCGCCCCTGGGGCTGCCAGCGCTGCTGCCGCCGCCACCGCAGCTGCCGGCTGTGCCATCCGCTGCGTGGGCCCCGGGGCCTGCTGCATCTGTTGCCTCTGGAGCCGGCTGGGCGTGCAGCAGCAGCAGGAGCTGCGAGTCGTGCTCCCGCCCGCCCAGCACCAGCGGCAGCGGGGGCGCCTGCGCAGGGCTGTGCCCCGCCGGCGGCGACTGCCCGCCTGCAAAGCAAGAAAGAAGATGCAGGAAAGAGGGTTTCACCACTCCAGCAGTGCACACAATGTTCTTGCTGCAAAAGTGCTTTGCTCCCGATGCCACACATGCACGATGCGGGTGTTCATGACCACCACAACCACTCCGCAGGGTCCAGACAGCAGCAGCAAACATGCGCCCTTTGGCCACACACTCCTTGAATCACAAGCTCCAACCACAAGCTCCAACCACATCCCAAAGCAGCAACCTCAGCAACAGGCGCTGCTACAACAAAATCACATTCCGCACTGGCACTTTGCAAGCCCTGCACCCTGATAATGCAGCCCCTAGCCCACCTTCCAGCTCTGAAGCTGCGTCTTCAAACTCGGACTCCGCCAGGCTAAAGTAGCGGGAGGCAATCGTGCTGCTCTGGCTGGGGCGGGACAGCCATGCGGCCGAAGCGTCCTGAAAGAGCTCCCCCCCTACGCCGGCATCTGCAGCTTAGAACGGCAGGGGAAAACACCACACAGTGTTGAGCACGATGGCAGCCGTGCGGCACACGCTGCATGCTGCAGCTACACTGAAAGGAGGGCGGGAATGCTGGCGAGGTGTGCAATGAGCGGGACTGCTGAAATGCTTAACTCCCTTCCAATGCATGCGAGACCACGTCGGCAGGAAGCCCAGCACTGCCAAACTTGAGGGGGCACAGCACAGCTCAGCACAGCACAGCATATCACAGCAGCGGCACAGCAGCGGTGCCACAGCATAGAACAGAACAGCACAGAACAGCAAAGCACAGCACATCATGGACATCACAGAACATCACAGAACAACACATCACAGCGCAATGGCAGCACATCACAGCGCAGCGGCAGCACAGCACGGCGCCACAGCACAGCACAGCGCAGCAAAGCACAGCATAGCATCGCATCGCACAGCCCACCCCTCCCCACCCATCCCTCCCCACCCCATCCCAGACCAGACCAGACCAACCCAGCACAGCTCAACACACCGCTGCTTTGAGGCAGGCAGCACAGTGCACACCTGCCAGGCCCATCCCAGCCGAGAGGTTGCGCCGCACACCCCCTCCTCCGGCACCGGTGCCAATGCTGCCGGCGCCCCTGCCACGCTGGAACAGCACCTCCCCGGCTCGCCCGCTGCGGGGGGAGGCACCCCCGGGGGGGCTATACCCGCCAAGCTGGCTGCCGCCCCTGCACCAGCGGAAACAGTAGCAGCCAGCCTCATGTGGGCGTGTAAGACGCCAGTGGGGGTCATATGTACAGCTGGCAGGTGACACATGTGCAGGCATGACACGAAACGCAGTGCTAGTTCAACAGCCCCGACGTGGACAGAGGGAGCGAGCCGATAAGAGGTAGAAAAGCAGCGCGCACAGCAGAGGGCAGGCCGGCAACCCACCTGGTCCTTGCATCTGCCGCCATTGTGGAGGCAAAGGCAAAGGGTGTGAGGGCAGGGTGGGTGTAGGACAGGTGCGGGTGCAGCACATGCAGCGACAGCTGTCGCCAGCTCAGCTCCAATGCCAGCTGCTCCTGCAGCGGTGTGCCCGAGCCTCCCCCGCTGCAGCCCTCCACAGGGCTGCCACTGCCAGAGGTAGGCTGCTGCTGCGGGGAGCTGCCACCAGCTGAGGTCCACTCAGGGGTCGGCTCAGCGGCAAGCGTGCCGCCTGCTGCCACCGACGCCCGGAGCTCTGTCCACTCCAGCTTCAGGCAGCTGCTGCTGGGTGTGGCCCCAAGCAGGCTCACGCCCACGCAGCCAACGGAGGCTTCCAGGCGCCACTGCGGTGGGCTGGCCGCAGATGGCAAGCTGATGCCGGGCTCTGTTGCCCACACGCCTGTGGCTGCAGACGCTTCTGCTGAGAGGCCAGGCTGTCCAGGTGCTGCTGCGGCTGCTGCTGCTGGGCTGGAGCCTGTGCGTGCGCCGACTGGGCTGGTTGTACCAGCCCCCATTGCAGAAGGAGCTTCCTGACTGGCCCGCTGCTGCTGCGGTGAAGCTGCTGCTGCGCCTGCCGACCCTGCCTGCTGCCGCGCCGCCGCCGCCGCTGCTGCCGCCGCTGCCGCATGCTGTTGGTCGAGGGCCAGAGCGCCAGCAGAGGTGAGTGTGATGATGCTCTCAGTGTCGTTGCCGGCCGAGCCGTCTGCCGGCTCCCTCCCAAGCACTGCCAGCTCGTACTCACAAAGCTGCACTGCTGACGTCAGCATGCTGAGCTGGGTGGGGTGCAGCCCCAGGTCTAGGCTGCTAATCTGAAGCTGGTAGGCCACCACAGCTGACCCTTGCTGCGCAGCAAAAGCGGCGGCTTTCGAGCTTGGAGGGCTGCCTGCAACCAGCAGCTGCCGCCGTGTGCTGCCCACCACGCCCGCCGTGCCCGCCGCCGCAGCCTGGCTGCGGCAGGTCAAGCGCAGCGAGGGCAGCTGCAGCAGCGGCAGCATGGCGTGTTGCGCATAACCCACAGCAGCCACCGCCACCGACAGCCGGCGCGCCTCTGCTAAAACCTGCTGCTCCCCCCCTGTTGCCTGCTCCCCTGCCAGCTCAGCCGGCTGATCATCCGCCAGCCCCACGCCCAAAGAAGGCTCCCGCCAGCTGCCGCTGCTGGCGCCCCCAGGCAGGAAGCTGCCGACTGGGCTGCTGCTGCTGCTTCTGCTGCCACCAAAGCCGCCGCTGCGGAGCCCGGCAGCTGTTGCGGCTGAGGGCTCATCGAAACTGCCACCGCCACAGCTGCCAAGATCTGCTTCTGCTGCCAGCGCTGCCAGCCCTTCAGGGTCAAACGGCAGCTGCAGGTGCAGCAGCGGCACATCCAGAGACATCAGGTCTGAATGGACACTGAGAAAGTCGTGCGTAGCTGCCGGGATGCATGCGCCGCAGGCCAGGCCGCCGCTGCCGCCGTGCCCGCTGCCGCCGCCACCCGCTGCCGCCGTGTGCATCGCGGGCTGGTAGCGCAGCACCAGTCGGCAGTCGGTCAGCTGGACGGTGGTCACAACCTGCTTCTGCTGGGCCGCTGCTGCCGTCGACGGTGCTGCTGCGGGTGTAACGGGCACAGATTGCGGGTCTGCTGCCGGCTGCAGCTGCACACTTGCTGCGGGGGAGGCAGCTTGCGGCCCTGCCACCGGGTGCAGCTCCGCGCCTGCTGCGGGCGAGGCAGCCTGCTGCTGCTGCTGCTGCGCTGCTGCTGCTTTGGGGGAGGGCGGCAGACCTGGGCCTGCTGCCGGTGAGGCTGCCGCCGCAACCGGCTGCCACTCCTCGCTGTGCCGGCTGCTTGCAGGAGGGCTGTCTCCTGGCGGGCTGGATGCAGGGCTCGGCTGGCTCTCGCCCTCCCCTCCTGCTGCACTCGGGGCATCCGCTGCGGAAGCTGCGGCAGCCGCTGTGTCTGTGTCAGCATCTGCTTCAGGGGGGCGCTCCTCGCCACATGCCGCTGGGCCCACGGGGCTGCCCGCCTCCTGCTGCTCATCCGCCGGAGCAGCCGTGGGAGAAGCCGGCGACTGTGCTGGCTGCTCTGCTGGCTGCTCCATTGCCTGCTGCTCCACCTGCTGCTCCTGCTGCTGCTGCTCCTGCTCCTGCTCCTGCTGCTCCTCTGCTGGCTGTGGTGCGTCCACAAGTGGGAGCAACATATCTGCTTCGTCCAGCACCCCGCTGCCGCCGCCGCCTGCCATGTCTTGCTCACTCGCCGCCACTGCCGCCGCCGCTGCCGCTGCCTGCTGCTCTGTGAGCGCGTCTGACAGCGCTGCCAGGCGCAGCAGCAGGCCGTGCCCGATGAGAAGGTTGGAGGCAGCAACGGAGGTGTGGGTGGCATGCGGGGAATCGTGCACAGTCACGCTGACGTGGGTGGCCTGGCGCTCGTGCAGCCTGCGGGGCGAGGACAGGATGCAGTGTGGCAAAGCGGATCAGGCACAAAGCGGAGTGGAGCAGGCAGGT
Source organism: Chlorella sp. ArM0029B (assembly GCA_002896455.3). Lineage (NCBI taxonomy): Eukaryota > Viridiplantae > Chlorophyta > Trebouxiophyceae > Chlorellales > Chlorellaceae > Chlorella > Chlorella sp. ArM0029B. The sequence continues at coordinate 647,224 of JTEE01000076.1, read as the reverse complement.
CACAGGGCTGTGAAGCACTTGGGGAGGAGGGCACATCACTGTGACTGGCAGCCAGCAAGCCCCCAGGCACAACAAGCCAGCCACGCGGCCCAGCGGGCAAAGCAAGGGGCGCACCGTGAGAGGAAGCTGCCCGCCTCCCCAGCAAAGCCCTCCACAGAGAGATCCGACAGCTCGACGCGGGTCGTGCTGTGCTGTCCTGTGTCCCCACTGCCTGTGCCTCCACTGCCGGTGCCGCCGCTGCTGCTACCTGCACCACCGTTTGCGCTGTGAGAGAGGGAGAGGCGGTCGACGACGAGCTTGCGAGCCACGCGGGGCAGCGGGTGGCCGCGCACCGGCGGCGGCAGCTGCCCCGGGTGCAGGGTGGCGGGCGAGATGTCGTGGACAAGCAGGCGGGACACGGAGGCCTGCACACCAACAATATGACGGGGCAGGCAGACAGTGCATTGACATGTCGGTCAGCAGCAAGTGTGGTGCTGTGACACTACCCAATCAAATCTAAACACTGAGCGCAGTCTGAAGAGTTGCTGGCTGGTGTTCTGCTCCTTCTCCTTATCCCAGCCAGGCGAGCACAGGCAGAGGGCGCACCTGGACTGCCATGCCGTCCAGCATGCGTTGCATGCTGTAGCTTGCGCCAGAGCACGCCACGCAGGCCTCCCATGCTGCCAGGCTGGCTGCTGCGGAGGAAGAGGAGCGGGCGCTGCTGCTGCCGCCTGCGCTGGCGCCGCTGCTGCTGGCGAGTGGGTCGGAAGCAAATCGCACATCCACACGGCTCAGCTGCATGTCAAGTGAAAGCACTGGAGGGCTGCTGCCGCCACTGCTGCCTGTGCGTGCTGCGGCTGCTGCGGCTGCAGCTGGGCCGCCCGGGCTGGCCAAGGGGCCGCTTGCGGTGGCGAGGACAGGGGTTGGATGCTCCCTCTTACTGCCTGCAGCCGGCCCTGGCAGCAGCCCCACAGGGGGGCTTCCCACCGCTGTGGTTTCCCAAGGTGCCTGTGGCTGCGAAGAGGCCCCAGCCGGGTGGCTGGATGCTGCTGGCGGCAGTGCTAGGGCACTGATGAGCAGCTGCACGATGTGCTGGGTGAGGGAGAGGGAGAGGGGGTCCACTTGCAGCCCCACCTGCATCTGGGGCAGCGAGTAGTCCTGCACACAAGAAGGGGGGCGGGGAAGACGGGCCAGGGGGTGGATTGGATTGGCCGGGGAGAGCAGAGAACTTGGGGAAATGCCTTCAGGCACAACGGTGTCCAGAGTGCGGAAGGGTGGGTTGTAGCAACAAACGTGGGTGTTTGGCTACCCGTGGAGCAGCAGGGTGCCATACCATGAGAGCTAGCAGGGCGTATAGACGGGCCCGCACGCAAGCAGAGGGAGCAGCAGTGAGGCAGCAGCAGCCTGGTTGCAAACAAAGCACACTTGTGGCGAGTCGGCAGGCGTGGAGCAGACAGCAGAGGCGACGCAGCAGCAGCACCAGCAAGGGGGCAAAAGCAGCAGCCCGACCAAAATTCGCGCCAGCTCACCTCGGGAATGCGGTGCATCTTAAGTGAGCCCCCCAGCCGCAGCGGCTGCAGCACGGTGTGCCACTGCCGCCCAGAAGACGCGCCGCCCGCGATCTGGGTTGGACTGGCCGTGCCGCGCCCGCTGGCGTCACCGCCTGGCGCCTGCACCGCTGGCAAATTGACCGCCGTTGCCTGCAGCTCTGCCACGCTGAGTTCAAACTGTGCATAGAGCAGGTGGCGCTCGACTGCCTCCACTGCTGCTGCTGCATCCAGGCTGGTGCCGCTGGGGTGGGCAACCGGGCCAGCGCCGGCACCGGCGCCCACTCCAGCCCCCACCAGCGATCCGCCAGCCTCGCCGCCAGCGCCAGCCATGCCCAGCCGTGTGGCAATCCGCCGCTGCTTAATGACCGCCGACAGATACGCCGCCGCCTCTGCTGCGGTCAGCACGTGATGCGGCCGCTGCGGCTGCTGCCGCCGTTGACGCCCGCCCTGCCCCTTGTGCTGCTGCTGCTGCTGCTGCTGCTGCTGCTGCTCGTCCTCCTGCTGGGCTGTATCCACAGACACAAGCATGATGGGTCCAGTGCGCAGGAGGATGCCTGGAGACATGTGGCTGTCGCCCTCTCCCAGTTGCACCTCCAAATCAACCACCTGTGGGTAGCGGAGGTGGCAGGGAGGGCGGCAGGGAGGAAGGGTGGGAGACGAGCAGGCACAAGACGAGCCGGGCGGGCAGTGCTCGCCGGGACATACGCTGTGTTCTTTTGTGTGTAAAAGGAGGCACCAGTGAGTCTATCAAGGAGGCACAAGTTGCACTGTTGGAGCTCAGTTCTGGTCCAGGCCTGGGCTCGAGTGACCAGGTCCAATTCAGGCCCCAAGGAACTACGCTTGGCAGCATCCCGTACCACCCAACCCACCCCCCGGTGCCACCCCACCTTGACAAGCAGGCTGACGGGCGGGCCCATCGCTGCGATCCGGCGCGCCTTGATGGCGCAGCGTGCCTCAGCGCTCAGCGCATTCAGCGCTGCCAGCTGGCAGCTGGGGAAGCTGCCCTGCAGGTGGGAGGTGAGGGCAGGCGGGGGGATGGTGCAGGGGGGCCGCCACAGGGCACATGCGAAGCGCACGAAGCATGCAGCCCCCATCACAAGACGCAACAATGATGCGTGCTTACAAGAGGGCGAGCAGAAGCAGCACCGCCTGCACGGCATGACAGCGCCTGTTCAGCTGCACCAGCACGCACCTTCACCGCTGGTGGCACCATCGTCACGATGCCCTGCACGCACAGCGGGCGCAGGCGCAGGTGCAGCGGCTGCACCAAAAGGTCCAGCTGCGGCTGCGCTTGCTGCCCGCCTGCCAGGCCCGCCTCTGCCGCTGCGCTTGCGCCAGCAGGTGGCGCTGGAGCTATAAAGTGCAGCTTCAGAATGGGCGGGTGGTAGCCGTCGCTGTGGTGGGCACCAGCAGCAGCAGAGGAGGCCACTGCCGCTGCTGCTGCACTGCCAGGGCTGCCCCGAAAGAGGATGGGGGAGGAGACGCCTGGGCCTTCGGAGCACAGGTCATGCAGCGCCACGTCAGCAACCGTCAGCAGCGCCGAAGTCTGTTCCGGCGTCACCTTCACAGCCAGGTTCACCCGATCCAGCTCCAGCGTTGCTATGCCGCCGCCGCTGCCGCCGCCGTCGCCGTCAAAACCACCATGCTGCGCCTGCTGCTGCTGCTGCTCCCCTGCTGTGCCTGCTGTGGGCAATGCAGGCGCCTCCAACAGCAGCAGCGACGTCTTGCTGACGAGGCAGTCCAGCGAGAGGTGCAGCCCGCCGGTGCCCGCACGGCTGGCGGCCGCTGCTGCCTGCTGCTCCTCAGGATGGAAATCCACCGCCTGATACAGCTCCTCCAGCTCCGCCTCTGTTGGCTCAGGCAGCGCCCCCGCACCGCCGCCGCCGGCCTGCGTTTCGTGGGATGGGTGCCAGGCAGGGAGTGGGCACAACGGGGCCGCGGGGGTTGCCGCGTGCAACATGCAGGCAAGCAAGCAGGCCAGTTTTTGCCCCCGCAGCAAGGCACGCAAGCATGCAGTTGATCACTTTCAGATGCAACCGGTGCCAGGCGGCAAGGCAGGTGGGTCGGTCTCAACCAGCGGCGGCCACCCACCTCGCCGGAAGCAGCGTAGGGTAGGTAACGCAGCACGCTGGCTGCCTTGGACAGCCCCCACGCCAGCATGCCCCTGCGCGCGCCTCTGCCAGCTGTCCTCGCCCCGGCTGCCCCGCTGCTGCTGGCAGCAGAGGACGAAGAATCACCCAGGGAGCGTGGGCGGGGCGGTGCTGATGCCCCTGCCCCTGCCAGCCCCCCTGCCGTGCCTCCCCCTCCGCCGCCACCAAGCGCGGAGCCCCCGGCGCCGCCAACCACTGATGCCGGCAGCGGCGTGCGCGTCCGGCTGCGCTTGCGGCGGACAGCCGTGGCAGCTTCCTCCATAGCTTCCCCCATGCCGCTGGCTGCCGTGAGGGAGGCTTCCAGCACCTTCTGTGCCGTGTGGCGGCAGGTGAGGATGTCATCCACAGACAGCTCCCGCTCCAGAGCGGGCAGCTGCTCGTCAGCTTCCGCCACCGCGCGCCGCCGCGCCTGCAGGGGGGTGAAGCAGTTTAACAGACAGAATTCAAGAGAGCAAGAGAGCAAGAGAGCAACGAGAGCAACGAGGCTGCAGGGTGTGAGGAACGGCAGGGCGTGAGCGGAAGCAGGAGGCATAGCTACAGGCACTCAGCGCGAGTGACGGGCAGTTGCTCGCAGAGAGACTGGCGGTGCGGTTACCGAGCATGCCACCTCTACAGCACCCCTGCTTTGCTTTTGAAGGTTTACAGTTTGCTTTCCGCTGACAGAGTGCCCCACAGACCCCTGCCCACGCCCCCTGACGCCCCTGCAGCTCACCGCTGCAGCCGAGGAGGAGGAGGCCCCGCCCTCCAGCAGATGCTTGCGCTCGAGGTACGAGCGGTACAGGCCAATGTACTGCCTGCGTAGCGCCACGCGGGACGGGCCGTCCGCCCAGGGCACCCGCCCCTGCCGCTCCCCTCGCAACTCGTGGAGCACAGCATTCACAGCGTAGCGCCACACGCGGCTGCAAGGTGGGAGCGGGGAGGTCGGAGCGGTGGTGGCCGCAAGGTGGGATGAAGCGCAAGTCAGCGTGCCCGGTATGCCCAGCAGCTGGCCGACTGACTGACAGTGGGTTACACGTCATCTCAGCACAAACTTGCACTGCTCACAACCGTGCTCAGCAGCACTGTGGGTGTGCTGTGCAGCGTCAAAGGCGTCTGCCCGGCCAAGCGCTGTGCTGTTGCCCAGTGGCCGGGCTGCGTCTACACGGGGACATCCACACACCCACGGAGAACGTCATCCTTCTGGCCGCCCGTGAACCAACACCACTACATTTCCTCGGCACCCACCTACCCACCCACCCACCCACCTCCAGGGAACTGTGCGGGTTCCCGCCGTGCGCCAGCCGTCGGGGCAGTAGGGCGCGTGCCTGTTGCGGGCGGAGCACCAGGCGACACGGTCCGCCAGAACCAGCATGTCCGCTGCCTGGCTGGCATCCATGCTGAGCTGCAAGTGGTGGATCACAGCGGCAGCGTGCACCCGCATGCCTCCAGAGCCGACGTCGGCTGAGCCTGGGCCTGCCGAGGGGGCCGACAGCTGCAGCGTGCTGTGCAGCACAAAGTCGGTGGGGAGGAGCACGTAGGAGGGAGGCTGCTGCTGAGCTGGCGGGTGCTGAGCTGGCGATACGGCACCGCTACTGCTACTGCTGCTGCTGCCTCCGGGGCCGGGCTGCCAGTACAATGCCAAACCCTCGACCGCAAACTGCTTCTGCATGCTGCCCTGTGCAGCGGCAGACGCGTGTGTGCGCACGCCTGCGTCGTCGCTCAGCAGCAGGGAGGCATGCTCCGCCTCTCCGGGGCGGCAGGTGTGCAGCCGCCGCAGCTGCAAGCCCACGCGGGTGCCAGTCTCAGGGTCCTGCCCAACATAGGAGCAAGGAAAGGAAGCAAAGAAGGGCGTTTAGGCACGCCTTTTGATGTTTTCGGGTGCAGCACGGCATGCGGCTGGGGAATCACAGCACCCCTTGGCCGCTGCACGGCACGTCAGCATGACACCGCTGCAATGAAGCAGCAGGCGTGCCCCCGCCTTGCGCATGCCGGATCAGCACCCACCTCGAATTCGATGTGCACGTTTCTGACCGACAGCTGCAGCCGGTTGACCAGCATTGCCAGCACATGCTGCACAAAGGACCACATCACGCCCGCTCCACGCCCGCCGCCGCCGCCGCTGCCGCCATCGCCGCCGCCGCTGGCGGCGGCCAGAGCTGCCAGCTCAGCTGCCGCCAGCTCAGCCTGCTTGGCCAGCCAGGCACGCTCTGCTGTAGGGCTCTCTGTCAGCTCCTCGTCACGCCTCAACGCCACACAGATGTGCACATCTTCCAACTCCACGACCACAGGGGAGCGCAGAGCGCGCCAGGGCACCTGCAGCACCCACCAAAGAGAGCAGCGGCAGCATGGGTGGGCCACAGACAGGCACGATGGGCGGGGCCGGTGTCGAGGCAGGCAGCAGGTTTGAACAGCATGGCGAGCGGAACGCCGGCAGTGCAGCCTACGACGGGCGGCGGGCAGCACCCACCTGCGCCTGAATGCGCCCGATGCGCCCACTGCGCAGAGTCAGCGGCAGCTGCAGGTGCTCGAACGCATCCGCGCGCAGCCCCACGTTCTCCAGCGTCAGGCCAGTGCGCCAGGCTGCATGGAGCAGGCACACCAGGAGCACAGGAGGCGGCAGGCAGTGAGGGCGCCACAGCAGTGGCGGCGCTGGCGGCACCGGCGGCAGTAGGTTGGTCGGGGTTGCCGGCAGGGCTCCACTGCTGCGGAGCCCAAGTAATTCCCACTCACCGCTCCAAAGGCTGATGCGCAGCTGCTCCCGCGATATGTCAAGGATGCGGCCCAAAGAGTTGGCCAGAGCCTCGTGCAGAAAGCCTTCAAACATGGCTGGAGCCTCAGGGGAGGCTCAGATTACTTTTCAGCGCATCGCGCCGGTCCCAGCGCTGCGCGCTCGCTGCCTGCCGCCTTGCTTGCACCCCCAGTTGTCGGCACAAGGTGTTTTCACTTGCGGCGCTTGCTCGCCTCAACAGGCTTGTTTGTTCGTTCGGTAGCCGCAGCAAGTGTTCGTGTGACGCAGTGTCGCAACGCGCCCAGGTTTGGGGGACAGCCGCCTGGCGGCCAGGCGGGCGGTGTGTTGCCGGAGGCTGCCCCTCTGGCAGTCCTGCTAATATTTCAGTGCTTATATTATCACACACATGCACCACGGTGTGAGTGACCCACACAGCAGCAGAGTTGCACATTCCTGGTTGCTTGCACGGATACCCCTGAAGTACAGGCGGCTGCGTAGCGAAGCGCCCGCTTTCTGGCTTTGCCTTTGTCCATGGCAGCCTATGGCAGAACGGTTCATCAGCACGCGCACACTTCGTAAAAGTAAGAGGAAGACATAGGTGCTGCATGTAAACTTGGGGTTTAAAGAAGGGCCGTGCCTCTGCCGGCGCCGGCGCCACGTACTGGCTGGACCCGGTACTCAGTATGCTAGAGGAGTGACCGATTGGCTAGCTGAACTGATCAATGTGAGACTGTTTGTATTGTTGTCGTGCAAGAGCGTGGAAATGATGATGCCCGCTGGCTTGGCTGAGCTGGCACCCTGGCGGAGGTAGCAAGGAAGCAGCCTCTGCGCGCCATTCACATCCTAGTATTTCGGCATTTCAGCCCATCGCCTGCTTGCTCATGTCGCTCCTCAGAAGACTGCTGCGCAGCACCGACGAATTTATCGAGCGAGGTGGGAACCTTCTGGCCACCCGTGCGATGTGCAGGAAGTTTGTGTTAGGACCCGAGACAGCTAACAGGACCTGAGCTGCCCGCAGGCGCTGCCTGCCGCCCAGCTGCCGCCGCTGCCGCCTGCTGCCGCCCCACCGCTCTTGTGCTGCCTGCCTGCCTGCGCAGCACGGCGGGGCCCATACGGCGAGGTCTCTCGACTGCTTTATCAGTTCAAGGCCCCAGAAGACCTGGCAAAGTGGAGTACTTTCTCAGACGCAGAGCTAGGCGGCAAGTCGACGGCAGAACTGAAGCCGGCCGAGGATCAGCAGGTGGGGTTCCGGCTGTCAGTAAAGCGTTTCGAGATAGCAGTAAGGGTAGGATGTGTCGAGATTGGAGGCAACCGGGACTTTTGCAAGTGTGGAAGCAGGGCACTGCGATGTTGCGCCCCACAGGGTCCCCCAGCCTTGCCCGCCGCCCACACGCCGCCTGCTTGCCGGGCTACCCCCCAGCGTGTGCACACACACTCCTCTCCGTGCGGCTGCCTGACCTGCCCCCGTCTGCTTCCAACCCGCATTGGCCAATTACTCTCCCCGCAGGGCACTGCGCTGCTGACGGGCAGCTTCAGCACAGAAGTGGGGGAGGATGCGCACGCGCGCCTGCGGCGCAGCGGGTTTGCTGGGATGACCACGGTGCCTCGAGGGTCAGAAGGGCCCATGGATTTGGAGGACTTTGATGCCCTGGTGTTCAGGTAAAGATGGTCATCGACTTTGGATTTCGTATGCGTATTTGGGCAGAGGTACTACGCGGGATTGGCGGCGGGATTGGCGGCGCGGGCGCAGGCACAGGCCGAGGGGACGCCGATACTCTGGCTGCTGTGCTGCTGCTCGTTGCAGCGGTGGTGTCTTCGTTGCTGCGCTGCCACAGTGTAACCTCAGTGCAGCAATCCTGAACCTGGCTTCTACCCTGCGCTGCATGGTGCGTGCTTCATGGTGCGGGGTGATAGGTGGCTGTGCAGGTGGCAGCTGCTCCTACACCACCCCCTCTGCCATTTGACTTGTACCGCACTGGATGCGGGGTGCATACGAGGCAGTACAAACGGTTGACGCCACCACCCTGCCTCCTCTTGCCATCTTGTTGGCGCCGCATAGGGTGCGGCACAGGGTGCGGGGCGGCAGGCGGCAATGAAATTTCCAGAACACAGAATGAAGCAGGTCTACTCTGCCCTCCCCCTTGTGGCCCCGCTTGTATTGCAGGGTGCGGGGTGATGGGCGGCAGTACATTGCCAGCATACGCTGCGAAAACTGGCTGGTGGACGAGAAAAGCCACGACGTCTGGCAGGCCTTCCTGTTTGCACGGTGAGTGCTCAAAAGCGGGGATGGTGGGCAGGCCTTCCTGGGTGGATGGTGCGTGCTCAGCAGAGGGCAGGGTGCGCGGGCCTTCCGGGGAACCCTCCTGCCATACATGTGAAGGACGCCCCGCTGTGCCCAACGGGCCGCCTTGCTGCCTGCTAGTGGACGGCAGAAGAAGCAAAGGGTCTGCAGCGCAATGGTGTGCGGCCGACTGCAGAGAAGCCACTTTCTCAACCACCTGTGCCGCCGTCTCTTGGTCCTGCCGCCCCTCATGTGGGACACGCTCCTCCTTTGCCCGACACCTCGCCTTGCCCGCTGCCCGCCCACCTTCCCCCTCGCGCTCC
>JTEE01000076.1:610029-638194 GCA_002896455.3 Chlorella sp. ArM0029B | reverse complement strand
GGGCCCCCTGCCCCCCTGGCCCCTGCCACCCCGCAGCAAGGGCGAGTGGAGCGAGGTGGAAATCCCGCTGTCCCGCTTCCTGCTCACGTGGAAGGGCAAGGTGGTGGAGGAGATGGTGGAGGTGAATGCCAAGCGCATCACCTCCGTAGGCATCTCTCTGGCAGGAGGGGACAAGCTGCAGCCTGCGGGGCCCTACTGTCTGGGCCTGGACTGGATCACGGCGTGCAACACGCGGCTATCCGAGCCAGAGTCGGCGGCGCACGGCTTTGGCGGGCAGGGCAGCGAGGGCAGGCCGCAGAAAGGGTGGTGGGAGGAGAAGAGGTGAGGCGGGGGGTGGCAGCGCTGCGCGCACCCCTTCCTTGCCTGCTGCCTGCCTGGCCAGCGTAGCGTGTAAGATCAAGCCAGGAGAGGGGCAGTTGAAGAGGCGTAGGAGGAGCAGAGCTGCTGCAAGCGGTGATCAAGGCAATGCAGGAGGAGCAGGCCTGCTGGGGCCGGGGGGAGCGGAGGTGCTAAGTAAGCTTCCAGGCGTGACTCTCGAGGGCACCAGAAGACGGGCAGTACAAGAGACGTAGGTGAGAGAGGTAATGTAACGGAACGAGGCATCAAACCGTTTGGTGACCGTGCAGCTACCTGCTGCGTCATGGCAGACAGCTGAGTCGGTTGCTCTCCTTCCAGGAGTGTGCCAGTAACAGCTGCCAGCTCACCCAGGCAGCTGAGCTGGCCAGTGCGAATTGACTTCCAGTGAACTTCAGTGATATACAGTCACTTCCAGGGATACAATACTGGCAAGTACACTAGTGACAGTACTGACAAGTACACCAGTGACTTCCAATTGCAAATTGGCTTCTTCCCGGCCAGGTCGTGCTGTCCCGCTGGACGTGTTCATGCGCCCACCTCCTGTGGTCACTTGCCACAACTTGCCACTTGTTCTGCTTGCTCAGCTGCCCGCCCCAGCTCCTCTACTTCCCTGCTCTGCGATGAAGCTTCGTGCTCTTTTTGTTCCCGCTCTTCCTTTTGTCACACATCCCTGCCTCTGTCATCACCCGTGGGCAGCAAAGTGGTGTTCACAAGACAGAAAGGACGTGGGAGGTGGATGGCCGTGCAGTCATCGCAGGTTGTCAAACAGTGGGGGAGCTGGTCGTGCTGTCACAGCAAATATAGGGGTCGAATAGGAAGGCTGGTTGTGTGCCCGGAGGAGGGCAGCGCTCAGGCGGGGTCCGGTCGAGCGGGAGAGGACTGAGCAAGCGCAAACATGACAGTTGGTGTGATGGTGAGCCTGGCATGACGCAATGGTTGGGGGTGGGAAGAGTGGGGCAAGCATGCACTCGAGCGGGCAGATTTGGCACTCTTGCACCCTTGTGTGTGTGGTTCCGCCACCAGCCCGCTCGGAAAAAAAGACCAACGCGGGTTCGTCATGGGGCAAGCGCACACACTTGGTCAGCCACGTGTGCCCGTAGTGCTGCTGTGATCTCAGCGTACCGCCGAAGCAGCTTCCACCGCCGCTGCTCCCACTCCTGCGCCGTCAGGGGAAGGCAAGGAGGGAGGGAGGGCAGTTTCAGGGGCAGTGCACCAGGCAGAATGCCACCTTGTCGTTTGGCAGCAGCCTGACACGGCTGGCAGACAGGCGGTTACGAGACGGGGTTTTGAAGGAAAAACAGGACAGGGTTCTTACCTCCAGCTTGTCTTGCTGCTGCAGGATGAAGTCAGAAAAGTTGGACCAGGAGGGCAGCTGGGGGATGTCGAGACCCATGGCCTGCACAGCAGGCACAGCGTAGGGTGTAGTCATGAGCGGCGACATAGCAGGCACAGCATGGGGTGCTGTCACAATCAAGCAACGCACAGTAGGCAACGAATGTAGCATGGGGAGTGGCCTGAATCAAGCGGCGCATAGCAGGCAAAGCATGGAGGGCGGCACCACCAAGCAGCATTCAAAGCAGCCTCGCCATGCTGACCGAATGTCCACCCTAGGGGGGCCCGCTGGAGGGCTGGTCGCCCTCGCCAGACACACAAGCACACGCCCCACCATGCCACGCTACGCTGAGCGCACATGCTGATCGCACACCCTGCAACCACTGCCCACCCCCAGTTGAGCACCTTTTCCTTTGCTACAAACTACATTCCGATACACTCACCCCCCACCCTGTCCCATGAGACCTTTGCTGGCTCCCCCTGGACTTGAAATGTACTTGACTTATTGATTGACCAGGGCCTCACCTCCAGGTGGTCAAATTGCTCGTGCCGGGGCAGCACAGGGATGGCTCCGGCCTCTAGCGCCTCCCACATGCGAAGCGACTCCCCACTCCCTGCAGGCAGCGGCAGCGGCGGCCGCAGGAGGAAGGCATCAATGAACATTAGCTTCGCCCAATCTTCAGCGGTGAACGAGTGCAGCAGTGTTGACAAACAACTGTTGCTCTGGGATGGCGGACCGCCCGACAGGAGCCTGGCACAGGGCATGCGTGGGCACATGCGCGCCTTCAGCCGGTACCGCTACTGGCTCCTGTAGCTTCCCCCGGCCCGGTGGATAATGTTAGCCCCCCGGACGTTTCAGGCCCCCCGGGATTCGTGCAGCGTCCACCGCAAGCCTGCTGCCCACGCATGCAGGGTATACGCAAAGGCCTGCAGGTGGGGGCACCTGTGGGGCATGGGGCGAAGACGGTGACGTACAGTGCCGCACTGTACTGCCAAGGGTCCAGGGCGTCCCACCGGACGTAGCCGCCGAAACCCTGGTACGTGTGCAGCCAGCCTGAGGGTGCGAGAGGGGGCGTGGGCGGGGTGCGGTGGGGTGCGGTGGGGTGCGGAACGGGGAGGGGGCGGCGCCTTCAATGGGGCGGCACCTCACCAAGTTGGCACATGCACCCTGCCTGACCCAGCGTGCATGGGGGCACTTTGCACGCCACATAAGCTGGCATTGCTGCACCGTGGCTGGCCTCCACACCTTGTGATCAAGAGTGGGCAAACGGATCAAAAGGCAAGCTTGGCAATGTCACAGACAGGTCAGGTGCAGTGCTCACCTAGCTTCTCCACCCGCTCCGCCTGGGGGTGCTCTTTCAGTGCGTCCACAAACACCTGGCGGTCTGGCTTGCCCAGCAGGTCTCCCGAAAAGAACCACAGCTTGGAGCGGGAGGCCAGGCTCTTGGCCTGCAAGAGGTTGGGGTCCGTATGGAAGCATGTCATGCTGGGTGATGGATGGTGTGAGCATGAGAGCGTGAGGGAGGAGGCCGTGTGGTTTGCCTGCAAGTACCCGTCGAGCCAGCACAGAGCTTGGCGGTGTGTCCTAGAGCTTGGCGGGTTGGAGCTTGGCGGTGTGTGGTATGCAAGAGACACCTCACTTGCTTGGGTAGATGAGAGCGTGACAGGGGAAGACCAGGTGGTTTGCCTGCAAGAGCCTGGAGTGCCTGGTTGTCACATGGGAGCGTGCATGGGGAGGGCCAGGCTGGCCTGCGAGAGCATGGGTGCTCAACCGGGCATGCAGTGGCAGGCCAGGCAGGAATTCCTGAACGAGGGAACGGTGGATGGCTGGGGTCAGGGCGTCGGAGATGAATTGATGTCGGCCTCAAGCTCCGCCGGAGAGCCCACATGCTAAACCAGCCTGAGGCGATTGCCTGGCGGGGTGCAGGCCAGAGCGTCAAGTTGCGCTGTGCTCAGGGCTGCTCTGCAGAGCAGCCTGGGTTCCAGCCTGGGCGCCACCTGCCAGTTCACTTACAGGCAGGCAGGCAGGCAGCCAACGTTCAGGCAGAGGCGGGCAGGCAGTGCAGCCCACCTTCAGGCAGGCAGGCAGGCAGGCAGGCAGGCAGGCAGGCAGACAGGCAGGCTGCGGCAGCACCCAACCCAACCGACCTGAAAGCCGGCCGATGGCGTGAAGAGCGAGTTGTACCCCACTGGGAACCAGAACGGGCTCCCAGAGGGGACGGAGGCACCAGAGGCATGAGCAGAGGCACCAGAGGCGTTAGCCGAGTCGGCGGTGGAGGTTCCAGGCGGTGGTGAGGAGGGTCCATGTGATGAAGAGGAGGAGCTTGGCAGGAGGTGCGCCAGGCTGTCGAGCCCCGGGCGGTAATAGTGGCGGTACACAAAGGCAAATGAGCTGTACCTGCACCAACGAGTGGGGGGCAGTGTACAGGGCAACGAGTTGACCCCGCTTGTGCGTTGCAATCGTGACAGACACACACACACACCTCAACACACACACGTGCTGTGTGGCAGTGTGGCGGCAGGCGGTGGTCGGCGGGCGGGCAGGAAGCGGCGCAGAGCAGACAGGCAAAGCGCACCATGCCGTGCTCTGCATGCGCTGCTCGTCGGTGAGGTGGAAAGCGCCCATGCTGGCGGCTGCACCGCACTGCTGCGCCTGGCTCAGCTGGTGCCGCATGTTAGGCTCAGACCACGCTGCAGGCAGAGTGGAGGCCCGCACACTTGTTTGGTCACACACACCTTGCTCAGGCACTGCTGCTGGCGGCATGATGTGTGGTGCCATGCACGGCCCTGCCAGGTAACCTGGCCGCCCAGCCAGCCAGTCAGACCATTCACAAGCCGGGTGATCCCTGGGTGCCTCCACAGCAGCAGGCTGCAAGTGGCCCACACTAACAATCGACCAGCAGGCTGCAAGTGCCCCACACTCACAATCGACCAGCAGGCTGCAAGTGCCCCACACTCACAATCGACCAGCAGGCTGCAAGTGACCCACACTCACAATCGACCAGCACAGGCTGCAAGTGCCCCACACTCACAATCGACCAGCACATGCTGCAAGTGCCCCACACTCACAATCGACCAGCAGGACAGAGTGCGCCAGCGCCTCTGGCTGCGCAGCCAGGAAGTCTGCCTTGGTGCGCAAGTCCAGGGCACAGCGGCAGCGCGAATACGCCTCACGCATGACATCGCTGTACACCCACTCAAGCGAGGGGTGGTTGGCCATCAGATGATACAGCGTCAGCGTGCAGCGCGGCTCGCCAGCTGGCGCTGCGGCTGGCGCTGGCACCGCCGTTGACGCCAGGTCGTCGCACCCTGCCTGCTGCATGCGCGGCAGCAGCAGCGGCTGGGCTGCCACGGCGAGCGCGGCGAGGAGCCAGGGCAGCCAGATTGTGCGGCGGGTGGCCGGGCGAGCGGCATGGTGGGACGGCGTGGGGCTTGGCCAGCCCGAGGTTGTCAGCACATCATTCGCCGTCATGCTCTGCACGCAATGGCTGCAGGCGCTCATGAGTCCCACATCCACACTCACTGAACCACCAGGGGAAATGTATGGCTCTACACACACCAACAAGCACGCAGCAGGGTACCCAAGCTTAGAGGACCCACAGGTGCCGGCATTTAGCCGCAGAGGGCAATGGCAAGGCAGCACCTGGCGGCCAGTGCTGCACTCAGTGCCACTGTCTGCTCAGCAATCTAGCACAGGGAAGTGCATAGCCAACCAGATGTCCATAATGGTTGACACGCAACCCACCGCCCACTTGCCCACAAAAAGCCGGCAACTTGGAAAGAGCTGCGGCGGCAGCGCGGCGGCAGCTGGCGGCACCGCACCTGTCTGGCAGATACAGCCCGTTGCCAGCCCGGCGGGATGCCGGTACGGTTCCCGCCGACGCCGAGGTAAGAGAGCACGCAGACCGAAGAGAAGCAGCGCGCCGCGGGTAAGACCCCCGCAGACCGGTGAAAGCCGCGGTTGTGAGACCCACAGGTAGGTGCAATGCCAGGTGCGCAAATCGGGCAGTCCGAACCCACCAGTGGCGCCAGGGTGCCCTTGCCTGTCAGCGTTTTGACACGTCAGCACCTGAAATGTTGGGCAAGGCAAACCGAACAACAGAGATGCACAGGCTTCCCCTGAGCAGCTTTACCCTCGGAGTCCTCGGTTGCAGAGCATCCTGAGCAATTTCCCTCCCCTCACGGCGGCGCTTCCATCCAACCGGACGGTACCGCTCCCATCCAACCAGCCGGCCAGATGTGGTGCGGGCTCACTCACCCACCCTGTGCACAGAACAGTACAGGCAGGGGAAGCAAGTCCTGGCAGGTGCAGCCCTGCCCATGAATCACGGTGAGCTGGCACTGGCCAGCTCTGACACTGTGAGCTGCTGCTTTGGGTATTTCCAGACATGCATAGCAGAACACACCACACAGAAGAGGAGGAGGCATCCATCCTGCCCACCCCGCCTCCCAGCCGAAGGTCATTTTTCGAGGATGCTTTTACATGGACCACACCCAAATCATAGCAGTGGGGCAAAACTATAAAGGGAGGTGAAAGGGTGAGGGGTGTGAGGGGCGGAGCTCTGGTACCGGCGGCAGCAGAGCAAATTGTGGGCAGCACAGGGTGGGCTGTTGACCAGTGAGTGTGAGTGTGAGGGGGGGGAGGTGTGGGACAATGGGAACAGGCCGCCATATGTGATGAACACCAGCACAAAAGCGGCCAGCCTACATCTGCCACTGCGAGATTGTCCGAGGGGCGGGTCAAAGTAAAACAAGAATGGCCCAGTATGCAAGCACAAGGGAAGCTTCTGCGAGCACAAGGACAGGGGGAGTCACGAGAGGTGCACCACTGTCGTGGTGCCAGTCGATCACACCGAACATGGTGCCAGGCATCAACAGCAAGCTAGACAGAAAATTGTTGCGATAAGCGAACTTGCGAGGTAGAAAGAAGGCTGTGGCGACGCGGTGAATCGTGCACAATTGGGATACACACAATGAGTTGCGATATTGACAGAGCTTGCTTGACGCAAAGGGTGGCTTGCATGTCGCAGGAGCGGTCAAGGCAGCAGGGCAGAGGGTGAGGGCGGTAGGTGCGGAAAGGCCCGGCACAAGTGCACTGGGCACATGCCTGGGGGGTGAGGGTGAGCAGAGGCTGCCCCGCACAGGAGCACGAAAACAAGAGGGAAGAGAGTCAAGTTGTAGCCTGCACATCTTCATCCCTTTTTTAAGGGCGAGGGGGGTGATTGAGGGCTGTGTTGGCGGGGGCGGGATGTGATGGCGTTGGGGGGGTGAAAAGCGGAGGTGGGCTTAATGTTTGGTGGATGGAGTGGGCGATGGTGGAGGGGGGCTTGGGGGTGAGGGGTGAGCGCTGGTGCGGCTGGCATTGCTGACCTTGGGTCGCAGGAGTCGGCTAGGACCGCTCTGTTTGGCGGCATGCCATCGCACCAACAGTGCCAACAGACTGATGACAGCCGGCGGCACCCTGCAGGGGCAAGAGAAGGGGCGCACATATGTGGTGTTGGTGGCAAGCCTATCTCTTGCACTGGGGTGCACTGCCCGCCTGTTGTGCACTTCATTTTGTGGCAGCATATCAGTGCAAGCCAAACGCCTGCCCCTTGCCTAAGAACCCATGCCCGAGGTGCAAGCGCCCCATACAGCACATGCATAGCAGCAAGCAGTCAGATTGCCAGCACATTAAGCAAGCCCCATGCAATGCAAGCCCCATGCCAAGCAAGCCCACGGAAGCATCCGCAGACCCTCCTCGGCTGCCGCCTCACCATGGGGTGCTTAAATGGGGCTGATTACGCGGGGCAGACGGGCGTGCCATTGAAACTCTCCCGCTTCTCCGTGCACACAGGTGTGACACCGTTCTGCACGCAGCCGTACTCCCAGTTGCTGAGGCCGCGGTTGTTGGGGCACTTGTACTCGCCATCGGGGCCAGGGGGGATGCACTGGGTGCAGTATTTGATGTGGTTAGCAGTGCCCTCCACCAGCCTGGTCATGGTGCGGCAGTCGCCTGCAGGCGAGAGGGAGGGGCAAGGCAACAGCCGGGGGCAGCAGAGTGGTCGGTTTGGTGCAGTTTGGGCAGGGCAGCAGCAGGCACAGAGAAGAGCGGAACATGTATGCGGGCCTACGCCCTGGCCCCGCAAAGGCCAAGTCAGGCCCAGCTCAACTAGTGCCCACGCTGCAAGGAGCTTGCCACGCTGCCGTCCAAGGGACAACGCCCGCCACCGTGGCAGCACCCAGAAGCGGCAAGAGGCAAGGAACCAGGCAGGTCTCACTCGTGCCGACACGCCGAGAAGTGCTGGCTTCCTCACAAACAGTGGCCTCAGGCACACAACCCCTCCATCTCTCTTCGCCCTCCCTCACCCCAAACAACACGATTGGTCCCCAAAGAAGCTCACCCATGCCGCAGCTGCCAAAGAAGTGCTGGTTGCCGCCAGGCGCCAAGGTGATGAGGCCAGCAGCGCCGCCGCAGATGTAGCAGTCGTTGCCACACTTGAAAGCCTTGGCCTGCAGGGATGGCGATGAAGGGAACATGCCGTGGTTTGAGGTGGGTGCATGCACGAGTGCATCGGGGTGGTGGGAGCAACACAGCACTGGTCTGGACGCTGCTGTCAGTGACTGACGCCGGCCAGGCCCCCGGTAAAGGTATCTGTACTGAGCGCAAGGCCCTGCGCTGGGCATGCCGTGCTGCGCAGGACACGCTCGGCAGAGAGGCTCACGGGCTGCCAGCTCTCCTCACACCCACGCGCACCCACCTTGGGGGCGGCGGCGTCCGGAGGGCAGAAAGCCGTCGAGCCAGTGCAGGTCTCAGCCACATCACAAGGCGCAGCCTTGGCGCGGCAGACAGTGGTGGAAGGCTTGAAGGTGGTGGGGCAGCCAGCGGCATCGCCAGTGCAGTAATCGTCCACATCACCTGCAAGGTGCGCCGAAAAGCAGGCGTGCATTGTCGCGAGTGAAGGATTGCGTGGAGTGCGAGTGGTTTAAATCGGTTGCAAAAGAACAGCATGCGCAAAATGAGGTGGGGCAGGCCCACTCAAAGGTAGGAGGTGTCTGGCATGTGCAGGCAGCAACTCTCGTGGGCTCCAAACTCACAGTCAGATCCGATCACCGCATCGCGGCACTTGTAAGTGCTGGGGCGGAAGGGGTTTGCGGCAGGGCAGGTGTTCGTGGTGCCAGTGCAGAAGGCCGGGAGGTCGCAGTCGCTCAGAGGGTCACGGCACTTCTCGGTCTGAAAGAAAGGAGGGGGTGAGGCTGGGTAAGTCATGGCGAGCGTGGGCAGCAAGCAAGCGTGGGCATACCACTTGTCACCGCTGCTTAGCAGCATCGGGGCATGCCAGGGCACTGGCATGGTGTTGACACTGACTGGCACACCATGCGGGGCACTGCAAAGCACACCAAACGCGGATTTGACCAACAGGCTGGCAGGCGGGCCGCACCGAGGGCTTGGGGGGGTTGACGGCAGGGCAGGTGTTCGTGGTGCCAGTGCAGAAGGCCGGGAGATCGCAGTCGCTCAGAGGGTTACGGCACTTCTCGGTCTGCAAGAAAGGATGGGGGGTGAGGCAGGGGTTGAGGCTGGGTAAGTCATGGCGAGCGTGGGCAGCAAGCAAGCGTGGGCGCTGCATACCATTCACCGCTGCTTAGCAGCATCATGGCATGCCAGGGCACGGCTTTCACACTGACTGGCACACCATGCGGGGCACTGCAAAGCACACCACACGCGATTTTGACCAACAGGCTGGCAGGCGGGCCGCACCGAGGGCTTGGGGGGGTTGACAGCAGGGCAGGTGTTTGTGGTGCCAGTGCAGAAGGCCGGGAGATCGCAGTCGCTCAGAGGGTTACGGCACTTCTCGGTCTGCAAGAAAGGGGGGTGAGACAGCTGGGTGAGGCTGGGTAAGTCATGGCGAGCGTGGGCAGCAAGCAAGCGTGGGCGCTGCATACCATTTTCACCGCTGCTTAGCAGCATCATGGCATGCCAGGGCACGGCTTTCACACTGACTGGCACACCATGCGGGGCACTGCAAAGCACACCACACGCGATTTTGACCAACAGGCTGGCAGGCGGGCCGCACCGAGGGCTTGGGGGGGTTGGCAGCAGGGCAGGTGTTCGTGGTGCCAGTGCAGAAGGCCGGGAGATCGCAGTCGCTCAGAGGGTTACGGCACTTCTCGGTCTGCAAGAAAGGATCGGGGAGGGAGGCAAGGGAGGCAAGGGGGGTGGGGCATAGCGAGTGTGGCAGCGCCGAACAGCTCACGGCTGTTACTAGTCAGTGTAGCATGCTGGGGCACAGCATGGCACAGCATGGCACAGCTTGCACGGGACTGGCATATTGCGCAGTGCACAGCAGGGCACACCATTCCCCCGATGACCAGCAAGCTGACACGGGGGCCGCACCGAGGGCTTGGGGGGGTTGGCGGCAGGGCAGGTTGCCGTGATGCCGTCGCACATGGCCGGAAGATCGCAGTCACTCAGAGGGTCACGGCACTTCGTGGTCTGCAAGAAAGGATCGGGGAGGGAGGCAAGGGGGAGAGGGGGGGGCATAGCGAGGTTGGGCATTGCAGAACACTCGTTACCACCACACTTGATTACCAAATTGCACCACCACATTTCACCGCCACACTTGCGTGTCGTCAGGCAGGCAGAGTTCCCAGGCAGAGCACACACAAGCCAGGGGCAGGGCATGCGCGAGATCGGGCTGTGGACATGCAAGGCCTTGGACGTGACTGTGAGACATCAGCCAGCTTACCAAGAAGCTGTTGCCGGGGCAGGTGAAGCCCTCGCCTGAGCAGGTGGCTTGGGTCTCACAGATGCCCCCAGGAGCTGAGCCACACGTCACGGACTGCAAGCCAGGCAGGGGACCAGGCACAGTGGAGTGGTTGATATGTTGCAGCAAGATCGACAGCCCATGGCCCAAGCTACTGCGCTGGCATGCCGGGTGCCAGACAAGGCCACGCGCATGCGTATGGCCACGTGGCCTCCTTCCGCCAACCTGGAAATACACCCCACTCTTTGTCTCGGCACGCTGCAAGTGTGGGCACGCGGGCAGGCCAGGCGAGGCAGCTGCAGTCCCCGAGGGCAGGCGGGGGCGCTGGCGGGGGTGTGTGGATCGCCTCACCTCGTCCTTGGAGCCCTTGTAGCACGCGCCGGTGACGGTATTGCACTTCTTTATAGCGCACACCTCGGCGGGGAGGATGGTGATGCTAGCGTCATTCGTGCAGGAATCATCATTAACGCAGGCCGCCCCGACTGGTGGCAGCAGCACCACGCCACAGTCGCGCACCAAGTCAAACTCCTGGTTGCACACGCCGCTGGCAGCACACGACGACCCGGCGCCGCCGCAGCACTGGGTGGGGGTGTTCTTCTCGCCGCACTCAACGTTGCCGCCGGCAACGCCGTCGTGGGTCTGAACCGTGAAGGTGCTGCCCGTGACGACGAAGGTTTGGGTGGTCGTCTCGTCCTTCTTGTCCCAAGAAGCGCAGCCCGAGCGGCAGCACATCCAGCTGATTTTGGCGGCATCATCTTTGCAGCCCGCAGCAGAGATGGTGGCCGCGTAGTTGCCGGAGGCCAGCAGGGTTGCGCCCGTGCACCTGAGGCAGTTCTCGGCGCAGGTGTACTGGCAGTCGCCTGCAGTGGAGGGAGGTGGGCAGGGGCGGGGGTGAGTGGCACAGCGTGGGCCCGGGAGCAGCGCACACTCCCGCAGCAGGACATGTGCAAAGTTGTAGGGCAAGGCTGAACTGCCCCGGGCAGCACGACTGGCGCAAGCAGAGCGACAGGCGGGTGGGCCGGCACTGCACAGCAGATACGTGGCCTGGGCAGGCACCATGGTGGCGGGCAGGGGTGAGCGCCCAGGCGGGCAAGAGGTGCGTTTGCAAACAAGTCGGGTGGCTGGCAGGGGTGAGCGCACAGGCGGGCAAGAGGTGCGTCTGCAGGTGCGGGCAGGAGCTCACCGAGAAGGTGCCGGGCGAAGGAGGGGATGGGGGCGGTGTCAACCTGGCTCTTCACCTCTGCAGGATTCAGATTGGAAGGGGTGGGGGTGGGGGCACAAAAAGCGCCGTGAGGAAAGGTGGGGGTGGAGGAGGGTGTGAGGGTGAGGTTGGAAGCGCAGCTGCGCCGGGCAGCAGGCTGGCTGGGAGGCATCCCCGCTTTAGTGCAGGCTGGCTGCCGCGGCATGGATGACAGACGCCGGGCAGAAGGACAAGCGCAGTGGGGCAAGGCACAGGCACAGGCTGGCGCGCAGAAGTGCAGGGTGTAACAGCGCCAGACACAGAATGCAGGCTTGCTGCCCGGCAGGGCGGGTGCAAGGGGCAGCAGGGCGGGGCCTTGAGGACGCGCGGTGGGAAGCAGGGAGGGCGAGGCGGGATGCAAGGCGGTGACTTGCGGTGAGGGTGCAAGGGGAAGCCCAGCGGGGCCCCCAGGACGCGCAGCAGGGAGCAGGCAGGCAGGGATCGAGGGTCCGTCGTTTTTCGACTAGTCGGCTCGTCCGTCTAATCGACACGATGATTGAGCGAGTGAGCGGCAGTGGCGCCCCCTTCACGGTTGCTCGGAGCCTTCATAACCCCGGCATTGCGAGACGTAGAAGAACGAAGAGCGGCGCGATCGAGCGGCATGAGTCGACACGGCTTGCGGCAAAGAATTGCGATCGAAATCTCGGCGATATGAGTCCGTTTCATTGATTGATTAAGGGTGCATGCTTAATTCAACCGCTCTGAGGAACGAACCGTGTCAATCCACTGATGTTGAAGGCCCCTCTAACAAAGCGTGCTTGCGTAAAGCTGTAAAGACTAGACTAGACTAGGATCGAGGGGCGGCATGCAAGGCGGTGCGTGCGGCAGGGCGGGTGCGGGTGCCGGGGGCTGGCTTGGCTGGCATGGGCGGGATGGGAGGGGGCCAGACCCAGATTGAGGTGCAGCAGCACCCTGCCGGGCGCAGGGGCCAACAAGTTGTACAAGTGTTGTACAAGCGTTGTACACCTCATCGCTGGCCCAAAAAGTGTTGTACAAAGCAAGCGGTTGTGTGGCGCCCACCTGTCATGGCCTGGCTGGCCAGCTTGGAGTTGAGCAGGCGGCGGGAGCCTGCAGCAGGGATGGGCGGGGGGCATGTTGGGTTCATTGATGAGGCGGGTTGTGTGTGTGTGTGTGTGTGTGTGTGTGTTGTTGACGGAGGGGGCGGTGGCAGTAAAGGCTGCCAGGCGGGCCGCCACGATTGGCAGGCGATGGCGGGGCGGCAGCGCAGTGGGGGCCCGGATAAGGATGTGGTGGGCGGGCAGGGCAGCAGCAGAGCGGGGGTCCGATGTGAAACTGTGTGGTGAGCAGCGCGGGGCAGCCAGCAGCACATGTGCAGCGGGGGTGCGGGACAGGGATGTGGTGGGCAGGCATGGCAGGTGTGGGCGGGCCCTTGCGGGTGTGAGTACGTAGAGCAGGGCAGGGGTGTGGACACGGGCAGGTGTGGGAACGGGCTGATGTGGGCACGTTGAGCAGGGTGCTGCTGAGGTAGCTGGGCGCTGTGTGGCCGGCAGCAGCGGCGGCGGCCCTGGAGATTGGATCTGGGATTGGCTTGCTGGCCTACCTGCGGCTCCATCCTGGTTGAGAGCAGCCCTGAGGGAGGGAGGTGGGGGGTGAGGAGAGGAGAGAGATTGAGTGAGGAGAGAGATTGAGTGGTACTGAAATGAAGGGCAGTTGGCAGCCCCGCCGAGCTGTGGGGATCCTTCCCGCATCGGCGCATTTGCGCCGCGCCAGGGCATTTCCGTGGCAGGTTCGACGACTTCCCTCTGGGCAAGCACATGCGGCCGCCGGCGCACTGCATCCATTGCATCGGCAACGGTGTCGCCGTCTCTTCCACCTGCGTGCCTCCTCTAACACTCACCCGTGTGCAATTGTAGCAGACGCAAGCAGCACCAGGGCCGCGGCGGTCGCTAGCATGGCGGCCTTCATCATTTTGGAGTACCACTGAGGAATGCTCCTGAGAGTGCACCACACAGGCAAGACTAAGCAAGAAGTGCTCGGACGGAATGGGAAGGGAGCGGCAGAGCGGCGATTTTATAGGCCGCGGGGCCGTCCTGCTGGCAGGCACGCGTCCCCGCCACCATGCCATACAGTGCAGCAGTACCACCCCCGAGGGAGGGTACGCTAGGTGTGTTGCCGTTCGGTCAGGCCCTCGGCATGCCCTAAATCCCTATTTGTGGGGCTTGAAAAGCGTCCGCCGGCCGGGTACGCGCCATACCGTTGAGAATTGCAAGTTTTGCGTTCGACTTCGAAGTCCAATTTTACCGCTTGCTCTTTCCTGGATTGGCAGGCAGAGATTCCAAGACAAAAGTAACCGCGCTTCCGAGAACCAACACAATTCCAGCCAGCCTCACCGCAGGCGCAGGCGCAGGCTGGGTGGTATCTTGTACTACACATTGTAGGGGTGGCTGGCGGCTGCCAGTACTGGTGACCGCAGCTGTGCCTGCTCTCCACAAATGTGGTGTGCAGGCGCATGCGCCAGCCTGAAGAGCATGCCTACAACGGTTCACTCTCAAGGGCATATCAGGTGCAAGGCAGTTGCAAGTAGGGTGCGTCTGACTGGCCTGCGTTCCAATGGCGGCACCGCGCCCCCCTTGCCAGCCCCTCCTACCGAGGGTGGCGGCTGCCGCCCTCCATTGCAACACCACCCTGCTGCTGGCCGGTCGGCTGTTCAGATACCACGCTGAGCCTCCCAACCCAGCCGATAAACACCCACCCAAACGGAACTTGATGTTGCGGCAGGTAACCTTGGGCTCACCGCCCGCATGTACAGCTTCAAATGCAAAGGGCTTCAGAGGTATGCATTGTGCAATTGGCATAAGCCAAGATGGGCTGCCCGTAGACAGGCGCATGCTTCAATGGCCTCGCGAACCTTGGTGCGGGAACAGGGCCGATGGCTGGCCCGAAGAGGGGTGCCGCCGCATGGCTTGGTAGCGGCAGGTAGCGGCAGCAAGTGGTTTGGTACCGGCAGCATGAGAGCCAAGGCGGGGGGATGATGCCGACAACGCCACCCTACCGACTGTTCCACGCATTGACCTCCACATCCAGACAATTCTGTCGTAGATGGATGAGCGGCAAAGCAGGGCGGTGGCTGGGGGGCGCAGCGAAGTGAGGCGGGCGCGTAGTGGCGTCGATTGCAGCGCTGGCGGCCAACCGCCATGGCGGAGCCACTGCTTTGCTTGCTTTGGGGGGGATGCTAGACCCGCTCTCTGCAAACAGTGATATACGCATGTCGCCACACTGCAGGGGGCGGGCTAGAATGCAAGCACGTGGGGAGGGACGGGAGATTCAAGCAGCGGCCCAAAAGGGAGCTGGCAGGAAGCCAGGCAGGAACCGCAATAGGCTACATACCCCGCTCCGTGCCTTTCGCAAGCGCTTCAAGGTGCTAATTGAACGCATGTGGCGTTGGAAACCGAAGCTCTGCAGGCCGGCGTGCCGCAGGAGGGGGCGAATAGGGAGCCTTGCCACAGTACCAGTTCCTTGCCAGTGCCTTGCCAAGCTGGGCAGCGTGTCACGGCTGCACTTGTCACTACGCAAGGGTGGGCCGTGACGCTTACGCGCTCTGTGGAAATCTGCGATCGGCCAGCTCTGGACTCTAACCGTTTGAACAACACGGCCGCCGCGCTGGGCAGGTTCCGGGCCACCTTCCTGTGGAGGTCGCTTAAAAAACACCTCCACGGACCCCAGGCGGCCGCTGCGCTTCGCAAGTAATTCGATCATGGTCGAAACCTAACAAGCCGGCAGCCCGGGGTTGTTAGATGGAACCCGCGGTACTCCAGGTTCCAGAAGCGGCGGTAGCTGGCAGCATCCCCTCTGCTCACACCTGTCTGGGTGGGCTCCCTGGTGAGACTCAGGCACCTGGGAGTCAGCCTCCCCCATCCTAACGAAGGAGGTCCCTGCCCCTGCCGATGCATGCACCCAATAAGTTCAAGATGAATGAAGTACTGGACTCTGCGAGTCATGTGGCGGCACCTCAGCCGCAGCTCCTGGTGTGCGGCACAGGCAGGGCGCAGCCCTAGCGTGGGAGTCCCTACCCACCAACCACTGCAGCAGTGCGTGCCAGGAAGAAGCTCACACCCAGGGGCCACCCTTCGCACCCAGGGCCCAAGTTTGCCGGCCCAAGTTTGTCGGCCCCCGGTCAGTGTCCAGTGTCTAACTGCTGCAGCTCCCAGCTGTGTGCTGCGGGCGGGAAAAGGTTTGGGCATCCTTCCACTGAGGTGTTACAGAGGGGTTCAGTATACATAGCAGGCCGCACAAGGTGGCGAGGCATACCGTGCGCGCTAAAAAGAGGCATCACACCGCTCGTCCTACTGAGCAGGCGGCACGGCCCGAGCACGCCGTGATTGGCGCGCCGCGGCGAGTGGGGGGTAACAGCGGGACGCAAACAAAGGGTCAGTGCGTCTCAGGCGGTAGAGGTACTGGGGCGGCATCGAATCGAGAAACTCAGCTAAGGAATGCAAGGGGCTGGCGGGAGGGCCTCTCGAGCCTTCATGCAGTGTGGGCATGGTGTGGGTTCGAGTCAAGTGTCTGTGCTGGGCAAGGGTGGGCGCTGCAGAACGCGGCGCCGAAACAAGGGTGGGAGCGGCTGAAGCAGCTAGTGTGCGGGCACTGGCTGGCCTGCAGTGCGCCTCAGGGTTCAGGGCAACAAGGTGACTGCGCCACATGGAGCTTGACCGCCAGCTGTTGCAGCAGCTGCATCTACCGCCACACCAGACTGCTGCGCACCGCTTGCTGCACCGGGCAACGCTTCTGCTGCCGGGCGCTCGGCAGCATGACTCGGCTGCTCCCCTGGCGCCTCGGGTTGCTGCATGTTGGACGCTTCCCACGCCGCCTCCTGCTGTCCGCTGCCCTGCCCTGCCTGCTGTGCAGACACGGGCTCTACTACTGGTGCTGGTGCTGGTGCTGCCAGCTCAAAAGCTGGCCCTGCTACTGCTGCCGCTAGCTCCGAGGCTCTGTCCCCTGCTGCTGCAGCTGGAGGCTGTGCTCCTGCTGCCATCGGCTGTGGTGCGTGCACCGCCTCACCGGCTGCTGTTGCCAGTTCTCCAGGTGCGGCCAGCGCCTCTGCTGCTGCTGCCACAGGCTGTACCGCCTCTGCTGCTGCTGCCGCCACAGGCTGTACCGCCTCTGCATGCGGTGCCTCAAGTTCCGCTGCTCTGGCAGTCTCGGGTGGCGCCTGCACGCCTGCTGCTGCCTGGCCTGCGCCTGCTGCTGCCTGGGCTGGCTCTGCTGCCGCTGCCGCTGCCAGTGCTTTGGGCTGCGCTGCTGCTGTTGCTGCTGCTGCTGCTGCTTCAGGCTGCTCTACCCCTGCTTCTGCCGCTGCCAGTGCCGTGGGCTGCGCTGCTGCTGCTTCAGGCTGCGCTACCACTGCTGCTGCCGCTGCCAGTGCTTCGGGCTGTGCCGCCGTTGCTGCTCCTGGGGCACCAACAAACACAGCAGCACTGCCCGCCGGTACCGGCAGCGGTGCTGGCGCGGCTGGCGCGACTGGCGGTGCTGAGAAGGCGCCCATGCGGCCCTCCCCCATGCGAGCCCGCTTTGCACCACCGCCACCCTCCGTCACGCCACCCATACGTCCGCCTGCCGTCACGCCGCCCATGCGGCCGCCGCCTGCCCCAGCCATGCGCTGCCGCTTGGCGCCGCCGGCGCTGCGCCGCCGCTTGCTTGCGCCGCGCCCGCTCACGCCCCTCCTCGCCTTCTCCCCTTGCTGCCACTCCTCATCGCTTGACTCGTCCTCCTCGCTCTCACAGCAATCCTCGCCATCCACTGGAATGGGCAGCGCGCCAGCAGGCACCCCCAGCCGGGAGGTCTCAAACAGAGGGCCTGCCAGGGCAGAGGGACGGAGGGACCGGGGCCTCAGGTAGGAAGTCAGTGTGCGGCAGAGTGGCAGCAAGCGGGCGCTGTGAGGCACGGGGTGACCACAGGAGGGGCAAGGGATGGGATGGGATGGGCAGGCAGGCAATGCATGGCCGGCAAGTCTCCATGAGGAGCTCCGCAAGGGCAGTGAGGGCACGAGTAGGTGCAGCAGTGCGCCCCTGTGTCTGGCCCACACCCATGCCTGCCCATTTCCCAATAGCCTGCTCTCACCCATTGTCTTGGACCAAGCCTGTGCCTGCCCACCTCCCAACAGCCTGCTCACACCCGCCATCTCGGCCCAAGCCTGTGCCCGCCCATCTTCCACATGGCCCCCCTCTCACCCACCGGGGTCAGCCCAGGCCGTGCCCGCCCGTCTCCCTAGAGTGCACACTCACCTGCTGGCTTGGCACGCACGCGGCACGCCTCGATGCGCGCGCGCCGCTGTTTGGCTGCTGCAACCGCCTCTGCGGCCCCGGGGGCCCGCTCCACTGCCAGTGCCACCATGGCATCCAGCTCCTGAGGGGAGTGGCGGTACAGCAGTACCAGGCTGTCCCGCGGGCAGCCGTACCGCCGTACCAGGGCCTGCCAGGCAGCCGGGCGGGACAGGGGCGGGGGGACGGGGTTGACTCATGAGCAGGGCAGGGCAGCTGGCAGGCGATGGCACGGTGCAGTGCAACGGCGCGCTGTGCACACGCATGCATGCGTGCATGCATGCCGATCGCACACTATGCCCGACAGGAACACACACGCTCAATGCACGCTGTGCCCAAGGACTCGTCTTGACCACGCTGCCCACGCTGCGCACGCTCACGTCTGCATGCTCCGGGCAGACCGCCACGCCGGGTGCTGCGGGGGAGACCACTGCCGAGAGCCACAGGTCCCCGCTACACTGAGCGCAGTCGCAGTCTGCACGAGAGCACACACAGTTGCAAGCACTTCAGTTGGCAGCAGGTGGCAGCAGCCACCGTCCTCAACGCCCGCAGGTTGCCTGAAGAGAGCATGTGGGAGGGGCCCCAAAGGGCCCTAGAGCAGCACAGCAAGCTTGGAAAGACGCAGCTGCGGCCCGCGGGTGTCCTGTGCTGTCATTCAATCAATCAACCAATCACATGTCAAGTCCAGGCGGGAGACAGCAAAGGTCTCATGGGACAGGGTGAGGTTTGTGCACACAGCAGGCCTCGTGTGATCACGCCCTTGCGCTAGACAGGACGTCGAGACCCGTATTGCGCAGGCCTGGCAGCGGCGGCTCCTCACCGGTTGTGTTGGTGTGCACACCCTGCGCATCTTTGGAGCCCGGCGGCACGTCGGCGAGCATGCGGCGCTCTGCACGGGGAGGCAGGGCAACATAAGCGAGCATGGCAGGGCAGGGCAGGTGAGCGCAAACCACGGCTATGCCGTCATCTGGTGCTCCCAGACTAGCCTGCCTGCCTTGCTCTCGGCCTGCCCCTGAGCATGCGGTTCCAGGGTGGCGGCGGGCCGGCAGCCGCCACAGCATTCGCCGGCCCACGCTGCCGCCTTGGCTGTAGCAGCAGCTCCTCCCCGCTCGCGCCCACACCCACACTGCCACCCTCCTCGCCACACACGGCCCACCTACCTGGCATCGCGCCCACCGACACAAAAGAGACGGTGCGCCGCCGCCGCTCCTCGGCTGCTCGCAGAGACAGCTCGCCCGTTGCTAGGGCGATGCCGGCGCTGGGGGCGCGGTGCGGCGGCGCTGGCCCCAGAGGAGACAGCGGCACCTCTTCCTCCAGCCGCCGTCGCAGCTGCGGCTGAAGCTGCTGCGGCTGCTGCCCCTGCTGCCCCTGCTGCGGCTGCGGCTGCTGCGGCTGCTGCTGCCCCAGCTGTTGCTGCTCTGCACCCGCCTCTGCTCCTGCTGCCGCCTGCTGCGCGCTATTGACAGCGCCCGCGGCGTCCGAGGCACCCGCCTCAGCTGCAGCGGCTGCTGCTGCTGCTGCTGCTGCGGCTGGGGCAGCGTATTTGTGCTCTGCTGCCTGCACCAGCGCCACCATCAAAGAGTCGTGGCTGCAATGCAATTCACATATGTATAAATAAACAGCGCCCAGGCAGGGAGGACGCGAGACGGCAGGAGTCATGGTGGCACAGGGCAGCCCCGGCGGCAGCAGCTGTTAAAGCGCAAGCAAGCAGCCGGACCCTGCCCTACTACTTCACCCAGCTCTGCCACCCAGTCCAGAGCAGAGGCCCAACCTGGTCCGTCTCTGAAAATGCATCCTCTTTCAGGGGATGTGAAAACCTCTAGACCTCTAGAAGCTAGACTAGACTAGTCAAGCAGGCCTGACCCTTCCTTGCCCGCCCCACCCTAAAGCCACAGCACATGCGGTGGGCGAGGAGCCTCCATTGACCCGCACGACGGCCTGCCCGGCGGCGCCCACGTGCACCCCACCTGGGGGCGAGCACCTTGCCGGTGCATCGGTGCCTCTCGATCCCACACTACCCCCCTACCTTGCTGCGCCCGCCCGCACCCTGCCTGAGTGCCAATACCCTCGCCGATGGTTCGGTACCTGTCAATCCCGTCCTACCCCCACACCACTGCGCCGTCCTGCACCCCACCTAACAGCCCCCCCAAAAGCCCCGACCTACCCTGTCCTACTACCTTGCTGCGCCCGCCCGCACCCCAACTGTCCGGGCTTTGAACCGCCCCCACCCTGCACTGCCCCCTGCGCCCGCCTGCACCTGAGTGTGAGCGCCTTGCCGGTGGTGCGGTACTTCTCAGCAATGTCTGAGCCATAGGGGATCCAATCAGAGGGCGCAAAGTTGACGGCCTGCACAGGCGGGAGGCAAGCAGGGAGGCAGGCGGGCAGGGAGGCGGGGAAGGCAGGCAGGTGTGAGGGAGGGCGGTTGTGGCAGGGGGCAGGGGGCAGGGAGGCAGGCAGGGAGGCAGGGAGGCAGGCAGGGAGGAAGCAGGGAGGAGGCAGGTCAATCCCTCGTTCACAGGTCCCCCTACACAGGCACATGCCCATTGGGGTTCTGGAAGCTGCGCCGTGACAAAGACAAGCGGGCGTACCTCGGCCACGTTGAAGCCGCAGTTGAAGCCAGAGTGGTAGGCATCGGGCATGGTGACCACAAAGGATCCGGGCTCGTGGACCACTCGGCACACCGGCACGCCGCGACGCTGCAGCAGTGCGTGGGCAGCAGGAGAGGTTTCAGGCAAGGTGTGAGGCAAGGGAAAATTGAAAGTGGGCGAAAACATTAGGCGAGGGAAGGGGAAATGGAAATTGGCAAGGGAAAATGGAAAATGTGGTGCCTGGCACACCGGCACCCCGCGCCGCTGCAGCAGCGTGTGTGTGGATGGGGGGAAGAGGGATTGTGCTTGAGGGAAGAGACAGAGAGAGGTGGAAGTGCGGCAATTGGCACACCGGCACGCCGCGACGCTGCAGCAGTATGTGGGGGCGCAGAAGAGGTTTAAAGGCAAGGTACGAGGCAGGCATCAGGTCGTGTGTGAGGCAACAGGTGGGGGGAGATGGAAGTGCGGCACTCGGTATGGCGGCCGCACAGCGCCGCTGCAGCAGTGCGCGTCCGGGGAAGAGGGAGTCTTGGTGAGGGAGGAGATGGAAGTGGTAGGGCAGAGATGGAAGAGCGGCACACGGTGTGCAGGACGCGCCGCGCAGCTTTAGCTTTGGCAGTGCGGGGGCGGTAGGAGAGGCATAGCGTGCACAGCAGCTGCTGCGCCTGGAACCGGCCCTTGCCCCTCCTGCCATCCCCAAGATGCCTCTACAAACTTTGTTAAGAATGAAGATTGGTGGATTCGTTTGGCTATCGAAAACTCCCAGACCCACCCACCTTGAGCTCTGTGAGCGCGGTGACCAGCTGGTGACCAAGAGGCGGCATTAATTTTGTTTATTGTTGTTATTGTTATCTAATTGCTATCCAGACTGTTTCAAACCCACCCACCTTGAGCTCTGTGGGCGAGAGCGCGGTGACCAGCTGGTACATGAGGCGGGGGTTGGAGTGGAACAGGTGGGGCAGCGCATCACGCACAGCCTCCTCCAGCGCGCCGGTCGCGCTGGCGGGCACGCCGTACCACACCTGCACGGGCAGGGTTTAGGGTTTAGGGTTTAGGCTTCATCAACTACCACACCTGCACGGGCAGGGGTGAAGGCAGCCATTGGGTCAGTGAATCAGACGGGCTGGTTGAAGACAGCCAATAAATCGGTGAATCAGTTGAGCACTCGAAGTCAAACATTCACAGGCAGCTTCTTGTAGCGGTGGCAGACACACTGTACCACACACCTGCACAGCACGCGGAGAACAGCAGATTGGGTGCAAAGCGAGTGCGGCGACACAGCGGCCAAAATTGGTGGGCGGACAAAAGGCACAACTGGCTGTAAGCGTGTCAACATGTACCAACCAACGAACCTGAACAGCATCTGCCTGCCGAGGGCGCGGGCAAGGGCGCGCCCGCCACTGTCACCCGCGCACCCCACCCCGCACCCCCTCCCGTCAAAGCCTCCTCCCTCAACCCCCACCTCTCCCCACCCCACCCCTGAAACCCCACCTTGGGCGCCCCCATGTGGTAATAGTTGATGGAGCACAGTACGTGGCCCCCCATCCCTCCCAAGCCCCTTGTCTAGAAAGCATGTGCTTGCAGCCGACATGACCCATGCTCCCACTTTGGGCGCCCGCATGTGGTGGTAGTTGATGGAGCAGAGGGCGTGGGTTTGAGGCAGCCAACAGGAAATCAAGCCAAAGGCACTGGTCTGCTACCAACCCACCCCTCAATCCCCACCTTGGGCGCCCCCATGTGGTGGTAGTTGATGGAGCACAGGGCGTGGTCCTCCACATGCCAGCAGAAGGCGGAAAGGCACGAGCCGACGTACAGCCAGGGCACCATCACTCCAGTGATCAGCTCGCCGTCCGTGCCGGGCAGGTACCTGCAAGTGGGGACAAGGGAGGCAGGGGCTGGGGAGTAGCTGTTGGCAGCATGCTGGGAGGTGGGAGGGGGACGGCTGGCATGGTGGGCGGTCGGCGTACCGTCCACCAGTTGTGCCGGGCAGGTGCCTGCAAGTTGGGGGAGGGAGGCAGCGGCGTGCCGGATGAGGCAGCAACATGCAGAGATAAGGGGGAATGGTGAGGTGGCCAGCTCTGTGTTGCTTTTAGAGCGGTGGATGGCAGGGAACCCCAGGCAGCGCTAGCAATGTGCCTCGCCCTCGGCACGGCTGCAGGGGGACGGCAGCGGTGGCCTGCTAAAATCTGATAGTGGGGCTGGTTCACCAAGGGGCGAGGGCAGGCGGGGAGGAGGCAGGTTCTCCAGAAGACGGCCCTTTCTTGGCTGCATCGCAGCGCCAGCGCCAGCACCGTGACACGGCATCCCCCGGCGCTGCACCCCATGCAGGCAGCACATGTGATGCATCCCCAGGCCATCTGCTTCTTCCGCTCACCTGAGGATGCTGCTGTGGCAGCGCGGCAGGTTGTTGATGTTCCACGGGTGCTCGGCATACTGGCGCTCCAGCTCTGCTTGTTCGGGGAGAGGGTAGAGACAGAGGGCAGAGGGTAGTGGAAGGGCGGGGGTTGAACACGCGTTAACAAGCGGATTGGGATTCGGCAGGTGATGGCACGGCACGCAGGTGGGGCAGGGGCAGGTGAGCGGGTGCATGTGCACACAGAGGCACAGGGCGTGCAAAGGCACCTGCAGGCACTACTGTAGGTGTTCGCAGGCACACACACACACGAGCTCTGCTCTGTGGCTCTTGGCGGGGCAGCGCTGCTTGCGCACAGGCGCAAAGGGAGGCGCACGCAAGCGCACAGCCTTGATACACCCACACCCACGCACGCACGCACCGTCTCCATAGTTTGGCAGCTGCGGCGTCGCGGCGCTGCTGCCCGCCGCGGCCGCCTGCTTGGCCAGGTGCTGCTCCAACAAGCGGCGGCGCCAGAGGGGCAGCGGGAAGCCAGACCCGTGGTGCCCGCTGTCCACATCTTGCCCATACAGCGTCTCCACTCGCTCCTCAGGTGACTCCACGATTCGCCAGAATTCTGCCTCAATCTGCTCCAGGCTGGGCTCTGCGAGTGGGGCATGAAAGGGAGGGTGCACCATGTTCGTGGTTGGTGGGGAGGAAAAATATGAAAGAGGTGTGGGGAGGACATCTAATTGAGAAAGGGTGTGCCAAAACCTCGGCCCCAAGCTGCTCGAGGCTGGGCTCTGCGCTTGCGGGAGGTAGCGGGACAAGGTGGCGAGCGCCCAAAGTTGGAAGAATATATATGGACGGGTGTGCCTTGACCTGCTCACCCCTGGCTGTGCAGGCAGCGGTGTCAGCTTGCGGATTCGAGGTGTTCCCCAGGCCAACAACATGGGGTTGGCTGACCAGTTTCGGGAGGACTGGGTTTCTCCGCTCAGCTCGCACAGGGGGCAGACAACACATGGCTGTGTCTGCAAACTAGCCCCTGCCCCAACTTGAGAACCAGCCCAGCCGCTCACCGGGCAGTGTCGAGTAGTTTGGGAGGACGCGGGGGCGGCGCTGCGCGCTGCGTGCATTGCGGCTGCTGGCGCCGCCGCCGTTGCGGCTGCTTGACTGGGCGGGCAGCGGGTCTGCGAGAGGGGGTAGGGGTAGCAGGGAGAAGACAGGATCAGAGCATGCAGAGACACGGTGTTGATTGCCAGTCGGACGGATGCTCAAAGCCACCCAGAGCCCCTTATGTGTTCCAGGATGAGAGGCTGAGAATCGGGCTGAGAATGAGAGGCTGAGAATGAGGCTGAGAAGGAGAGGCTGTGAACCGGGCAGAGAATCGGGCTGGCTGGCTGGCTGGCTGATGGCTGGCTTGTTGGCTGTGACAGCACTTCCAGAACTGTGCGCCCTGCCTCCTTGCTCATTCACTTCGAGCCCACACAGTTACACTCCCTCTCACTGGCACATACCCACACTTGTACAACTCCTCGTTTGTAAGCGCCCACAGTTGTACATCCCACACTTTGTACACCCCTTCCATCTTGTACACTCCCACCCTTGTACTCCCCTCCCAAGTTGTACACTGCCCACCCTTCTTTGCTCCCCCTTCACGTGTACACTCCCCCCGCTCAGTTGAACACTTGCACACACCCTTCCTGCCTCACCAGAAAAGTGGATCTCCTTGGCCCAATCAGCGTACGCTGAGAAGGAGCGCAGCGTGTGCTTCTTCTCCTGCACGAGATGCACGCACAGCATGCAGCACAGCACGGCGGAGGTGAGCAGCAGGGGGAGCGGCAGGGGCAGGTGGCCCGGAAGGGAGGATGACCTGCCGTGCCGTTGAAATGCATGCGAGACAGGCCCAGGGGGACAGCCCTGTGCAGTTGGGCTTTGGAAAGGCAGCAGCCTGGGGCACGAGTGCAGGTGCGTTATTTCAAGCAGAGGCTACCCCCCCAGAGAGCAGCAACCAGTGCCTCTCCCCTTCCCTGGGCTGCCATGACGGCACCGGCTGGCGGCACCTTGATACCCACTCGCACCCTCGCCCCTGCCCTCCCCCTAACTCTTACCAGGTGGGGGAAGCCAAAGTCGGGCGGGGGAGCAGCCGCCTCAACCTCAGGAGCCTCCTTCCCCGCTGCCCATGCGGCCGCCGCCGGTGCAGCAGGGGTGCTGCCTGCCGGCGGGGCGCTGCCGGCAGCGTCAACATCCATGGCCCCAACCCCGGCCTCCTCCTGCTGCCCCAAAACTGCCTGCGCCTGCGCCTGCGCCGCCTCTGCATGGTCGCTGCCCGCGCCGCGCAGCGTGTTGCTCATGCGCCCGCTGTACCGCCCATCGGCGCCGGTACCGCCAGCGGTACCGCCGCCACTGGCGGGCGCTGCAGGCTCCTTGGGCGGGGTGCCCGGCGCGGGCGCGACGGGGCCGGCGGCGCGGCAGCAGAGGTGGGAGGTGTACTGCTTGCGTACTGCAAAGCGGAATGACTCCATGCTCAAACCGTTGGTGCCTTTCTCAAGCGCAAAGGGCGGGTCCCAGCCTGCGGGCAGCGGGGAGAGATGAGTTGGGATGCAAGCAGGCAGGGGGAGTGCTGAGCAGGGAGGCAGGTGGTGGAGTGAGGGTGGCAGGCAGGCAGGCAGGCTGGCTGAACGGGCAGCAGACGAGCGGCGAGAGAGCACACCGGATGGTTGGCAAGCACAAAGCATGGCTGAACGGGCAGCAGATGAGCGGCGAGAGAGAAGACGGGCAAGTATGCCCAAATCCATGCGGGCCCTGGCGCCCCCCTGGCGCACGCCCTGCTGACCTGGCGGCGGCACGATGTGTGCCAGCCCGTACTTCTCGGCCTGCATGGACGCAGAGGAGGTAAGTAGGTCAGGATTTGATGGTGCCGGGTACAGGCAGCAGCAGCATGGGATGCTGCTGCGCCCGCTGGTGGCGCCCTCCAACGACGATATGTGATGCACTGAGGCATGCGTGCAGCTTGTGGCCGGTGGGTTGTGACCGGTAAGGATGGCATATTAGCCAGCCGTAAAGCACTACAGGGCAGAGGTGCGTGTGGCACTGAGGGCAGGCACACCCGGAGGCACACATGCCATCAGGCCATCCACACAACCATCAGGGCTTACGCCTTCTAGCCGTCAGGCCTTCTAGCCCTCACGCTTGCTTCAGGCCTCAAAGCCTTCTAGCAGGCATCAGGCCCTCCCTTAGCTAGCCACCATGCCTTCAATCTGCTGTTCATCACACCTCCAATCAATCAGTTGGTCTGCGGGCTCCCACACAGCCATCCCTCACCTGGGGGCGGATCTTTGAGATGTAGGCGATTGGATCTTGAAACTCCTCCGGGGTGGGCCTGAAGACGGGGGCCGCCTCCACGCCTGCACGCAGGACCGAGTGGCACAGCAAGGCACGGCAGCCAAAGGCGGGTCGGTTGAGAGGCAGCGGCGGTGAGGCTTCAGGTGCAGGGAGGCGAGCTGGCAGGCAGGGCGGGTTACACGCAAAGCAGGGGAGACATGGCCAGGCAGGGCAAGGAGACAGCAGAAGTTGGCCAAAGAAGTGTCACATAGGTGGATATACAGAGCACATCACACTTGCAAGACGCCATCCTTTTTTTTCGTTGTAAGAAGTAACCCACCTGTCTGATAGTGCCCCTTGGCAGGCTGCCAGCGCATGCGGGGGCGCGTGAAGGCCGGCTCCCGCCCTCTGCAGCGGAAAAGCGGCATCAGCAGACACTGGCTCGGTGAGGACATAAACATGGATACATACATATCATAACAAGCAAGCGCCAGACGAGCGGGCAGCGTTCCAGGCCGCTGCATGCGGCTCGCGTGAGTGCAAAGTGTGATGTCAACAGCACACTCAAAGCGTACCAGCAAGACATGGCTTGCCAGTGTGTACGAGGGGCTGAAAGGCCTGGCAGAAGGGGCAGGCAGGGCCTGCCAACACACACACTCTCTCGCTGTCCTTCTACCTGCACTTTTTTGTTGTTGAAAAACAACGCACCTGCAGGTGTTGCAGCCTCCCCGCAAGTAGCGGCACTTGGCGCACCCATACAGCACGTCCACGGGAGTCCGGGCGGCACCGTTGCCTGCCGGCCGACGCGGAGGCAAAGGCGCGGCGGCTGATGGGACAGCGGCGCTGGATGCTGCCTCCAGACCTGCAGCTGCGGCTGCTGGTGTGCCTGCTGCCTGAGGTGGTGCTGCGGGGACAGTGGGGGCACCAGGGGCAGCACCGGCTTCCACTTTGATTGCCAGAGGTGCCGCCATGGCTGCTGCCGCTGCTGCGGCCGCTGCCACTTGCACGGGTGTCAGCGTCAGCACGGAAGCAGCTGCTGCTGCTGCTGCTGCTGCTGGGGCCTCGGCAACCTCTGCCTTGGGAACGGCAACGGCAGCAGGTAGTTGGGCCGCTGCCGCAGGGTTGCTGGCGGCAACTGGCTGAGCAGCCGAGGCGGTGGCCTGCACAGCCGCCATGGCAGCTGCCTGGAAGGCGGCTGCCGCCTGCAGAGAGGGCGGCAGTACCGCAGGGAACAGGGCGCCCTGCGCTGCCTGTGATGTGGTCACGCTATGGTGCACCGAGCCGAGCAGGACCGGCGCTGCCACAGGAACAGCCGCCTGTGGCGCACCTGTGACCCCTACAAGCGCCTGCTGCGCCGCCGCTGCCGCTGCCTCGGGCTCCACGGGGGCGGTGGCTGCTGAGGGGCCAGCCAGTGCTGCCGCTGCTTCCGCCGGAGCAGCACCCACAGGAGCAGCTGCTGCCGCTGGTGCTACTGCTGCGTGTGCTGCTGCTGCTGCTGCCGCTGCTGCTGGTGCTGCCGCCGCTGGGGCAGGGGCCACTGCGGGTGCCACCGCAGGCGAGGGCGTCCTGGCAGCCCGCATGGCTGCTGCGGTCACGCCTGTGCCCATGTGCCGCGGCATCGTCGGTTGCGGCGCCGTCAGGCCCGCCATGCCTGGCAGCACCGCTGGCGCCGGCAGCGGCAGCTGCGCTGCCGCCGCAGCCGCATCCAGGGCTGCCTCTGCCGCTGCTGCCGCACTGGATGCTGCCGCTGCTGCAGCAGCTAGGGAGGTGGGGGACAAGGGTGGCGGCGCGCGGGTGCGGGTGCGCGGCATCGCCTGCTGTGCCTGCTGGTGGTGCCTGCTCCCCTCCTCCAGGGCGGCATCCAGTGCCAGGTCAGTATCCAACATATCTGGATCAGCTGCCCGACTGTGGCGCTGCCGTTTGGGCCGCCCGCTCGTCACCGTCTCCACTGCCGCCCGCCGGGTGTTGCG
>JTEE01000076.1:591827-603459 GCA_002896455.3 Chlorella sp. ArM0029B | reverse complement strand
CCCGCCCACCCGCCTGCCCGCCAACCGGCACACGACACCAAGAGCTACGGGTGAACAGGCACCAGTGCCGTGTGCCCAGTGCTCCCGCCCTCACACAGGAAGGAACTCCGAGCAGATGTGACTCCCGAATCTGCTTGTGTTTGACACACGCAATGGATTCGTGAGTGTCCCCAGTGTCCCAGCAAAGCATCTGTGCCCACTACCGGTGCTCCTCAAACCAGTGCCAACATCCCCCACAAGTCAAGCCTGTTCCCCAGTAACCCAGCAAGCACCACTCCGGCCACAATAACCACTGCCCCATTGTCCCTCAAATCAGTGCCCACCGCCCACTGGTCCCAACAAGCACCAATGCCCAATGCCCCGCACTCCAGTGCCCACTGCCCCTGAACGGAGCAACAGTGTCTCCTGCCAGTGTCCCAACACAGCGCCACTGCCCACCGCCCGTCGACACGCCACACACCTGCAGGAACTGCTGGACCCTATGCCATTCCGCTTCACTGCCAGTGACGACACAGATTCAGATCCCCCTGCCTCACTGCCCGTCAACCCATTTCCCAGTGCTACCTTCCCCTCCCATCAGTGCCCGCTGCCCCCTGCTACCCAACGAATGCACCGGTGCCAATGGCCGTCTCCCACGCCACACACCTGCAGGAACAGTTGGCGCGCCGCCTCGGCCCCCACCATCTGCGCCTCACAACAGTGCCCACTGCTCCCCAACACAGCACCAGCGCCCACCGCCCGTCGAAACACAACACACCTGCAGGAACTGTTGGCGCGCCGCCTCGGCCCCCACCATCTGCGCCTCACACAGGAAGGCCCAGATGCTTTCCTCTGTGTCGTTAGGGTTCACCGCCACTGCGGGGAGGGCAAGGGAACGGATAGCCACTTTCCAAGGACCCTAAAGGACAGGTGACCATTGGTCGTGAGGGCTTCCGGAGCTATGTGCTGATGCTGGGGTTCAGCGCCGCTGCGTGTGGAGCGAGGTGCAGAGGGACAGCCATGATTGATACCCTTGGAAGGAGGCGTCCATTTCGTGACGGGGGTGCAGGGCGCAGAGCTGTGCGTCGCTGGGGTTCACCCACTGCCAGGGAAGCTGCCATGAAGCTGCGCAGCTGGCAACGGGCACGCCAAGCGTGCACCACTATGGCGCTGCACAGCTGGCAGCACCAGCAGCAGCAGGTACGTCGGCTTGCACCCCCGCACAGACAGCGGGAAGGCAGGCAGGCAGGCACTACGCTGGCACACAGGCAGGCACCCACCGTCGTCGCGGAACTGCAGATAGGAGGAAAGGGTGAGGGAGAAGGGGGGTTAAGGGTGAAGAGAAAGGCGGGTGAGGGAGAGGGCCGCACACTGCAGGCGGCAGAGCGGTTGGTCAGTAGCAGCCGTAAGCAACTGTCCACCCAGCCGCCCTGCTGGCCGCCTTGACCTGTTTGAAGTCAGCACAGGCAGAAATCACATGCCGCAAGTCTGCCCGCCCCTCCTGAGCCCCTGCAACCCAGCAGCAACTGCCCCATACACCTGCGCACCCACCTAGCCACATCAACAGCGTTGCATAACAGCGTTGACACCAGAACGCCGCCCCGCCCCGGGCGCCCCACCCACCTGCTGCGCGCGCCCCCTCCTCGGGCCCCCGCAATCCTGCCCCATCCAGCTGCCCTCCCACCTAGCCACATCCACCCACTAACAGTGTTGAACACACCAGCCCACCTGCTGCGCCCCCTCCTTGAACTCCTGCAAGTAATAGAGGCTCAGCCCCCGCTGCCATAGGTAGGGCCGCATGGAGGCGCGCGCCGCCAGGGCCGCGTCGAAATCTGCCACAGAGCCCTCCACATCATTCTGCACACCGGGAGCGAGGGCAGCCGTGCCATGCACAATTGTTGACTCAACAACCGGAATGACAAGGAGAACAAGCGAGGGCGAACAAGGCAAAGCAGGAGGAACCGTTTTCGGAAACAGCAAGTGCGGCACATCAAAGGGCACTGCATAAGCAGCATGGCAGCGTCACAGTCTGCCCCTGAACCCTCTACGTCATTCTGCACACAGGGAGTGAGGGCAGCCATGCCATGCACGCTTAACAGCAACAAGGAGAACAAGCAAGAGCGAACAAAGGGAGTGAGGACAGCCGTGTGCGGGAGTGGAGCACATGACGGGCCACCAATCGAGCACAGGGTCTTCGTGCACTTCTGCTGGCACACCACCCAACCCAACATTCCGCAGTGGACAGCACAAATGTGTAGCAACATGGGCAGCGGGCAGCTGGCAGCAGTGGCAGGAGCACACGGGACACGGGACCAACGCCAGGCGCCCGGCTGCCCCACACTAGCTAATAGCTGCTAAGCTCTGTCGGTGGCACAGTCCCTCCTGCCTGCACAACAAGTTGACTGGGACTGCTGCCCTTGTCGGCTGCACTCACGCGCAGCAAGTGTAGTATGTTCAGACAAAGCGTGCCTTAGACAATAGACACACGGAGACAGGCGCACCTGCCGGAACTTGTTCATGCCAGTGCGCACGAGGGCATTGGGGTCTGTCCCAGCTGCTGCCGCCGCCATTGCCACCGCACCGCCAACAGCCAGCACGCCGACTGCTAGCGCCAGGCCACCCCCTGCCCCGGCAAGCAGCGCGCGCCTGCAGGTGGGGACCCAGAATGGGGAGGCATGCAGCGTGATTAATGCGAACCAAAGGTTGACCATTGAGCTGGCAACAGGCACGGCCACCTGCCGTAGTGCTGCTGAAGGCCAGCGCCGGCCACCACTGCCGCCGCACCTTCCAGCCAGGCCAGCAGATGGAGAGCAGGCGCCGCGGCGGTGCGCCGACAAGGAGCGTCGACCCGATGTGCTGACAAAGAGGCGATCCCGAGTCCCCTGGTGGCGCAGGAGGGAAGTCTGCGCTCGCAGGCTCTCCATTCCAGCAGCTGCAGGCTTCGGCGCGGTGTGGCAAAGTACGCTGGGGCGTAGCACAAGCAATTATCAACTGATCGATGCCATCGGTAGGCGCATTC
The DNA here is from genome assembly GCA_002896455.3 of Chlorella sp. ArM0029B. Lineage (NCBI taxonomy): Eukaryota > Viridiplantae > Chlorophyta > Trebouxiophyceae > Chlorellales > Chlorellaceae > Chlorella > Chlorella sp. ArM0029B. The sequence continues at coordinate 600,461 of JTEE01000076.1, read as the reverse complement.
CCTCACCTGACCTGACCTGGCGGTGCGGCTCAGCATGCCACCGTGTGAGGATCTCTGGTGTGTCTGAGCTCAGGTGCATTCAGTAACAGTCTTAAAGATCATTTATACTCCCGCGTTCAGCAGCTGTAAATTTCCCTGGGCCTGGGCGATTCCCACGGGAGCCACGACCTCTGCTGAGCAGTCGGTGGCCACACGCAACGTCTTCCAAATTCTTTCCACGCAATAGTGCCTTCTCGCTCGAGCTATCTAAGACATGATCTGTGTGGCCAGTCCCTCGCTGCAAAAAGCAGGGGGATGTTGTGCGCATCATCCACCATCATCCACCATCCGCACCACGGTCGCATCCCGCACTCAACCGGCTGCCCGCCCCTAATAGCGGGTGCACTATCCAACCATCTACATTCTAACAGGCAGATGGAGTTTGTCCCTCGCCAGATGCAGCAGTTTATTTGTGACAGAGGGCTGCCGGGGTGCAGGGAGCATTTGCCTGTCCGACCGCCCGCTGTGCTGAGGCGGCTTCTGGGCGGGGCACCCCAACTAGCTCCTTTGCCGTTGCGCGTGGTTGCACATTGGTGGCTGCTGCAGGTAGTTTATAACCGGCAGGCACAAGCGGACATGCAGCAGGTTGCCACTTGCGCGGGGAGGTTCTGCGGGCTGCCCGCCTGCCCCAAAGCCCTTGTGCCCGCTCGACCGCTGCGCTGCAATCGCCATACCAATGTGGGCCGGCGGCAGGGACGGCCAAGGGCGCAGGAGGGCGAGGGCGACCTGGTGGAAGACTGGGAGGAGGAGATGAGCATTTTCAAGCAGCGCACGCTCAAGCCCTCCCAGCTGGAAGTTCAGCGGCAAATAGCGGCCTCCCAAGTGGACGTTGGCAGGGTGAGGGAGCCCGCACCGCCCCGCCGCCGCTGCCGCCGCCGCTGCCCTGCCGCCAGCGCGCACCTGAAACCCGGCGGCCAACCTGCTCACCAGCTGCCCCCTCTGCCGCAGGTGCTGTATGCCCAAAATAATGTGGCCATCATCGAGGGCCTGAACAATGACGCCGATGTGGGCACCTGCCTTGCCTTCTCCAGCGGGGCACGCGGGTGCGTCATGTCCGAGGTGGCACCAGGGTTTTGGCTGGCGCCCGGGTGGCGGCGCCCCGTGCAAACACTAGCATGCACTAGGACCCACCGCGATAGCACTAGCATGCACCCATTACGCCTTGAGGCCGCAGTAGGGCCTGCATGCTGTCCCGGGCAGATTCATCAGAGGTGACGGCTAGGTGTGCCGAGCTGCATGCATGCATTTGCAGGTCCCAGCTTGTGCACCCATGTCCAGCACCCAGCTGGTGCCACCCCCGCGGCGGCCTGCTGGGACCTATTCATTCATTCATTCATCTACAGCGCCGCAGCAACACAACAGTGTGCCGCAGATGCGTCTGCTGGGCCCCACCCGGCCCCCACCGTTGTGCCTCCCCCCCTCCCTCCCTCGCAGCGTCATGCTCTGGCGGCGCACCGACAACGTCGTCTTTGCTCTGCTGCTGGGCGGGGCTGACCTTGTATCTGTGGGAGACGGCGTGGAGTGCCAGGTACTGGGCATACTGCAGGTGAGAGCTGAGCAGGGTTACTATAGTACTAGCATCAATGTGGGTGAGCTGGATCGGGTCCGTGAGTTGTGCCATCAGCACGTCAGCCCTAGCAAGCGGGCACCCCCTCCAGGCGTGCGCATCTGCTCCTGCTGCACGAGCTGGCCCAGCATTGACTGGGATGGGTGGGTTGGTGTGATTCGCCATCAGCACGTCAGCCCTAGCAAGCGGGCACCCCGTTCAGGCGCGCGCATCTGCTCCTGCTGTTGCCATGTCTTTATTGATGCTGCAGAAAAGGCCGCTCGCGCACTGCTGTTGGTGCACACACAGCCGCAATATTCACGTGTGCACTCAGATGTGAAAGTGTGCTGAACCACCTGCCGCAGGTGCTGGATGGGGAGGAGGGACCCACCACGAAGCGGGAGTATGAGCAGATGATGGTGCCAGGTGGGCGCCAACCTAGCGGTGGTGACAGCATGGCGTGTTGACAGCATGGCGTGGTGTGTGACAGCCTGGCGGTGGTGGCAGCCTGGCGCCGCTTCCATGGCTACGCCCCGCCGACTGTGGGCAGGTGACAGGGCGTTGGCTCTTGTGTTCCCGGCACGGTTGCAGCTGCGTGCTCCCTTTCCCTTCAGTGCCCCAGCATCTTGCTGCTGTTGGCTTCGTCTATCTTCATCAATCTCTGTACCCACGTCTGCATCAATCGCATGCCCGTCCACCTGCCTTGGCTGACCTTTCTCCCTGCCTCCTTGCCTTCCTGTTCATGCAGTGGGAGATGCGTTGGTGGGGCAGGTGGTGGACTTCTTGGGCAGGCTGTACCCCGGGGTGCAACCCGCCGACAGCAGCAGCAGCAGCAGCAGCAGCAGCAGCGGCGTCAACGGCAGCGGCAGCGCGGCAGAGCAGCAGCCAGTGGCGGTGGCAGCAGTCGCAGCGGGGCAGCCGATTGGCACGGATCAGATGCTGCCGCTGCTGAATGGGCAGCCGGACATGGAAAGCCGGGAGCAGATCAACGAGCCCTTGCTGACAGGGGTCAAGGTGAGGCCAGGAAGGGGGCAGGCAGGGGACCGCAGGGGGCCGAGGTTGAGTTCACTGAAGGCACGGGTGTGGGCGATGAGTAGGGGGGACCACCCTGCTGCATGCACAACAGCAAACAGCGCCATCGCCAGGCGCTGCTCCCTTTCTCATTTGCATGCCCTGCCCAAGCCCTTCTGCCCAAGTCCTTCCTCGCCTTCGAGTCCTTTCCGATACTGTGTTGTCCAGATAAGCTGCTTCTTGGCGTCCTCACACCCCCGGTCCAAGCCCCTGGTCGGACCTGAAGGGTTCCTTATTGTTTCTCCTTCCCCGCAGGCGTTTGACATCCTCACCCCGCTTGGGCGCGGCCAGGCGCAGCAGATTGTGGGGCCGCAGGGCAGCGGCAAGACGCAGGTGCCGCCTGGCTGCCCGCCCGCCTGCCTGCCCGGCTGCCCTCCTGGCTGCCCGCCTGGCTGCTTGCACCCTCTCCACTCGACCATGCCGTCACACGCCTGCCCTCCGTGCTGCCTCCCTTCACCCCTACTTTCCTCTGCACCCATCCTCTGCACTCCGCCGAGATTCCGCGTCGCCATCGCGTTGTGTTGCATTGCACAGGGGCGTGCTAGTCCCAATGCTTCCTGCCTTCACCATTTCCTCCCCACCGATGGCGCCTCCACTACCCCCGCTCCACCATCCCCGCCCCTCCCTCCCCGCAGCTGTGCATCGATGCCGTGCTGGGGCAGAAGGGCACCGGCGTGCGCTGCGTGTACGCTGCCGTCGGCTCCAGCCCAGAGCAGCTGGCCCGCACGGTCGACCAGCTGCGCTCCCTGGGCTGCCTGGAGTACACAACCGTGGTGGCGGCTACCGGGGACAGGTGCGGAGAAGGACTTGTTTTTGCACGGGCGGGGCTTGGGTGCTGCCCCATGCGTCCACTGCCCCACTGTAGTGGCGGCAACGGCGGACAGGTGCGGGCATGCATGGGCCGGGCTTCTGGGTGCTGAGTTTTGCTGTCCGTGGGCCAGGATTGGCTGCCATGGGCGACAGGTGGCAGGCATGCATGAGCAGGGCTTTGGGGTGCTGAGCGCTGGTACTGCAGGCCCGGTACTGCAGTGGCGTGCAGCACTGGTGCCAGCTGTGCTCCGGAAAACGTCGGCGGTCTGCAGGACTGTGACAGAGTAGATGTCTGTTGCTGTCATGCCCACCACCTGCTGCCCCTGCACCGCAGGCCCCTGGGGGAGCAATACGCGGCCGTGCTGACGGCGTGCAGCATTGGGGAGCGTGTGCGTGACGAGGGCGGGCACTCGCTGGTGGTGCTGAACGACGTGTCTGTCATGGTGGGCGCGCTGAGCTGGCAGGGCAGGGCACAGCACGCACAGCATGGGCAGCATGCACAGCAGACCACAACATCGGGTTGACGAGTGTGGGGCTGCTGCTTGTGTTTACTGAACGGGCCTGTCGTTGCTGAGCTGGCAGGGCGGTGGCACAGCATGCACGCAGCTTGCACGCAGACACGGGTGGCGGCAGCCGCTGTTACTGTCGCTGCTGCGCTGCCAACGCTTTTGCCGAAGTTGCGGCTCATGGCCCCCCTTGAGCGCTTGTGCTGACATACGGCTATCGTCATTGCTGACATAAATATATTTAAATATGTCTCCCGCAGGTGCGCATGTGGGAGATGATCACGTATGCGATGGCCACCCTGGGCTCCGCCCTGCAAGCAGGTACGGCGCGCTGCTGTTGTGCAGTGCTCTGTCCCAAACGTGCGGCTGCCCAGTGTGTCTGAGAGCACTACACTTGGCTTACGCACGTTCTGCCTGCTTCCATTGCCTCGATGCATGTGCCACTTGTTCTTTCCTGCTTTTTGGGGCTTACACTCTGTCGAACCGCAAAACAACTTGCGATACAGACCCCCAAGAGACAGCTTTGAAGTGCTGCAGCCCGGTTTTGGTTCTGCTGTGTTCTGTGCGTCCCTCCGCCGCTGCCACCCCGCCCCACCCTTTCAACCACCCAGCCCGGCTCTCCCTGTCCCTTCCCCCGCCTGCGCACTCCTCTCTCTACACTAGACCCACTCCCACCGTCCCTGTTGTTCTGCTAGCATCAGCCCAACCCTCTGTCTCCCACTGTCACTCCCATTCTCACTCTGCACTGTCACTCTCACCCTCACTCTCACTGTCACTCCCTTTTCACACCCCCTCTTCCTGCCCCTGCCTGCCCCCACCCCCTCTGTCTGCCCCTGCCTGTCCGCACCCTCTCTGTCTGCCACCGCCTGCCNGGTGGGTGGGGCAGGGCCGGATAGATGGGCGGAAAGGGAGGAGGCTTTAGTGTGTAGCAAAGGGGGCAGTATGTAGGAGAGGGAGTGGCAGGGGCGCCAGGCAGGGGCTTCAGAGGGTGAAAGGGTGGGAGGGTCTGCAAGGGCAGGGCTCGACGGCTGCGGAGCACTTGCTCTCTGGCAGGCTTTAGTACCCAAGTTGTTTACGAACAGGGGGTGGTGGTGTGCGAGCAGCCGCCGGGGCAAGTACCTGCGTGCTCTGCTGCCTGCTGCCAAGCGGTGCTGTCTCAGAACCAGTCCTTCCTGCCCCTGCCCCTGCCCCCACCCGCGCAGCCACCGAGACCGACCTTCAGGAGATGCAGAAGGCGGCAGCCGTGGCCCAGGAGGCGGGCGCCAGCTCAGCGTCGGCGCCGCCTGCCAGCTCAGCAGATGAGGAGGGCGCCAGCTCAGCAGAGGAGGAGTCTGAGGAGGACCTTGTGGAGTATGAGGGGATGCTGGTGTCGGCGGCGGCGGCGCAGCGGCGCAGGTGAGGGTTTGTTTTGTTTAAACCATTTGTTGGCAATGTTGGTGCTATTTGAGGTGTACCAGGGGATGCTGGTGTCGGCGGCGGCGGCGCAGCGGCGCAGGTGAGGGTTTGTTTTGTTGTTGGCAATTTCAGAATGTTGGTGCTAGTTGAGTTGTGCGAGGGGATGCTGGTGTCGGCGGCGGCGGCGCAGCGACGCAGGTGAGTCTTTTGTTTTGTTGTTGGCAATGTCGGTGCTAGTTGAGTTGTGCGAGGGGATGCTGGTGTCGGCGGCGGCGGCGCAGCGACGCAGGTGAGTCTTTTGTTGTTTTGTTGGCAATGTCGGTGCTAGTTGAGTTGTGCGAGGGGATGCTGGTGTCGGCGGCGGCGGCACAGCGGCGCAGGTGAGGAGGTGAAGGCATCAGAGTCCGCAACCGCAAGTTGCATGCCGTGACTGTAGACTTTGTGCCCGCCTTGAGAGCTCGCCCCTGCTGCCCAACAGCACCGGCAACCCTCTCCCCTCCCTGTCTGGGTGCCTCCTACTTCTCTCACAGCAGGCTCATCCTGGTTCCTGCTACTCCTGCTTCTCACAATGGCAGTGCCGCTGCTGCCAGCTGCTGCACAGTCACTTGCGTGCCGCTTCACCTGCCTGCCTTACAGCCGCTGCATGTCCCCTCTGCCTGCTTAGCTGAAATCTGTTGCACATTCCTCTGCCTGCCCCCCCTCCCCACAGGTTCATTTCCAGCCTCATCCAACGCGCCGCCAAGATGCACCGCCGCCTGCGGGGCGGCTCCATGACCCTCCTCATGGTCACACCAGGGCAGCCTGCAAGCGGTGAGCATGCATAGCACAGCACAGCACAGCACAGCATAGCACAGCGCAGCAAAGCAAAGCACAGCACAGCTTGGCACAGCACGCATGCTTTTGGGAGGGTCAGCGGTGCAAGTGGAAGGGATTGGGGCGCCGGTAGGAGTGGTAGTACCGACAGAAGGGGCGGTACTGACAGGATTCGAGCAGCCGGCCGTGTAACAGCGCTTGCCGTACAGCAGCGCTGCAGGGGCCGGCGTGGGAGTTTGTGGGCTGCATGTCAAAGCCCTGCTGTTCAAGGCTGCGTGCCTCCTCTCTACCCCCAAACACACTGCACTGCTCCGGCTCATCATCCCGCGAGCCCGTCCCTTGTGCAGGCGAGGCGCGGCGTGCGCCCAAGCACCTCTCCTCCCTGGAGTGCGCTGTATCGACACCTAAAACATGACAAACTTTGGTTCCTTCTTCATGCAGGCGAGGCCCGGCGTGCGCGCAAGCAGATCGAGGCCTACAAGCACCTGTCGCCCGACCAGAAGGCCAAGCTGCTGGCTGCCGTGGACGCCAAGGAGTACAGCGGGGGCGCTCGGCAGCTTGGGCCTCAAGAGCTGAGGACGGAGGTGGTGGAGGAGTTGATGTCGATCACCGACGGACAGGTGGTACTGAAGCCGGGGCGGGACGCAGGTGGGTATGGCATGGTATGGTGGGAGGACTGTTTGTTTGGGAGGAGGTGGTGCTGAAGCCGAGGCGGGACGCAGGTGGGTATGGCATGGTATGGTGGGAGGACTGTTTGTTTGGGAGGAGGTGGTGGGGATGGCCGTTGGGGCATGGCAAGCTCAAAGCTGGGCAACAGGCACTGTGGAAACGGACACGGTTGAGTCGGGTGGGGGTAGGCTGGGGCCCCCAGGAGCTGAGGACGTGAGTGGTTGAGGAGTTGATGTCGATTACCGACGGCCAGGTGGTGCTGAAGCCAGGGCGGGACGCAGGTGGGTATGGTGTGGTAGGGTAGAGGACTGTTTGTTTAGGAGGAGGTGGTGGGGATGGCCGTTGGGGCATGGCAAGCTCAAAGCTGGGCAACAGGCACTGTGGGGATGGACACGGTTGAGTTGGCTGGGGGCAGGCTGGGGCCCTCAGGAGCTGAGGACTGAAGTGTTGGAGGAGCTGATGCTGGTCAGTGATGTGTGCTCAAGCCGGGGCGCTATGCAGGCGAGGCAGAGGTAGGAAGCTTGCTTGGTGCGAGGGAGGAAGTGGGGGTAGGGGTGGGGCGGCACGGCGTGCCAATCGGATGCCAAAGCTGCGCAAAAGTGGCCCTTATAATGCCCCTACCCACCTGACCCACCTCACCCCAACCCACGCCACCCTCCATCATTCCCCGCCCTACTTGCTGCGCCCCCTATCGTTTTGTGCAACGCCACGGGCACGGCAAAGGTCCATCCCCTGAACAACCATCCTTTGCCCCATCACCTCCTCCCGCCTCCTCCCACCTTCCCCAACCCCACCCTTCCCACCCTGTTTACTTGCGTGCACCCCGTACCCTTGCTTGCAGCCACGGGCGGGGTGACTGTTGACCCCCAGCTCTCCATCTCCCGCATCGGCTCCCGCGCCTACTTCCCCGCAATGGAGCTGCTGGCACCCCAGGTGAGCGGGGTGGCTAGTTTGGGGCAGGGTTCAACATCAACTGTGTGTGTGTGTGGTGTGTGTGTGTGTGGGTGGGGGTGGGGGAGCGAAGGGCACATGCCTTCTTCCCTGCCATGGAGTTGCTGGCACCTCGTGTGTGAGGGGAGGGCGGCGGGCGGTATCCAGCCGCGAAATGCAGGACGGAGGTGCCGGCACTTTTTGTATCGGAGGGTTGGTGGACGGCACCCAGCAGAAAGTATATGAGGAAGTGCTGGCTCCTTCTGTAAAGCACCCCTTGGGCAGGCAAGTGGGTAGGCATGCTATGTTTGCACCTATGTCGCTTCTTTGGGGGCGGGGTCACAATCCTTTTTCCCGGCATTGCAGGTGCTGGCAGGTGTGAGGGAGGCTGCTGCATTTCTTCAAGCCTGCATTGCATGCAGTGCAGCGCTCCCTCCCCTTGCCGCCCACCCCCCATTTCCTGGCCCTACCCTTCCCCCCTTCCTTTCTTGTTGTAAGCAGGTCCGCCTATGGCAGCTGACCAGTGCCTTTGGCTTCATTTCCTGTCGGCTTCCTCCACCCCACGCCTTCAGGCTGTAGATTCCTTTTCCCGAGCTGTTCATTTCTTCTCCTGGCTCTGCAGGTCCGCCTGGAGCTGGCGCAGGCGGTGGATGCAGCCCGCTACTCTGCTTCCATCGACGACCCCGCAGCCGAGCGCGCCCTCCTGCGCGCCGGGGTGGTGGCTGCTGCCCTCCCCCAGCCCCCTCACACCAGCCTCACCATGGAACAGCAAGTTGTGCAGCTGCTGGCCCTGCAGCGCGGCTTCCTTGACGGCACGCCGCCGGCGCAGGCGGCGGCGCGGCTAGCGGAGCTGGC
>JTEE01000076.1:526068-547370 GCA_002896455.3 Chlorella sp. ArM0029B | reverse complement strand
AGAACTGGGCAGGGGGCACCGATGGGGCAGGGAAGAACTGGGCAGGGGGCACCGATGGGGCAGGGAAGAACTGGGCAGGGGGCACCGATGGGGCAACAACCGTGTGTGTTTTGGGCAGTAACCAGGGAGACGGGCAGGCACCGATACACAGGCGGATGGGACCACAGCCAACCAAGCAAATGGGACCAGCTGATCAAGCTGAAGCTGGGGGCCTGGAAGGTGGAGAGGCACGCCCAAGAAGCCCCCGACAGTTTGGCTTGTCCCGGCAGGCTCCCGCCCGACAGACCCTGCACCGCAGCACCCTGCGTGTGGCAGCACACCGCAACAAGCAGAACAAGACACACACACAAAAAGCAGAGGTAAGAATAAGAACGGTATGCCCTTGCGGCAGTACCACGTCCCGCTCACGTCTCCAAGTGCCTGTAGTACATCTGGCGCTGGCGGTCCTGGTTGCGGACCTTCTTGGACAGCCAGGCCAAGGCATCCACCTGCTTGCGGTCTGCGTCCCTTTTGAAGCCACCCTTCACCAGGTGGTTGAACTCCCGCAGGCTGCGGGCGGCGCCGCGGCTGCAGGGGGGCAAGGGAGACGAGAGGGCATGAAAAGAAGGTGAGCGGGCAGGGTGTCGGGGTGGTCAACCTCGTTCACAATGCGGTGCCCCTGCAGGAGTGGCGGGCGGGTGCAGCGTCGGCGGCGCTCGTAAGCACTGGCACCCACAAAGGAACAGGCACCAGGCACGGGGGCACCAGGCACGGGGGCACCGTGGCACTGGGGCACCGTGCACAGGCACCCGACACAGGCACCTGACACAGGCACACACACACAGGTACAGGCACACATGCCCGTGCCACAGGTCCGAGCACACAGGCACTGCCACACGCACCCGGCATTGCGCCGCCGCACATGCACCCGACACAGGCACACGCACGCAGGCACACGCACGCAGGCACTGCCACAGGCGCCCAGACTGAGCCGCAGGCATCGAGCCACAGGCACACGCACGTGAGGTAGCCGGGGAGGGTTGATGAAGTGGCAATCTCTTCCAGGCTCATCCCGGTCAGGTCAACCTTTGTCTCCTCCTCCGCCACCTCCAGCTGGGCAACCTCGACGGGCTTGCCTGCAGCAGGGCGGAGCGGGGACAACGCGTTTAAACACACAGTTGAAGCAGCCGAGGAGCAGCAGAGGGGTGGAGCGGGAACAACGCAGTAGCACACAGTTGATGCAGCCCAGGAGCAGCAGAGAGGTGGGGCTTGAACAACACAGTTAAAAACAGCACAGTCTGTGCAGCCGAGGAGCAGCAGCAGGGCGGAGCGGGGACAACGCGTTAACACACAGTGTCATACAGCAGCAGAAGCAGCAGAGGGGTGGGGCTTGAACAACGCGTTCAAAACAACACAGTCTGTGCAGCCGAGGAGCAGCAGAGGGGTGGGGCTTGAACAACACGTTGTAAACAGCACAGTCTGTGCAGCCGAGGAGCAGCAGAGGTGTGAGCTTGAACAAAGTGTCAAAGCACAGATAGTACAGCCGGCGGGGCGGCAGAGGGCCGGGGTGGCACAGGAGGAGGATAAGCATTCACAATCACCGGGTCGGCAGTCGGCAGGCGGCGTGTCGGACGGTCAGCAGCCGCAGCAGCAGCAGCAGCCGCTGACACATGCATAGCTCGCTCTGTGCGGATGCAAGCTAGCATGTGCCTCGCTCCGCTCCCGTCCCCCGTCTAGTCCTGCCAATACAGCTTTTCACCCCCCCAGGATCGAGACCTCTGCTGTCCCAGCTGCACCCCGAGGCTGAGGCATGCGGCACGCTGCCAGCCCAGGCCTGCCGAAACGGCCTGCACGCAGCACGCTGCCCGCCCCACGCCCTCCCGCCCGGCACCCGCCCCACCCTGCACATCACCGTTGTGCCAGTGGTAGCTGGCTGTGTGCCTCTCATGCTGCGCCACCTGTAGCTCTGTACTGCCTGCATCCTGGCGCTGCTGCAGCGCCAGCTCCGAACTGCCGGCGTCCCCCACCACCGTCTCCACCAGTGCATTGCCCTGGATGGGCAGCAGCTGGTGGATTGGCTGGGGCGCCACTGGCGGCTCTGCGGATGCTGCATCAGCTGGTGCTGCCCCCTGGGCTGCGGCCGCGCTGGCCGCTGCCAGGTCAGCCACGTGCTGCGGCAGCTGCTCTGCCCAGCTGGCGCCGTGGTCTCCGCCGTTGGTGCCTGCAGCTGCTGCTGCTGCGCACGCTGCGGTCTGCACCTGCTGGCACAGGGACAGCAGCACGCTCTGCTCCTCTGCCCCCAGCTGCCCAATCGGCTGCCCCTGCCACAGTGCCAGCACGATGCAGTGCAGCAGGCGGCCGTCCATCCAGTCTGCCATGCTGGGGTCGAGCGCCAGCTGTCCAGCTTCCGCCACCCCTGCCGCAGCTGCCCCGTAGCTTCCCACCGCTGCCGTGCTGCCATCAGCGCCGCCCTCGTCTGCGTCCCCCTCGCTGCCAGCCTTGCTGGCCGCGCTGCCGCTGCCGCTGCCCAGCAGGGTGGCAGCTGTGGAGTGGAAGGCAGAGAGGAAGGCGTCCAATCCGAGGCGGACGTCCGCCCAGCTCACGCCTCCCGCGTTCACCGCTGTGAGCGCCGGCTCCGCTGGCAGCTGCAGGGCCCGCTCAGGCAGGCTGAGCTGCCGCACAAGGAGCTCGTGCAGGCACCATGACAGGGCAAACAGCTGGCAAAGTTGGGGAGGCACGCTGGAGGGCGTCGCCGCGGCAGCTGCCCCGCAGCAGGCCGCGCCCAGCGTGGCACGCACGCCGCCTGCAAGGGGGAAGAAGGGGCGGGCGGCGGGAAGGCGGGAGTGGGTCGGGGCGGGGCCTGGAAACGGGACACCCAGCACGCCAGAGCACAGCGCAGCACGGCAGAGGACAGCACAGCACGGCACAGCACGGCACAGCACAGAGCAGCGCAGCAGGAGCTTTGTCGCAGGAGCAGGAGCACGCACTACGTGTAACAACAGCCCATCAGCTCACCTGGCGCCGCCTCGCTTGCCTCTCGGCAGACGTCCGCCAGCCAGGCCGGCACGCCCACGCTAGCCCATGCCAGGCCGGGGCCGGCCTGCTGGCTGAAGGCCTTGCCCACCTCACGGGCGGCCGCCTGGATGGGGCCGCCCCGCCCCACGCTGGGCGCGCTGCGCCAGCCGGTGCGGAAGCCGGCCAGGTACCCTTCTGTGAGGAAGCGCAGCTCGCTCAAGAAGGCGCACTGCACGCCCCGGGACTGGCAGGCAACCACAAAGGCCTGCAGGCACAGGCGGCAGTCCTCCTGTGTGGTGCCCGAAGCGCCGCTTGCGATGCTGGCGGTGACGTTGCCGCCGCCGTTGCTTGCGGCGCTGCCGGGTGCGCCGAGGCTGGACTCTGCCTGCGGCAGGTCTGTGAGCAGCAGCATGGCGGGGCGGGCGGCTGCCAGCCAGTCCAGCCACGGCTGCCCCCACCAGCTGTCGAAGCGCAGCACGGGCACGGCCAGCGCGCCGGGCAGCCAGGCGGCGACCATCGCGCGCGCCGCCTGCGCCGCCGCGCCGGGCAGCACGGCTTGGTTGCTGTCGAAAAACACAACGCTGTAAGAGATGCCTGCGGGGTTGGCATGGTTGACGCCCTGGATGAACTGCTCCAGGGCGGCTCGGAGCTGCAAGAACTGGCCGCCGGCGCCGCCCCAGCACATGCGCTCGCTGCCCAGCAGCTCGAGCAGGAGTGAGTCGCCGTCTATGGCAAAGGAGTCTGTGGCGCCAAAATCGTCGAGCAGGTTGGAGTAGAAAGGTTTGATGGAGAGGAAGGCGTCTACGACGCGCTCCGCCGCCGCCGAGTCTGCCAGCAAGGGGGCGGCGGCGGCGGCGGCGCCGTTGCCGCCTTCGCCTGGCGGGTCTGCAGCAAGGCGGGGAGGGGGGCGCGGGGGCGGCGGGATCGGCCGGCGTCGTTGACGTCCGCACAAAGCTGCCGTGGAGCGCTGCTGATGGGCAGGGGAGTGCACAGCCGCGATCGGGCCAATTACCAGGCATGCTGCAGCCGATGCCTGCAAAGTGTTGCGGAGGGACCGCGGATCGACTCTGGTCCTTTCGAAGAAGGTAGTGCACAGGCGTCCGAGCGCTGGATCATATGCATGGCGGGTGTTGACAGTGTGGGCCACGTCAGCAGATACGTTAGAAGCCGGGCACGACTGCACGCCTGGGTAGGTGGACCATGTAACATGGGACATCCGGATGTCGGGGGCCGATCGACAGCAAACAGGGCTGCGCCAGCTGTCGCTGTCTGGAGCGGGTGCGGCGGGTGCGGCAACCCCAAATTGCAAGCAGCCGTCTTGCTGAGTACACGGAGCAAAGCAAAAGGCTGGACAGGGGTCGTGCCAGACATCAGAACAGCAAACAAGTTGTGAAATACGCAGTAATCAAGTCCGACAGGCTTGCCGGCAAGCCTCATTCTGTTTCCTCCGCCCGCCGGAAAGCGCGTGGTGGTGCAGCCCAAAGGGGGAGGGGGCTGCCAAGGGTGTGGAGAGAGGGGTGCGCCCATCCACTTTAGCCATGGAACCAGGCCGGGGCGTTGCCGGGGTGCCACCTGCAGCAGAGGAGCGTGTACAAGTCAGGCGCACATTCGACAAAAGATGAGGGTCAAAACAACCTTGAACATGCACCTGGACACGACTGGGACACTGCCCTGTGCAGCGCTGCCACGGGCATTCACCCCTCCCAAGCGGGCCCACAAAGCTCGCCCACCTCCCGCTGTTCCAGCCCCCGCTGCCCAGCTCTTACGCAACACTCCTTCCAGGCGCAGCGCTGCACTCTTAGAAACCGCCCGCCCACCTGCTGCACGCATGAGCCACCCCACCACCAGAAATGCCTCCCCCTCGCTCCCTTTTTCTCCCTGGCCTCTGCTCACTTGATGTTGCAGCCGATGCTGTTGCGCACGGGGCGCTCCAGCGGCTTGCCCGCCAGCGTGCAGTCAAGCGCGTGCCGCAGGTCTTCGCCTGCCGGGGGTGGGAGTGAAGTGAGCTTGTATGTGTTTCAAGAGAGGGTCTGGGGGGTGGGAGTGAACTGACTTGTGTGTGCTGCAAGGGAGGGTCCTGGGCGTGAGAGTGAAGTGAGTTTGTATCCTGTGCATCCTCGCCTGCCGGGGAAGAGAGAGGACGGTGGGGGGGTGGTCCATGCAAGGCAGGGGAGGCGGGACACACTTGCAGGGCAGGGGAGGGACGGCAGAAACAATACGCAGCCCAGGGGGTGCAGCATGTACCTGCCCGCCACGGGCAGGAGATGGGGCGTGCTGGGCTGATCCCGAGGAGGCAGGAGCGTGCAAGTTGGACAACTGGGGTCGACAAAGGGCGGAACTGGCGGGGGCACGACACTGGTGCAGGCAGCAGCAGCAGCTCACGCAGGCAATCAAACTCGCGCCCAGCAGGACCAGCAAGAGAGCAGCAGCTGCGCCCGGTACCAATCAGCAGAAAGATGCACCTTCCTTCCTTCCTTCCTTTTACGCCGTGTACGTCTCAGCAGAGGCGACGGTTCCCGGTGCGGCACACAGCCGGGAACAATTCAGAGCCGCGGGACAAAACGTGTGGGAGAGGGAATTTGTAAGTAACCCAACGCCTAAACCCTAAAAAAACGTAAACCCTAAAAGCACGCACCGGTCACCAGGGTGTCCCCTCCATACTTGCTGGGGCGGCTGGAGTCGAACTGGCCGTGGTAGCTGCAGCATCGCCCGGGGGGCATGGGGTGGGAAAGGCTCACCGCACGCCGTGCACGCTGTACGTGTTTGGCGCAGGGTGTGCCAAGCACCGCGCCCTCCGTGGAGCGTCAGCAGCCCAAAACGACAGACTTCCCCCCAACCTGGTCTCCCCTCCTCCCGCCCTCCAGCCCGGCCTCACCACCCAGCTCGCCACCTTCCCTCCCGCCCCATCGTCCGCTCCCTCCCCTCCCTCCACTTCCCCGGCAGCCCCCCACGCCCGCCCCGCTCACGTCAGCTCCAGTTGCGCCCCAAACACGTAAAATTCGGGGGTGCAGGCGGCGCTGTACGCCTTGGCCACATCCTGGCTCTCGTCAAACCTGCGGGGCAAGTGTGATGACGTGGAAGCTTTGTGTGGTTGGTCAACAGTGTGCAGGCGGGGCTGTATGCCTTGGCCACAGCCTGGCTCTCGTCAAACCTGCGGGGCAAGTGTGATGACGTGGAAGCTTTGTATGGCTGATCAACAAAAGTGCAGGCAGCGCTGTATCCACAGCCTGGGTCACATCAAACCTGCGGGGCAAGTGTGATACCACGCATGCGAGCCAGATGTAAGTGGAAAAGGCAAAGGGTACACTTGTGGGCCGGATGCTAAGAGGCAAAAGGCAAGAGCACAGGCAGCACAGCAGGCCGTGGCCACAGCCTGGCTCTTGTCAAACCTGTGGGGGCAAAAAAACTCGGAACCCTGCCATCGCTGTGTATTTGGAAAGCAGCAACATCGCAGGCGGCACAGCAGGCCTCAGCCACAACTTACACTTGCCTATTGACGTGGCCAGGCAGATGCGAGGTGAGCGCAGGCTCTGCATGCAGCGCTCTGATGTATGCACCGCCCTCACGCCCCTGGGCCCCCAACCCCTTCCCCATGCGACTCACAAGTAGGGGAAGGTGTAGCCCTGAGCCTGCGCATCTTCTGCCATCTTCTCAGGCCCATCCTGCAGATGGCAATGGTTTCGACCATCAGGGCAAGACCTGGGTTGGCAGGAAGGGTGGGCAGCGCCTGTTGTGTGCGTCTCGCGGGTCTGGCGGTATTGCAGGAGCACCTAGCCTGCCTGCGCCAACCCCAAACAGAGGTCTCAGCACCCCAAGAATCCCCCACCTGCGGGTGCGTCTCACTGCTGTTTGAAAAGATGGCCAGAACACCTTGCCCCCCCCCTCAAAACAAAAGCATCCCTGGACATCGCCAACACTTGACAAGCGGTTCATTAGCCCCCCACCTGCGGGTGTGTCTCGCTGCTGTTTGAAGAGATGGCCAGCACCTTGACACCCTTGGCCTGGTACTCCTGTGCCAGCTGCGTAATGGCCGGCTTGAGGTGCACCACAAAGGGGCTGCAGGGTGGGCAGGCAGGCAGGCAGGCAGGAAGGAAGGCACTTGGTGGCTGTGCGTGGGAAGCAGGCAGGCAGGCGGGCAGGCGGGCAGGCACGTAGGCGGGCAGGCAGGCAGGCAGACAGGCAGTTGGTAGCTGTGGCAAGGGGAACATGCAGGCAGGCAGGCGGGCAGGAAGTTGGTAGCTGTAGGGAGGGAAGCAGGCAGGCAGGCAGGCAGGCAGGCAGGCAGGCAGGCAGGCAGTTGGTACATGGGGAAGGGGAGCAAGGTGCACGGCGCGTCTTGCCAGCTGCGTGATGGCAGGCTTCAGGGTTCAACACAAAAGGGGCCTCACGGGGGAGCGGGTGGGGTGGGGTGAAAGGACGCCGATGGGTGGCGAGAATACATGGGCACTAAGGCGGGGCCCAAGCATGCTATGCTAGGCCAGCAGACGCAGCCAGGCAGCAGCAGCAAGTCCAGACCGCAGCATCCCAGCCTCACAAGGATCAGCACATGAAGCCCACCCACCAGTGGTTGCAGATGAACATGAGTAGTGTGGCAGGGGCGCCGGCGGCATACTCGCTCAACTTGACCGTCTTGCCGGTTAACGGCTCGAGCAGCTGCAGGAGGGGTGAGGTGGCAGGGCAGAGGGCGTGGTGGCGGAGGGATAGGAGCACTGCAATGCAGGAAGCGTGTGACATGGGGACGGTGGTCTGGTGTAATCTGCGGCAAACTGGGCGCCCTGATTGCGTGCAACGTTTTGTGCCACGTGTGGCGGCGGCGGGGGCGGCACTGGAAGAAGTGCTGGGAGGGCGGATCGATCCGGATCGCCCCTCCAGTTCGATTGTGGGCGTCCTCTGATTCTCACCTCGAAGTCAGGAGCCTTGGTGCCCAGCGCAACCTCCTCGTTCTCAGTCTTCACAGCGACAACCTGCAGGGCGCCACGGCGCGCTTGCCGGGCCTGGCGCGGTGCGGGGGCACTGCGAGCAGTGCACCGAGCTGCGGCGGCACGGAAAGGCTTCACGCGCTGCGCTCTGGAAGGGCCAGCGGCACAGACGTGGCCTGCCTGGGCAAGTGCCGACGCCATTTTGGAATACAGATTTGTAGTGATAGTGATCCCAGATGACATGAGCTGCTGGGGGGAGCAGCTAGGACCAGGCGGCATCCGCCGCATAGCTGGCGCCGCCAGGCGGTCGCTGCCGTCAGTGGGGGCGCGCATAGCGCCCAGCAGCTCAGCAACTACAAGGAGCCCTGCAACTGTACGATTACAGTTGCTCAGTTGATCCGCACTTTTTGAGTGGAACCAGATGCAACTCAGAGAGCTGAGACACATGCGGACCCCAGCCGGGGCAATGCCAAGGCAAATTTTGTAGCAACAAGCTGTGAGTGCGGACCCCAGCCGGGGCAATGCCGAGGCAAATTTTGTAGCGACGTCACGTGCGGTCGTTGATCAGAAGCCGACCGTGTGTATTAGGTAAAGCGCTGACTTCAACCTGCAGAAGATGTAGGCACCAGTGGAGTGCAAGCGGGCTGCACTGCTTGCCGGAGCCGGCCCACACATCCTGAGACCGCCGGTGGCATTGGGTGCATAGCGCATGCTTACAGGTGCATGCAGCTTACAATCATTGACTGAGAAGGAGATGTGTGCATGCACATTGGGAAGTGGGGGAGGCATTGTCCTGAGAAGGTGGATAAAGCAGGAGCTGAGGAGACACCCTGGCCCAGCAGCCGAATCGACTTGTGAAGCCGCAGCGGCCAAGCTAGCAAGCAGGGGTCAGGCAGCTGACCGTGCCAGTATGGACCACACGACGAGGGATGGCAGAGAAGCACAAGCCCGACGCTGGGCACGAGCCAGGCAGAGGGCGGCTGCCCGCAGGCGCTGCCGGTCAGCAAGTGGCAGGCGCCCCACCAGGAGCCCAGCCTCACCAGCCGAGCGCTGCAGCACGGCGGGCAGGGCAGCGCCCAGGCCGCAGCAGGGAGCCGGCACCAGCGCCCACTCGTCGGCTGTCAGCGGCTGGCGGCTGACCAGGGTGGTGTAGAGGGCCCGCTGCGCCTGAGCGGCATGCAGATGACCAGCGCAGCTGCATGCAGCTGCGCTGGCCAAAGCTGCCAGCACCTCCCTGGCTGGCGGCAGCGGGCCCTGCTCCAGCAGGCAGAGAGCTGCGGCAACAGTGCCGATGCGGATTGCTTGAGTCAGGGGAGTGCCGTTTTCTGCATTCTTGACCAGGGCTGCCTCTGGGGCTGCYTGGAGCAGCAGCGGTATCACTGCCTCGTGGCAGCGCGGGTTCCTGATGGCGAAATGGAGGGGCAGGGAGCCGTGTGCCGTGGCTGCCAGCGGGTCTGCGCCTGCCGCCAGCAGCAGCTGCACGCAACCCGCGGTGGTTTCGAAGGCTGCCAGATGCAGCGGCGAGCAACCGTCTTCGTCGGAAATGTGCACATCAGCGCCCCCAGCAATGAGTGCTGCCATGCATTCGGTGCGCCCGTTGTAGGCTGCAATGTGCAGGGCTGCCCAGCCGTCGCCGTCCTGCTGGACGTTGGCGTCTGCTCCTGCCGCCAGGAGCGCCCGCGCGCCAGCCGTGTCACCGCGCCAAAGTGCTCCAAACAGCCTCTTTGCGAGATTCTCCATTCACACCACCTGCCCACCACCTTCAAGCTGTGCAAGGGGAGGCAGGGGAGACGGGCGGCGATTGAGACGGGCAGCGCCTGAGAGGTGCAGAGTGGCGGCGGCTTGGCGGACTGTGCGTCCGGCCTGAAGCGTGCGCCTAGGTTCTGTGCCAAGCACTGCGGCTCCCCATCCGGCTCCTGCTCTGCTGCTCACCTCCTGCCGGGGCCCCGCGGCTAATTTGGGCCGCCTTCCTTGCGCTTCACTCTCGGCCGAGACGACGTTCTCAAAGCTATCTGCGCCTTCGTCGAAAGTATATGTAGCATACGAGTAGCATGGAGCCCTTCCGCTTCGTGAGGGGCCGTGAAAATGCTGCACAGCGAGGGCGGGACGAGGGCGGCAGTACACCCAGCGGCAGCGGCAGCACCGGTGTTGTGGCAGTCCCACCACATGTATGATGACGCCAGTGCACAGTCTCCCGCTTCGGGGTGCCTGCCAAACTCCGGGCTCTGAGTCAGGCGCAAGCAACCCTCGGCATGCCAGCCCCGAGCGCGACGTGAGACCGTGGATGAGCTTGTTTAGAAACGGCCCCGTGCTTGAGCTTGTTTTAGTAACGGTCCCTTCGCACATGTTGGCGTCACCTCATTCCATGCATCCCTGTTGATGCCCCTCTTCGAATCAGCCAGTGTCATGTAATGGCCTTCCTGACTCCCTGTGCTGACTCAGCGGAGCGGCACCACCGGCACCGTATGCTTCACGCGCTGCGCCCTGGAAGGGCCAGCGGCACAGAGCTGGCCTGCACGTGGCCCTGAGACTGTCGGTGGCATCGGGTGCATAGCGCATGCTTACAGGTGCATGCATCTCACAACCACTGACTGAGAAGGAGATGTGTGCATGCATTGGGAAGAAGAGGAGGCATTGTCCTGAGAAGGGGGATAAAGCAGGAGCTGAGGAGGCACACCTGCGCAGCAGCCCAATCGACTTGTGAAGCCGCGCGGCCAAGCTAGAAAGCAGGGGTCAGGCAGCTGAGCGTGCCAGTATGGACCACAAGACAGGGGACGGCAGAGACGCACAAGCCCGACGCTGGGCGCGGGCCAGGCAGAGGGCGGCTGCCCGCAGGCGCTGCCGGTCAGCAAGCGGCAGGCGCCCCACCAGGAGCCCAGCCTCCCAGCCGAGCGCTGCAGCACAGCGGGCAGGGCAGCGCCCAGGCCGTGGCAGGGAGCCGGCACCAGCGCCCACTCCTCGTTAGTCAGCGGCTGGCGGCTGACCAGGGTGGTGTAGAGGGCCCGCTGCGCCTGAGCGTCTCTGCTGGCGAGAGCTGCCAGCACCTCCCCGGCTGGCGGCAGCGGGCCCTGCTCCAGCAGGCAGCGAGCTGCGGCAACATTGAAGGTGCAGATTGCTCGAGTCAGGGGAGTGTCGTTTTCTTCATTCTTGACCAGGGCTGCCTCGGGCGCTGCCCGGAGCAGCAGCGTTACTACTGCCTCGTGGCTGCGCAGGTTCCTGGTGGCATAATGGAGGGGCAGGGAGCCGTCTGCCATGGCCGCCAGCGGGTCTGCACCGGCCGCCAGCAGCAGCTCCACGCAACCCGCGGTGAGTTGACAGGCTGCCAGATGCAGCGGCGAGCGACCGCCCTTGTTGGATTTGTGCACATCAGCGCCCCCAGCAATGAGTGCCGCCACGGAATCGGTGCACCCATTGAGGGCTGCAAAGTGCAATGGTGTCGAGCCGTCGCCGCCCTCCTGGACGTTCACGTTTGCTCCTGCCGCCAGGAGCCCCCGCACGCCAGCCGTGTCATCGCGCCAAATTGCATTAAACAGACGGTCTTCAAGATTATCCATTCACGCCACCTGCCCACAACCGCCAATCTGTGCAAGGGAAGGCAGGGGAGACGGGCGGCGATTGAGACAGGCGGCGCCTGAGAGGTGCAGAGTGGCGGCGGCTTGGCGGGGCGACCGGTGCAGACTGTGGGCCCGGCCTGAAGCGTGCGCCTAGGTTCGGTGCCAAGCACTGCGGCTCCCCATCGGCTCCTGATCTGCTCACCTCCTGCCGGGGCCACGCGGACTATTGCGAGCCGCCTTCCTTGCGCTTCACCCTCGGCCGAGACGACGTTCTCAAAGCTCTCTGCGCTTCGTCGGCCGTGTACGTAGCAGACGAGCAGCATGGAGCCCTTTCTGCTTCATGCGGCGCCGTGAAAATGCTGCACAACGAGGGCGGGACGAGAGCGGCAGTACACCCAGCGGCAGCGGCAGCAGCACTGGTAGTCCCACCAAATGTATGATGACGCCAGTGCACAGCCTCCCGCTTCGGGGTGCCTGTCAACCTCCGGGATCTGAGTCAGGCGCAAGCAACCCTCGGCGTAGCAGCCCCGAGTGCGACGTGAGACGTGGGTGAGCTTGTTTAGAAACGGCCCCGTGCTTGAGCTTGTGTTGATTACGGCCCCTCCACACATGTTGGCATCACCTCATCTCATGCATCACCTCATATCATGCATCCCTGTTAGACCGCCCTCCCTGAAGAAGAAGAAGAAAATTACAGCCCGAGGCCTTCCCGACTCCCTGTGCTGAGCGGCACCACCGGCACCGTGTGCTTCACGCGCTGCGCCCTGGCTGGGCCTGCAGCACAGAGCTGGCCTGCCTGGGCAAGTGCCGACACCATTGTGAAATTTAATTTGTATTGATCCCAGATGACATGAGCTGCTGGGGGGAGCAGCTTGGACCAGGCGGCATCCGCCGCCTAGCTGGCGCCACCAGTGGTAGCTGGGGGCACGCATGGCGCCCAGCAGCTCAATTGTATGATTGCAGTTGATCAGTTGATTCGCAAATATTGAGGGGAGCCATGTGGGACCCAGAGAGCTGAAACACATGAGTGTCTGGCACAAAGCAGTGGCAAGTTGAAAGAGGTGAGAGTGCGGACCCAAGCCGGGGCAATGCGAAATGCCATGGCAAATTGTCACCAACATCAAGTTCAGCCGTTGATCCCAAGCCGACCCGCGGTATTATTGTGTATAGCGCTGACTCCACCCTGCCAGAGCATTTGGGAGCTAGCAACATGCAGCCGGGCTGCACTGCTTGCCGGAGCCGGCCCACACATCCTGTCGGCCACCCCACGTGCAGGCCCTGATCAGACCGCCGGTGGCATCGGGTGCATAGCGCATGCTTACAGGTGCATGCATCTTCAAAAACACGCACTGACTGAGTAAGAACGCGATGTGTGCATGCACATTGGGAAGAAGAAGAGCTTTATATGTAATTGATTAATTGATTTATCATGGGAAGGTAGACCAAGCAGGTGAGAAGGAGCTGAGGAGGCACCTTGGCGCAGCAGCCGAATCGACTTGTGGCCACGCGCAGCGGCCAAGCTAGCAAGCAGGGGTCAGGCAGCTGAACATGCCAGTATGGACCACATGACAGGGGATGGCAGAGAAGCACAAGCTAGCAAGCAGGGGTCAGGCAGCTGAGCGTGCCAGTATGGACCACACGACAGGGGATGGCAGAGAAGCACAAGCCCGACGCTGGGCACGGGCCAGGCAGAGGGCCGCTGCCCACAGGCGCTGCCGGTCAGCAAGTGGCAGGCGCCCCACCAGGAGCCCAGCCTCACCAGCCGAGCGCTGCAGCACGGCGGGCAGGGCAGTGCCCAGGCCGTGGCAGGGAGCTGGCACCAGCGCCCACTCCTCGCCAGTCAGCGGCTGGCGGCTGACCAGGGTGGTGTAGAGGGCCAGCTGCGCCTGAGCGTCTGCGCTGGCGAGAGCTGCCAGCACCTCCCTGGCTGGCGGCAGCGGGCCCTGCTCCAGTAGGCAGCGAGCTGCGGCGTCATTGCCGGTGCGGATTGCTCGAATCAGGGGAGTGTCGTTGTCTGCATTCTTGACCAGGGCTGCCTTTGGCGCTGCCTGGAGCAGCAGCGGTAGTACTGCCTCGTGGCAGCGCGGGTTCCTGGTGGCGKAATGGAGGGGCAGGGAGCCGTGTGCCGTGGCTGCCAGCGGGTCTGCGCCTGCCGCCAGCAGCAGCTGCACGCAACCCGCGGTGGTTTCGAAGGCTGCCACATGCAGCGGCGAGCAACCCTCCGTGTCGGAAATGTGCACATCAGCGCCCCCAGCAATGAGTGCCGCCATGCATTCGGTGCGCCCGTTGTAGACTGCAAAGTGCAATGGTGCCGGGCCGCCGTCCTCCTGGACGTTGGCGTCTGCTCCTGCCGCCAGGAGCGCCCGCACGCCAGCCGTGTCATCGTGCCAAATTGCATTAAACAGCCGGTCTTCGACATTCTCCATTCACACCACCTGCCCACCACCTTCAAGCTGTGCAAGGGCAGGCAGGGGAGACGGGCGGCGATTGAAGCGGGCGGCGACTGAGAGGTGAGTGGCGGCGGGTTGGCGGGCAGACTGTGCGCCCGGCCTGAAGCGGGCGCCTAGGTTCTGTGCCAGCACTGGGGGTCACCATCCGGCTCCTGATCTGCTCACCTCCTGCCGGGGCCCCGCGGGCTATTTCGGGCCGCCTTCCTTGCGCTTCGCCCTCGGCCGAGACGACGTTCTCAAAGCTCTCTGCGTCTTCGTCGACCGTATATGTATGCATACGAGTAGCAAGGAGCTTTTCCGCTTCGTGAGGGGCGGCCGTGAAAATGCTGCACAGCGAGGGCGAGACGGGAGCGGCAGTACACCCAGCGGCAGCGGCAGCACCGGTGATGTGGCACTGTTGTGGCAGTCCCACTTAAAGTATAATGACGCCAGTGCACAGTCTCCCGCTTCGGGGTGCCTGCCAAACTCCGGGCTCTGAGTCAGGCGCAAGCAACCCTCGGCATAGCAGCCCCGAGTGCGACGTGAGACGTGGATGAGCTTGTTTAGAAACGGCCCCGTGCTTGAGCTTGTTTTATTAACGGCCCTTCTCACATGTTGGGATCACCAGATTCCATGCATCCCTGTTGCTGCCCCTCGTAAAATCAGCCAGTGTCATGCGGTGGTCTTCTTGACTCCCTGTCCTGAGCGGCGCCACCGGCACCGTATGTTACCGTATGTGTTGCCTACACAGCCAGCGACCTCCAGCGCTAGCGGCCCCGACCCAACCAGCACTACCACTGAACTCAAAGATGTCACTACAACAAACCACACCGCAAACACCTCATCACTCGTGTCCCCGTGCATGCAGCACCAGCCGCTCTGCATGCGCAAGCGTCGATTGCATGGCAGGCGGGCCTAGTCAAATTTCGTTGCGACGTCATGTGCGGTCGTTGATCATGAGCCGACCGGGTGTGATGTGCAAAGCGCTGGCTGCACCCTGCAGAAGATGTTGGCGCCAGTGGAGTGCAGGCGGGCTGCACTGCTTGCCGAAGCCGGGCCACACATCCTGTCGGCCACCCCACGTGCCGGCCCTGACTCAGGGAGACGGCCGGTGGCATTGGGTGCATAGCGCATGCTTACAGGCTGAGGTGCAGGCAGCTTACAACCACTAATTACGAAGGGAATGTGTGCATGCACACTGGGAAGGAGAAGAGGTGAGGCATTGTCATGAGAAGACGGTTCATGCAGGAGCTGAGCGCGGGAGGTGAGAAGGAGCTGAGGAGGCACCCCTGGTGCAGCAGTCAGATGGACTGCAGCAGTCAGATGGACTTGTGAAGCTGCACGGCCAAGCTAGGAAGAAGGGGTCAGGCAGCTGACCATGCCAGTATGGACCACATGACAGGGGATGGCAGAGCAGCACAAGCTAGGAAGCAGGGGTCAGGCAGCTGACCGTGCCAGTCTGGACCACACGACAGGGGGTGGCAGAAAACACAAGTCCGGCGCTGGGCACGGGCCAGGCAGAGGGCAGCTGCCCGCAGGCGCTGCCCGTCAGCAAGCGGCAGGCGCCCCACCAGGAGCCCAGCCTCCTCAGCCGAGCGCTGCAGCACGGCGGAGCGGCGCGGGAGGTGGGTCAGCTGCCTGGGGCGGGGGAACTGCCTGCCCCGGCAGCACGGCAGGGGCTGGCGGGGGCGGCAGCGGTGGAGCAGCGCCGTCCTGTGAGGACGCTGCCAGCCAGTGGCGGCGGTGCGGGTTAGGGCTCCGGCTGGGGGATGGCTGCTGGATCAGCCGCCTGCTCTGGCGGCGGGGCGGGGAGCGCGGCTGGCTCCGGCAGGGGAGGGGGTCCCTCTGGGATTGTCTCGGCTTTTAAGACAAACGACGGCAGGAGCTCGACGGCTGCCGGCGGTGACGGAGGTGGTAGTGCGGCGGGCGGTGGTGGTGGGAAGGTAGGCTCTGGGGCGGGCGGCGCTGCCTCGGCCTCTTGCAAAAGGTACCAGTCCCACCGAGGCATGCCTTGAGAGGAGTAGCAGGGCAGGCGTGCCAAGGCCGCCGCGACTGCCAGGAAAAGCAGTGCGGAGCGTCCGAGGGCCATAGCTCAAATGCACAACTCAATGTGTAATATGAAGTGCCGGAACCGCGGCGGAATCGGCTGACTTGAGCACCCAAGGCTGCTTCCCGAAGAGCCAGGACTGGTGGCCAACTACACGTGCGCACAGATCGTTCACATTTGTTCTTGCAACCTGCACAGGAACGTGAGTTGCGTCTTCTGGTCTGTCTCCCTCGGCTCATCTTCCTTAAATGTCCTTGCGCTGCCATCACACCAAACATGCTTTAAACGTGCTGTTATATCTAGATTACATTACAAGGCCAGAAGGAGAGAACAACAACTTGTTGAACAAGCGCTGGCAGTTGCGTGAGGAAAACACACACAGCCAGAAGTCGCGTTCATACCACACAGCTGCCCTCCCCGACTGCTCGCCGCTCACAGCTCTGCCGCCGCCAGCAGGGCCAGCAAGTTGCCGGCAGGGCATGCTGCACGCCAAACGGTGTCCCCTGAGGCGCCACCTCACCCGAGGATAACTCGTGGATACGCTCTCATCGCGGACCCCTCCTCATGCCTTGCTGCTTCACAGGTCTGCCGTCGCCGCCAGCAGGGCGCCGTGCTGCACACCAGGGCGGTCCAGCACCGACACAGGCCGCTCCCTTGCCTCCTGGATCCACTTGGCAATGAAGTGTTCCTCAAACTCCCGGGCCGCCTTGACAGAGGGCGGGTCGGCGGGGTGGGAGAACATCAGGTCCAAGTGGTGTGCCCCTGCATGGTGAATGCAAGTGAGGCTTGTCAGTCAAGCTTGCTCAAGCCAGCATGGTTCGGATGGAGGGCGGTCCTTGGGGGTGGGTGAACATCAGGTATGGGGGTGCCCCTGCGTGAGGAAGAAGAAGAAGCGAAGAAGAAGAAGAAGCGTGCAGAAGAAGAAAGAAAAAAGAACGACCTTGGGCGTGGACCTGGCGGAGGCTTTGGCGATGGCCACCGGTTCACCTTCAGGTTTCCAGCCTGCCCGCACTGTTGAAGCCCAGCCATAGCAATCTGCATGCTTCTTCGTCTCACCCCTCTGGCATGCTCACTGCAACCAGGCCCTTCGGCTCACTGGCGCCTTGTCAGCTCACCCTCACCCTTCAACTTGAGAGCCAACCTTGAACAAGCTTTCCTCTGTGCACGTGTTTCAACGCACCTTCGGGGATGATCACTGCCACCAGGTCTTTAGCCCCCGTGATGTTCTGCAGCACGCCGCCGCCGCTCCAGGGGTCCAGCAAGCCGTTTGAGAACACAATGTTGCTGGCCGACTCGAGGCGCTTGCCGCCCCACTGCAGGAGGCGGGCAGGAGGCGGGCGGGCACGGCGGGCAGACGCAGCGGGCGCGGGTTGCGGCAGGTGCAGGGCGGTGCTGGGTGCACCGGAATCGGGAGCTTGAGGACAGCACACCAGTGCTGAGGCTGAACGCAGCACTGCCCCAAGATCGGCCCAGCAAGGCAAACAAGTTGGCTGGCGGTTTGCCATGGGTAGGGAGCAAGGGCCAGCCTTTCCCCCCACACCAATGCAGCGGCACATGTCGTCTTGGTCTCTGCAGATGTGTCAACTTGAACCTCACAGCGCAGCAAGGACCATCCCTACTGGCAACCCTGGACAACTCTATTGAATATAGAAAGGCCCAGCCTTGCCTGGATTGTGGCCCATAGGGTGCGGGGGCGCACGCCCCACGTCTCCTGGCACCCCTCAACCGTGGCCTTCTCATCGAAAGGCTCGTTCCAGAACCTTTGGTAGGGAGGGAATGGGGGAGGAGGAGGGGGGGGAGCAGGCGGAGTGTGAGGAGAGTGTGGGGAGAAAGGAGTTGGGGCTGGTAGGGCGGGCGGCGGGCGGGTGCATGTGCTGCACCGCTTGACAGTGGCAGGGTGCAAACAAACTTGCAGAAGAATTTCCGGTGAAGCAGACATGTTGGCTGAAATGCAGGCAGGCAGGCAGGCAGGCAGGCCCGCCCTCACATGTCGCGCTTGCCGTCCTTGCCAAAGGGCTGGAACTGCTCGGTGCAGTACCTGCAGTACCGTGGGAGGAGGCACACAGTGTGCCCATGATCAAATGCCATTCCTGATGGGGCCAAACCCTCAAAAGGTGGGCGCGTGGCAGCTGCTGGTCGTGCTGGCAGCCATTGACATCATAGGCGGGCTGCACAGCAGATGGCGCGAATTCAGGCGAGCCGCGCTGCCAGCCTGCCACAATGCCCTGCTGCCATGCATATGCCGCCCTGTCCGCCTGGCAGTGCCCCCACTCACTGGTACCCCCAGAAGTCGGCATCCTCATCTGCACAGGATTTTTTGGGGTGAAACGAAAATAGAATGGGCGTTGGGGTGGGCCGGGGGGCATGAAGGCGGAGAGCTGCAAAGTAGAGACCAGGCAGGTGCGCTCCATCTTGCGGTGCATGCTGGTGCACCTTGCTTGCCCTCTGTCAACACACTCACTCTCAAATCTTCAAGTGACAGGAAGCAGCACCCTCATAACCACCGCTTCCGTCCTTCCCGCCGTACCCTCGCCCCCACCCCCCACCCCGTTTGCCCTCGCATTTCCGTGTCGCTCGTTCCACCCTGGCCACCCGTCCTCCCCACCCACCCAATCAAAGCCCCACCCTTCTGGCATTGCAATATTTCCCTTGCACCCGTCTCCGGGTTATGCCCCTCCTTGAAGCCTGAAATGTGTCCTGCCATCTCACCGATCCTCCCCACTTGTCCTCCACCGCCCCATCCCCATCCCCTTGCCCTCTCACCCGTCTCCGGGTTGGGCCCCTCCTTGAAGCTGAAGCATTCCAGGTCTCCGGTGTGGTTGTAAAACACGCCGATGGCCCGCCCCAGCGCGCCCAGCAGCGTGATTTCGTCATCCGCCAGCCTGGCATCCGACAGGTGCTCGCAGGCGGCACGCACCGGGAAGGCGGGCAGCGGGGGCAGTGCGCCGTTGCTGCAGTGGGGAGGTGGGGTGGGGTGGCATGCGACTGAGTGGGTGGCAGTGAATGGCAGTGAGTGCAGAGAGCAGGAAAGAGAGCCCGGCTGAAGTAGCAGGGGTGGTGTTGGGCTTTGGGAATGAGGTTGCAGGCAGGCAGCGAGGGCACTGCCAGGTCTGGCGGGCGGGCGGACAGTCGGCAGGCGGCTGGCAGGCGGGCAGGCGGCATGTTAGGCAGGCAAGGAGGGCGCAGGGAGGACACTCACACAATGTAGCTCGACGGGTATGGGTAGTCTCCCATCGCCTGCGTGGGGGGCAGGTGGTGGGGTGGTGGGGCAAACAAGGCACAGGGATTATAGATGGTGAATGGGTTGAAACGTGTGTGCTGCAGAGGAGCAGGGGCAAGGGTACAGCGTCCCTGCCACCCTTTGCCTCTGTATGTTGCCTTGACTGTGCACCTTTCTCTGGCAAATCAGCTGCCCCTGCACACACACACCTCTGCCAACAACTACGAGTCTGGGAGTCCCTGCTGGCCCCGGCAGACCCCGCAGCACGCCTCACCCTGTAAGGCCTCTGCCCTCTGCCATGGCTGGGCACCTCTTCCTGGCCAAACAGCTCCCCGCACAGACACACCCCTCTGCCAATAATCGCCTTCTGCATGCTGCCCCCTCCACCCCAAATCGCGCCCCCACCCTGCACGCTCACCCACCACCCCCCTGCCTCCCTACAAGCACCATGCACAGTCCCTCGGCCTACCAGGTAGTCCCAGGCGGAGGAGGCCCAGTCCCGTAGGGCCGTCACATCGTCAGCATCATCCAAAGAGGAATCCTTGCACAGACGCATCGCCTTGCCGATGGCCCGCCGCCCCTTGGCTGCATCAGAAGAAGCGGTTGGGGCAGGCGGGAGTAGCGGGGCTGAGCGGCTGGGGGCAGTACGGCGAGTGGGGAGCTGGCACCAATGGAAGCAGACATGCACCCCCCTCAGAGAGCCCCTCACAGAGGACCTGGTTCCTCACCCCCGGTGCTGCACATGTTGGGCACTCGGAAAGTCTGCACACCACTCTGGCAGGCTGCTTTCCCAACGCCCCTGCCAGGCTCACGCCACCCCCGCCCACCTGACTTGCCCACCGCTGCCAGCGCGTTCCACGCCTCCCGCACATTGTCGGCGCAGGCGGGGGCGCTGCCGCCCTCCGCCGAGGCGTCCTGCACACACACGGAGACAGGTGGGCGGTGGCGGTACATGAACCACCGTCAGTCAGAAAGCAGTTGGTCGAGAGCCGCCAGGACTGGGCTGGACTGGGCTGGCTTGGATTTGCGTCGAAATCCTGACAACCTCCCTCACTTCACATGCCTGCTTCCGCACGGCACCCATCCAAACAAGTGCCCTTCCGCACGTTCCCTTTCTCACTGTGCTACTTTCCGCCCCGCCACAAACCTCACTCTGCTCCACGCCTCCCTGGGTCCCAACGCACCCAAGCCACCACCGCCCCTCGCTACATTTCATTCTGAACTTGTCCCCTGGCCCCTGTGCCCCCTCCCCTCCCCACCCATCCAGCGGCCCCACCTGGGTCACGATCCTGGCAAAGGCCTCGGGGTCCTGGGGCGGCAGCTCGCCCTGGTAGGTCCAAATGGGGGCTGCGGGCGGGGGAAGGTGTGCAAGGGGAGGGGCAACTGGGTGAGCGGAAGGGCAGGTGTGGATGCATAACTTGACAGCGAGGCAGGAACCCGGGGCAGGATGATGTGAAATGCGATGGCAGCAAGGCGGCGCTTGGGATGCAGGCTGATGGCAGGATGAACAAGACGCAACAGCAACCCAGCAAATGCAGTTTTTTGTTGAGCGCGCAAATCACGCGCAACTTGAGGAAAGAAAACAACGCACAAGGAGCACATGAACCGCTCACCCGACCCCGCAATGGCTCCGTCCATGAGGTGAGGGTACTTGGAGCGGAACCAGGTGGCCAGCATGCCGCCGTAGCTCCTGCGCAGCAGCAAGATCGGCAAGTGTAGTGAGTGTCATTTTGCAAACTGGAACAAGCACGCGTTTTGTGAGTGGCTGGGTGGCAAGCATGCCGCCGTACCTCCCGAGGGCTGTTTTCATGTTTTCATGTTCTCAGGGCCTTGTGGTGCATGCCTCGTCAACCTCTCAGGTTTTGGTTCGTCCTGAAGTTAAATCCTCTTTCAGGGGATGTGAACAGCTGTAACGACTAGACTAGACTAGCTCCCAAGGGCACAGGAGCAGGGGCAGGTGGGAGGAGCCGCATGTACAAGAACTGCAATGTGGCTCAGAGTGCGCTGGTGCATGGTCAGGTGGGCAGCAAGCAGGCACACACACGGGGAGGAATGCAGGCGGGAGGCGCCCTTTCACCTCGGACTGCCCAACCGCAGAGCATCCTCCCTTCCCCCCTTTGCCCCTTTCCCCCACGCCCG
>JTEE01000076.1:474078-504581 GCA_002896455.3 Chlorella sp. ArM0029B | reverse complement strand
GTGGGTGGGTGAAGGCAGGGATGGGAGGGGGCAACAGTGGTTGATTGAGGTTGCAGAGATCAAGGGGGCAGCCACTTGGCGGGCTGCCAGTAGCCTGTGGGTGGGTGAAGGCAACCGTGGTTTACTGAGGTTGCATGTGCATAGATAAACGGGGGCTCCTGCTCCATATCAGCCCGCTGCATCGGTCCAGCCTGCTGTGTTTCCCCTGCTCCTCCTCCCTGCTTGCAATCCTGGCGTACACTTTCCAGGGGTCTTTGTCGCACCTCGTGTTGCGGAAACAAGACTGTAACTCTCCAAAAGCAAAAAGCAAGGGCAGCCACTTCGAAGGCTGCCAGTGGCCGCAGGCGCGGTCGTGCAGCCCTGCTGTGACCAGGAAGTGGGGGTAGTATGCCCCAACCAGAGATGCCCCAGACAGAGAGCAGCACGCAGCAGCAGTGTGCTGTGGAGAGACGTGTGCTGTGGAGAGACGTGTGCTGTGGAGAGACGTGTGCTGTGGAGAGGTAGACAGCGGGCGCACTCACCGACGCGTGGGTCGTGCAGCCCTGCTGTGACCAGGACGTTGGGGTAGTCTGCCGCACGGATGTTGTCCACGGGGGAGTAGCTCTTCATGTCTGCAATGGAGTGAGGAAGAAAAATAAGCAATTGTTGCGGTCCGGGGTTCAAGGGGGAGTGGCTCTTCAAGGCTGCATGGCACGCAGGAGAGGAAGAAGCAGAGGGCATTTCAGCCGGGGGGCATGGGATTGAGGAAGCCAACAGTATCAATCGCCGGTTGATGGTGTGCACTGAGGACTCGCTCTTCATGTCTGCATGTAAGGCCAGCAGGGGGTGAGGAGGTGAGGATGTACTCACTCAAGCTCAAGTATAGGAAGAAAACAAAACATCCCTATTGTATCACATGCATGCAATCCTGGTGCTTGCCAACCGCGGCGGGCAGCAGGCCGCAAACACTCACAGGACTTCAGCCGAACATCGAGCAGGCAACAACCCACCCAGAGGGACGTCCCTGTTTTTTCAATCAAGATCATAAATTAATCTAATAAGTATAGAACACAGCAACTCACAGTGGTAATACTCCTCCTCCGCCGGGTTGCCCCACTCCTCCCACTCAATCACTGCAGGCGGGCGGGGCGGGGAGGCGAGCGGGCACGGGCAGCAGGAGACAGGGGAGGTGAGCGAGCAGAGCATCGTTGGGGGGAGCGGGCCGGAGCAATGGCATGCAGCGCGGGGAATGCCGGCGCTCGTGAACTCAAGCGGGAGTGCACAGGGTGCCTGCGCAGGCATGGCACGCAAGGCAGGGCGCTTTGTGAACCAGCCAACCCAGCACAGGGCATTCCATCCATCAATCGACCAACCAATCAGCCAACGTTTTACAGCTCACCTGTCAGCGGGATGGTCTCGTCCAGCACTGCAGGCAGGCAGGCAGGCAGGCAGGGCAGGCGAGAACCGAGGGCAGGCAGGCAGGGCAGGCGAGAACCGAGGGCATGTAGTTAGGCAAGGGAAGGTGGGGAGGTAGGGAGGGTAGGGAGGGCAGGGAGGGAGGACAGGTAGGGAGTGTCTGCGCCGAATGGCGCGTAGGCGTGGTGGGGGCTTACTGGTGGCCAGGCACCCCAAAGTCGGCTATAACTGGGCACTGAAAAGGACACAACACTGGCACTGCAACGCCACACGGGGTGGCCGAGTGGCTTGCTGGTGGTCAGTCATCCCACGCAGGCACCCCAAAGTCGGCTATAAAGGGGTGCTGCACGAACACGAAACTGCTGCTTGACGCGATGTGCCGTCTTAACGGCACCCAGGCGTGGGGGCTTACTGGTGGTCAGGCAGTCCACGAATGGCACCCCCAGGATGGCGGCGTTGAACAGGTCCGGGCGCAGGTTGAGCACCGCTCCCATGGTGAGGCCGCTGCACTCCGGGGGCGGGAGGGAGGGAGGGAGAGAGTGACTCAAACAGTTTGCAAGCAAGGGTTGGGAACAGGCCTGGGGGCAGGGGGTGATCATCGCTCCCATGGTGAGGCCGCTGCAACCCGGGGGGTGGGAAGGGAGGGAGAGAGCGACTCAGAAGGTTTGCTGGCAAGGGTTGGGAACAGGTCGGGGCGCAGGTTGAGCACCGCACCCATGGTCAGGCCGCTGCAATCCGGGGGGGGGGAGGGAGGGAGGGAGAGAGTGACTCGAACAGTTTGCAGGCCAGGATTGGGAACAGGCCTGGGGGCAGGGGGTGAGCTCAGCCTGGGGGCAGAGGGGTGAGTACCGCCCCCACCGCTGCAACCCGGGACGAGGAAGGGGAGGGGGCACATTGCGGCATCAGTTGCAGACGCCGCAGCAGAGAAACGGCAGCTGCAGGCAGCCGCGCCACTATCTCCCTGCCCCTCCTGCACACACACACCTCGCTTGGTGTGTGCAGTGCACTTGCTAGCCCCGCCCCGGCCCCGCCTCCCCGAACCTACACCCCTCCCACTTGGCGCCCTTTCAACTCACCCTGCAGACCGCCCCTCGATGCACAGCTTGGCGGGCGCGGTGTACTTGTTCGAAATCAGGTGCTCGGCGCAGGCGATGAAGTCTGTGAAGGTGTTCTTCTTCTGCGGGCGGGCGAGGAACAGATGGGCAGAGGGAAACAGGGAGGCAGGTGTGTGGCAGGGAGGCAGGTGAAACACGGACTGCTGAGCGAGTCAGGGAGGCAGGACAGCAGCCACAGGGGTGGCGATGTGGCATTGGGCAACAAGAGAGGCAGCAGGGCAGCAGACAGGGGTGGTACTGCCTCATTCCCATCCACCCACTTTCAGGACTCTTTTTTAGTAGAGTGCCTCCCCGCCTTCCTTCCCCAATGTATCGAGCACCCACCTGCAGGTACTTCCCGTGCTCGTACCAGCGCCGCCCCATCTCGCCTGCAGCAAGGGAGCGCACAGGAGGGGCCAAAGGAGGGAGAGTGGGTGGCACGATGTGGTACTGGCCGCAATAAGTCGATGGGCGCCGGGCCGTTTTGATGCAGACCCAACTCTACCCTACCCCGAAAGACTCTTGAAGGACTGTCCACACGTGGGCAGGAAAGCGGACAGGAAGGCGGGCAGGCAGGCATCCTGCGGGCGTGACCCGCTCCCAGGAAGCAAAGTGGGCACCCTCGCGTGCTCTGTGCACGCGGCACACCAAAAGACTTGGGACTCCCAGCACCAGACCTCCAAACCCTCCCATGTCATCTCGCATCATCTGCGCACATGCCAGACATGTCTAGTGCGCCCAGCAGCATATCTCCTTTCACCCAACTTCAGCAAACGCTCCTCCCTTCATCTCCCCTCGTCCGCTGCACATGTCAGCCAGGTTGGGTGCGCCCAGCATCATCTGTCCTCAGGAGAAATCCAACTCACGCGGGCACTCGCGCCCTCATCTCACCTCCTCCCCGCACGTGTGCGATGGCAAAGGTGAAGCCTCGGTCAATGAGTGAGAGGCGGGTGGAGCGGAAGTCTGGGTCGTTGGGCACCTCGTAGCTGCACAGAGCGAGTGGGGAGCACAGAAACTGATACACTCACCCCCCACCCTGTCCCATGAGACCTTGCTCGCTCCCCCTGGACTGAAAATGTAATTGATTGATTGACTGAGAAAGGCCGACGATGGGGTGAATAGGCTGACAGGGAGGAAGAGATGCCGGTCCCAAAGGTGCCCAGCAGCAGGGGTTCGTCCCACCAATTGGGAACACCATTGCGATGAAGCCAATCAAGCAGACGTGGGAGGTGTTCCCCTCACCCGCCCACCCCAGCATGCCTGCCCACAGCCGTCCTCACCTCCCACACGTGTCCGGCGGCAGCAGAGAACCACCCCTTGCCCTCCCACAGCCCTCCCCTGACCTCCCGTACGCATCCAGCAGCAGCGGGTCGGTGCCGTCCAGTCCTGCCTCGCCGGCGCAGCGTACGTATGTGAGCAGGTGAGGGAGCATATGACCCTCTCTATCGCGCACACAACCCCGCCTGCCCACATGACACACCTCCCAGCCCACAGCCCCCTCCTCACCTGCCGTACGCGTCCAGCAGCAGGGGGTCGGTGGTGGGATTAGGGTAGGGTAGGGTTTAGGGATTAGGGTTTAAGGTTTAGGGTTTTGGGGTTTAGGATTAAGTTGTTTTTTCCCCTCCTCACCTGCCGTACGCGTCCAGCAGCAGGGGGTCGGTGCCGTCCAATCGTGCCAGGTCTGTGCGATAGACGAGTGAGATGGGGACACGGGTTCCGTCTGGGGCAGTAGCCCACAGGCGCTGCGTGGTGTAGCGGGAGGGGTCGAAGCCGCCCCGCACCGGCTGCACCTTCTTCACGGCCCTGCACAGAGTTTAGGCACCCGCGGTATGGCATTGAGAACATGGGAACGCATGATGAGAACGTTGGGAGCAGCCCCCCACAGGCTGCACCTTCTTCCCGGCCCTGCACAGGGTAGGAGCACACACTGAGTGTGTGGGATAGGAAGACAGGCGAGCACGGGCTGCACCTTCTGCACAGCCCTGCACTGCGTGATAATGAGCACCGAGTGGGATTGAAATGGAAGATTAGCCAGCACGGGCTGCACCTTCTTCGGCACAGCCCTGCTACAGGGGTAAGGTCAGAACAAACAACGCATGCTGTAGGTTCCACAGGCCAGTGGCCAGGCACATGCTGCATCTTCACGCGGTTGAAATCAAGCAGAATGAACCAAAGTGGAATGGACAGGCGGCGCACGGTTTGGCGGGAGGGGCCGTCGCACAGCCTGTCCTCGGCAGGATCATGCGCGACCCTTCCCGTAGGCCGCCGGCCAGCTGATCACTTTCAAACCCAAACGCTGCCTGAGCAAAATCCTAAACCCAAAACCTCTAAACCCTAAACCCAAACACTCCTGCCTGCCATCCAACCAAGAGAGCCAACAAGAGTCCAATCAACCTGGCACTTGACACCCCTTCCCCCACCTGGCTCCAGTTTCCATGTTGAAGTCGATTGTCTGGTCGGGCTGTGCCAGGGATGAGTAGTGGACGCGCAGCACGGCGGAGGAGAAGTCGCCCTGGGAGCCGCAGCTGCGGGGCGGAGGAGGTCAAACAAACAGGAGGTCATGAGGCTGGCTCCTCTTTCAGGGGATGTGAAAAGCTGTACCGACTAGACTAGAGTAGGAGGTCATGAGGCTGGCTCAGCAGCACAGGGCAGCGGGCGGAGTTGCCGCAGCTGCTTGTGGGTGGGGGCAAGTGGGCAATAGCAGAGGTGACAAGGGCGCTGCCTGGGCTAGGCTAGGCAAGAGAAAGCTGTGGCTGGGGCAAGGCGAACGGAATGGGTGTCCGCATTGGCAGCCACAGCTGTGGGGGCACGGGGGCCAGCATGTGCAGCATGAGCAGAGGCGATGAGGGGACGGGGTCAGCAGCACAAGGCAGCAGCGGGCAGAACTGGGAGCAGAGGGCAGTAGCGGGGGAAGTTGTGCGCTATCAGAAGTGGCGAGGAAAGGGGTCAACTGAGGGCAAGCGCGGGCTTGGCAGCTGGGCAGCTGGGCAGGGCTGCTCAAACCTCCACCTCACCTCACATCGTGCACCAAGTAAGAACTTCACCTCAGCTCAGGGCAGGATCTCTGTATATCAAGCACGAACCCCACCCCAACTATAGGGCAGGCTCCCTATGTATCAAGCACCATTCTCACCTCAGCTCATAGGCCGGCTCCTCAAACTGGATCGGCTTCCCCTCTCCCAGCTCGGCGGGCATGGTGCCGTCGGCGGGCAGCCTGCAAGGGGGCAGGGCGGGAGCGGCAAGTGGTTGGGGCGAATCGTAACCAGTTGGTCAAGATAAGAAAACATACTCAGCAATGCAGCTTGCCCGAATGGCTATGGCTGAATACACGTTTGAACCCATGATTGGGGGCTGGCGGGGGAAGGCAGCGCGCGGGCGGGGGCGTCGCCGTGCATTGGACGGTTCAAGGGCGGTACAGGGGCGGGCAAGGCTGGGAGATCCGCCCTTGAGGGGCCGTACTGCCGTGCCTGGTCAGCTTGGCCCTTAGCACCCCGGTCCTGCCCTTCCACACCTTTCCCTGGCCCACAGGCACCCCTCTGGAAATACCCCCTGCCTTTGCTGCCACACACACCCGATCACCGCCGGCAAGCAGACACCCCGTATGTCTTGCCTCTGACAGTGCGGCTTCAATGCTCTCTCACGCCCAGCTGCCCCCTGCACCCTACCATGGTTCGGCTCACCCGTAGATCAGCGCCTGCTGCAGCCCCTCCCGCCGCTCAAAGGAGACCAGGAAGGAGGCGCTGACCTGCGGGGGGGAGGAGGGTGGGGGGCGGGGCCGCAGAGTGAAGGGGATGCTTGGGGTGGCGCTGGGGATTGAGGCGTCTATAGGGCACGTAGGCAGGCAGAGTTGGTGGTGGTTGGGGGAGGCTGGGAGGCAAGCAGGGTAGTAAGCGGTGGCGTGGAGATGTGAGGCAGGAGGAGGGTGCTCAGAGACAGGGGGCAGGATTTGTGTGGCGCTGACGTCACCCACTGTTGTGCCCGCACACCCTGCAAAACCACCCTCACCAGCCTGACGTGTTTCCCGGATCCTAGACCATTACGGCACTGCCAAGCATCCTTCCGAACACGGCAAGATCAAAATTAGGGGGTGAATGGCAGCATCACAATTAGAGGGTGAAACGCCAACCCGGTCCCCCCACACGCCTCCACATCCTCCCTCACTCCCAAACCTACTGACCCCCAGCCCAGGTTCCCAGCAGCACTTCCCAGCACCCGTCACGGCTGCAAAGTTCAACAAACTGAGTATAGACAGCACCCCATCTTCCAACAAAGATATTTTATGATCAGCTCGACGAAAAAGATATGAATTACATCGTTTAGCGCCCATGTGCGTCAGGTCCCACCCAGCACCTCCGACACCCTTCAGAACATGCATGCACGACAGCACAGAACACTCCACTTTCCCACCCCACCCATCTGCACATACTCCACAAGCCCACTACACACCCACAACCACCCTTCCAATCGTAGCAACACCACCGTGAGAAGGTCCCACCCAGCACCTCCAGCACCCTTACGAACATGCATGCACAACACTGAACAGTACTGTCTGTTACAGCACAGAACACTCCACTTCCCCACCCCACCCCACCCCACCCACCTCCACATGCTCCAGCTTCACATCCTCCCGGTGAGGCAGCAGCACTGCAGGGGTGTGCAGGGAGCACCACAGGGTGGGCAGGGCATTGTGCAGGTCAGGGCATGAGCGCCACAGGGAGACGGGCGGGCACAGGGTGTGCGGGTGGACCGGCCGGCCGGCCGGCAGGCAGGCAGAACCGGCCCGCGGCCACCCAGAGCCTTGGGTCACCAAGTGTGCCCCGCCACTCGCAAGAGCGCCACCTGTGTTGTTAGTAGGCAGAATCGGGCCACCCACAGCCTAGCGTTTCTGGGCGTGTGCCGAGCAAAAAACCAAGAGCGCCACGTGGTCTGTTGCGCGCAATGTTGGGCCACACATCATGGGATAGCCGAGGAACCCCGCGTGTGACCTGCCCCCCCCATTGGGCCCCACTGGGGCTCCCCAAACGCACCTGCTGTGTTGGTGGGGTCGGACATGGGTGCCACCAGCAGCTCGCTATTGGGGCGCTCGTCGTCCCTGCAGCAACAGACGGAAGGGAGGCAGTGTGACATGCATCTGGCAGGCATTGCCGACAGGGGAGAAGGAGAGGGCCTCCTGGGGGGTGGGTTGAGAGAAACCAGCAGACGTATGGGCACCCGTAAAGGGCCTACCGGGGCAGGCATTGCCCAGATGTTACAAAAGTGACGGCATGTGCGCTTGCTGTCGGGGCATGCCAGGCGTGGCATGCGAGGTGGGGCCACGTGGGTGGCCGTTGTCATGAAGACACAGCATATCAGCTTGACTGGCGGGGCAGCTGATTGGTTTTGTTATCAACCGTGAGCTGCCGCCTGGCCCAGCCGCCTGCCTTCCCCCCCACCCCCTCATCAGCCCCTCCCCTCCCTGGTGCCACTCACACCTACCGATGCCCATCAGTGCTCTCAGGGCCCAGAACCCAGCCAGGACACCGGACAGAACACCGGCGCCACCCACACTTTCCACCCACCCACCGCACGGTGATGAAGAAGTGTCCGTCACGGTCCTCCACCGAATATTCCACCTCGTTCTGACGTGGAAGCACCACACGCCACTCCCCCAGGGGCTCGTCCGCGCTCAGGTAGCGGGTGTCGCTGGTGACGGCGGAACCTGCTTGGAGGGAGGGGGCGAGGGGCATGGGTGGGAGGTAAGAGGGGAATGGGACGCACGGGGACACAGCGTTGAGTTCTTTGAATTGAGGTGGGGCAGGGCGGCGCCAACGCGCTCAGGTAGCGGGTGTCGCTGGTGACGGCGGAACCTGTTGGGTGGGAAGGGTGAGAGGGGCATGGATGGGAGGTAAGAGGGGGATGGGACGCAGAGGGACACAGCGTTGAGTTCTTTGAATTGAGGTGGGGCAGGGCGGCGCCAACGCGCTCAGGTAGTGAGTGTCGCTGGTGACGGCGGAGCCTGCTTGGAGGGAGGGTGAGAGGGGCATTGGAGGTGGAGGGACACAGGGAGAAGGTAGGGTGAGGCAGGGAGAGGACAGAGCAGTCAGGTAGCGGGTGTCGCTGGTGGCGGCGGAGCCTGTTCATGGCAAGGGTGAGAGGGGCATGGGAGGGACACAGGGAAGAGGTAGGGTGGGACAGGTTGATGGCAGCAGTGCGCCAGGTAGCGGGTGTCGCTGGTGACGGCGGAACCTGTTGGGTGGGAAGCAGGGCAGGACACCGAAAGCGTTCATGTCGGGTCCAAGTGGGGGCGGGCGACGGCAGCGCGCTCAGGTAGCGGGTGTTGGCATCACTGTGCCGGCGGAGCCTCGTTTGGGGGCGGGGGATTGAGGGCCCGGGTGGGCAGCAAGAAGTTGAAGCGGTGGAGGCGGATCAGGGCGGGGGGATCGCGCTCAGTAAGCGGAAGTGTCTGGTGCTGACCAAGCCTGTTTGGGTGGGGAGTGTGAGAGGGGGGTGGGAAGCGGAGAGACGCAGGGACGCAGGGACGAGGGTGAGGTGGGGCTGGGCAGTGCCTGCCGCAGCAGGTGTTGAATTCCTTCCTTTCGAACGGGACGGTGGAGCCTGTGGAGAGTGGAATTGGCGGGGCATGGGAGGTACAGTAGACGGCCAGGGCCTGCCAGTAGACTGCCCGGTCTAGTTAGGGCTCATAGGGCTCATGGGGCAGTCTACTGTATGGTGGAGGGGAATGGTGAATGCGGGTGCCACTAACCAAGGTGAGCCTGCTGGGAGGGGCCTGGGAGGCGGAGGTACATGGGTGAAGGCGAATGTGAGTAGCCATGGCGACCCTATTGTAGGAGGTTGGAAGAGGGGCACGGGGGGGAGGAGGAACGCGCTGGCAGGGAGAGGTTGAGGTGGGACAGACCCCTCATGACAAGCACGCAAGGACAGTGCGCATCTTGATAAGAGACATCTGAAAGACGAGAAACTGGTCCCAGCCGCTCACCGGCGTGGATGTAGAGCAGCTTTTCTGTGCGGCTCCTGGACACCCCGATGTAGAAGGATTCGTCCTCCTCGTGGTAGACGCACACGTCGGCAGAGGGGTCGGTGCCGATGACGTGGCGCCACACCTTGTAGGGCCTGCAAGAAGAACAAGTGAAGGTGAGGTTAGGAAGGAAGGGACATGCCCGCACACCGGAGTCGGTGGCGTGGCACCACACCTTGTAGGGCCTGCACACAGAGTTAGGGTTTGATTGCGATGTCGAGTTACAGGGTCGGCAGGGCCGGTTTCAGGTGATGTGAGAAAGAAGAAGGGAGGGGAAGAGGTGGTGCCGATGCCGTGACGCCACACCTTGTACGGCATGCACACAGACTTATGGTTTGATGGCGTTGTCGAGTTACAGGTGAGCAAGGGAGGCAGGAAGACAGTTACGTTGAACACAACACACCAGTCGGTTGTCTACATACCCACTCCAAGAGGGCAGGCTGCCTACACACCTGTCCAGCGCGTCCTTGGTGACGTGAAACAGCGGTTGCATGTCGCCCACCTCGTCTATACGTCACCACCTGCACCAATCGCTCACATAGTGCCACGCAGGACATCTAGTAGAACCGGGTGCAACACGCTTTTTGTTTTATCTTTTCATTACACACCTGTCCAGCGCGTCCTTGGTGACGTAGAACAGGGAGCGGTTGTCGTTGGCCCACGCAAAGTTGCCGGCGGTGTCGGGGATGGGGCGCGCCAGCAGCTGCTTGCCTGCGAAAAAGCAAGACGGCGACGGCGGCAGGAGAGCTAGGTCACAGAAGAAGACAGGGCGTGGGATGCGTCGCGCCAGCGGCGCATCTGGCGGCAAGGGGAAGGCTGCGGAGGACTGACGGAGCTGGCGGTAAGTCCGAGGCTGACAGCTGTCGCAGGGCAAGGGTGTAGAAAGCCAACAGGAGGGGATGTAAAGCGGCAGCAGCAGGCATGCATGCGTGCATCTTGCCTGTTGCCAGGTCCTTCACCCTCAGCGTGAACTTTTCGTTGCCCGTGGTGTCCTCACCCCAGGCCACCATGCTGCAGCCCAGGAAGGGGAGGAATGCACAGGTGGGGGGGCGCTTGCATTGAGTAGGTGCATAATTCACAGGCATGCACAGACATGTGCCCTGTGGTGTGATGAGTCACAGCATGCTGCGACAGGGAGGGGAGGCGAGCAGGGGCAGTGTGTTTGGCACGCACTGGCCCAGGTTATCATGCTGCAATGGTAAAAAGAGACGGGCAGGGGCGGATGGGGATGGGCGTGGGGCAGCGGCGATGGGCGTGGGCCGCGGCAGCAAAACGCGGCAGCAGGGGGCCGCGCCCCACTCCCCCGCTGCATCCTCCCATACACCCCGCTTCCTTACTCCACCCCCCTCCTTGAGCCCCACAGTTAGCGCGGCAGCTCTTCACAACCATGCATTGTATGAGGCCTTCCGCCCTCCCCTCCGCCCTCCCCTGCTTCCACAATGCAGCACAATGCCCCTGCTATGCCGCCCGCATCCCTGCCTCACGCATGGTCTGTGTGACACCCCGAATCCCCAACCCTTCCCCAAACCCCAAATCCCCCAAACTGTGCACTCCTCGAATTCCAAACCCTGGTGACTCCTTGAATCCCCCAACCACCTCCCCTCCAAGCCTCCCGTCCCCCTCTCACGTGTGGTTGGGCGACTCCTCAAACCCGCCCACCATGTAGAACTTGTGGCTCTTGGCCTCAACATTCTCGTCCAGCAAAATCTCCTCTGCACCGAGGAGGGGAGGCGAGGCAGGCGGGCAGGGAGGGGGCGGGTGAGGGAGGCGGGATGAGCCTTGTGAGCTGCGCTCCCATAATCTGATTCAGCAAACTCTCGTCTGCAGGAAGGGAAGCCAGGCAGGCGGGCTGGGAGGTGGCGGGTAAGAGAGGCGAGTCGGGCAGGCGGGTAGGTGGCAGGCAGGTGAGAGAGGCCAGGCGGGCGGGCGGGGAGGGGGCAGGTGAGGGAGGTGGGTTTGGCCTTGTGAGCTGCGCTCCCACATTTCTCTCCAGTAAAATATCGTCTGCAGAAGGGAAGCCAGGCAGGCGGGCGGGGAGGGGGCGGGTGAGAGAGGCGAGGCGGGCGGGCAGGGAGGTAAGAGTTGAATCCTCTTTTAGGGGATGTGAAAGCTGTAACAACTAGACTAGACTAGGGAGGTCACCTGACAGTCACCTGACGGTCAGAGAGGCGGGGTAAGCCTTGCGGCGCTGAGCTCCCACATGCCTCATCCAACATAACCTCCCCTGCAGTCCTCAAACCCCAGGCTGGCAGCATGCACGCCCATGCCGGGCTGCAACCGGTAACTGCGTCCGCCCCAATACATGCTGGCGCCTTGTGCACGCTGACCTGGCACTGACCCTTCTGCTGGATTTGGTGACCCCCAATGCACTTTTGATGGATTCGGCCACCCAATAGAAACTCATGCTGTAAACGAACGAATGAGAGAATCGAAATTCATGCTGACCTGGCACTGAATCGTCCATGGTGTCGGTCTCCCTGGGCGGTGCGGCGCCCGCCCCCGCCGGCAGCGCCCGCCGGCAGTGCACCGCGTACTGCTGCCCCTCCAGGGTGCGGGTGTAGTAGTAGAACTGCTCAAACCTGCAGGGGGCAACACGGAGCATGTAGTGGGGTTACGACAACCTGCGCACAAACCCTGAGCACGAAATGCTGCCTGGGCAGCCAGGCTGCGTGCGGCTGGTCACAGCGTGCGGAAATAGTCGGTAGCACTCCCCGCCACCTCACCTGACGCCGCACTTGGGTCTGCCTCGTTCCACTGTCACAGCGTCTGCCCACCGACCCACCCCCGACTCCACAGCCCGCCACCTCACCTGACGGGCACACTTTCGTCTTGCCTCCTTCCCACACAGCGTCAGCCCACCCACCCCACCCAAAACCCAACCCCACCTGACGGGCGCGCTTTGGTCAGCCTCTTGGATGCGCCCCCTCATCTCCTGGTACAGCTTCTCCTGTACAACCTCAGTGTCAGCCAGCACAGCCTTGCAGTACGCCGCCTCCGCCTGCAGTACAGGTGCACAGTGAGGCAGTACATGCGGTGCGCATAGGGTGGGCTGGCGAGGGCAAGCAAGGCTCCTCAGCGTCCGCCGCGTCAGCAAGGCCTTGCAGTACGCCGCATCCGCCTGCAGTACAGGTGCAGTACACGTGCAGTACAGCCAGGCAGAATGACAGGGCAGGAGCTTCTCTGGACACGTGGCAGCCAGCAGTGCCAGTGCTCCAAGTGCTTTCAAGTGCTCCTCCAAGCGTACAGTCATATATAAGACCGACCATCAATGCACAGCTAGCCAGTGGGCACCCTTTTCGGCCCATCCATCCACCCGTCCGCCCACCCAGCTTCTGCTTCCGAACTTCGGAGGCCCTGGCAAGGGCTAAGAGCTGAACAAGAAAACCGTTGAAAAAGGATTCCAACAAAATGAACAATTCGAAAACGAGAAGAAGAAGACAAAAACAGAGCGTCCTGTGCCAGCGTTTCCCGCCCACCTGCAGGTGGGCCACCACATCTGGGTCCTTGCGATCGTCATCTCGCAGCCAATAATAGGCATCCTGCCGCTCATCGCCGTGGGCCTCCAGCAGGCGCGAGCGCTGCGGGGCGCGGGGCGCCTCCAGCACCTCTGCAGGCCAGAAGGGCAGTGGGGAGGGAGGAGCGGGCAGGCGATGGGAGGGGGTGCGGTGAGAAAAGCTGCGGGGCGCGGGGCGCCTGCAGCACCTCTGCAGTGCAGAAGGGCAGTGGGGAGGGAGGAGCGGGCAGAGTTTGAAGCGGGGCGAGGTGAAGAGGGCCCGAGGATGGGGCGGCAAAAGGCAGGGGCGAGGGAGAG
Organism: Chlorella sp. ArM0029B; assembly: GCA_002896455.3. Taxonomy (NCBI): domain Eukaryota; kingdom Viridiplantae; phylum Chlorophyta; class Trebouxiophyceae; order Chlorellales; family Chlorellaceae; genus Chlorella; species Chlorella sp. ArM0029B. Next base: position 491,266 of record JTEE01000076.1, on the reverse strand, counting down.
AGGTGCCAGGCGGGCAGGCATGGCAGGCAGCCATGACACGGCTTGTTCTGGTTGAAACCATGTTGTCATTGAGGAGACCGGGGCGGCTGCAAGATGTGTTTTGCCCAAACAGCATGCGCCTCCCCAGTCTCCTGGCGACCACTGGACGAGTCAGCTGACCTGTGAGTGCAGGCCCCCCTTCACCCCCACCGCTCTCCCCTTCCATCGCCCAGCCCCCCGCCCCGCCGAGGCTCACCCAGGCGCGCTGCCTCCACCTCTTCGCTGGGAGCCCCGGCTGCCGCCTTGGCCACAAGCGTGCGCTTTGCCCCGTCCTTCACCCCCGGCCGCGGCCAGTGGCGGAACAGGTGGCGGGTGGAGCGGGAGCCCGCCAGGCTAGACACCTGCTGGCGCTGCTGCCCTGAGAAGAGGCGCAGGTTGTTGTTGAGCATGCGGTTGAGCTTGTAGGAGGGGGTGAGGCGCCTGCAGGTTGGTTGGTTGGTTGGGGGTCAGGGGAGGGCCGATTGGGGCGGCAGGCGTGGGCGGCAGGAGCGGCGGCAGGGAGGCGGCAGGCAACAGTCGCGCATCGATCGCGGCCCCGACGCGGATCACCTGCCGATCAGAGCGGCGGCTGCCAGGGCTGCAGTCGCGCCCAGCAGGACATTTCTGGAGTGCATCAAGGGAAATTTCCTGTTGTCCTAGCCACGAACCCAGACACGAGCCGAAATTGAAGCGCCCGTGTAGTGTCGCAGGCTGCCATTTCAGCATCTTCAGCACCGCCAGCCTGGCGCCGCCAGTAGTAGCGGCGGCGGCGGCACGGCAAGTAGGCTTTGCCTCCACAAGCCTCGTTGAGTAGACACTGTACTGTACATGAGTATCATAACGTGTGCAAAGAAGTAGGGGCACTTCAAGGGGGGAACAGAGTGGGAGTGCGGGGCTCAACAACTGGTGTGGGTGGTGCGGAGTGCGGGCTTGGGCTGACGCTGTGCCACCCCAGCGGGGCGGGTGGCCGTGGTTGCGAGCTAGGGCCGTGATGTGTATGGCTGAGTGGATGTGGGAGTCCTGTAGGGCAGGACGGCTGGTACGGGGGGGGCGGCTGATAGGGAGAGTCCTTGCAGCGTCGGCGGCTGACGTGGCAGTGTGCTGGGCAATGCTGGGGTGCCCTCTCTGGGCCTGTCGATCGCAAGTGCTCGGCGGATCTTCTTGTCTGAGGCAGAAAGCAGCAACTCGAATTGTGTCTGCAGCGCCTGCTCTTTGAAATCGCCTTTCCGCCGGCTGCTGTTGTCGCACGGGGGGCACCGCCTGCTGAAACAGGTGTGTGTGACCTGTCGCCTGCCGAAAGTGCCGCTCTCCTTGCTCGGCTCTGTGCCTCTGGTGCCGCCGCTCCAGCTGCCGCCCCCCCTCACGCCGCCGTCGGCTTCGGCTCCCACAGCCGCTGCACCTCTCCTTCCCCGAGTGGGGTGCAGGGCCTCTTTGCGGTCTGGTGCACATGGCCGAGCGCTTCCCGCAGCCATGAACGGGGCGCGGCAGGCGGCGGCGGGCGGCACGCAGCGTGGTGCACTTTCGGCGCAGCCCGCTGCCTGGGAGCTGCATTTCGGAGCATCGGAGCAATATGAGTCTGAGGACCCGCGTGCCGTGCTGGTGCGGGACCTGGCGACCCACTTTGCCTCGCCGGCGGGTTGGGAGCTGTTGACTGGGGCGGTGGCGCAGTGGCACACGCGCACCGTCGTTGAACTGGACTGGCAGCAGCTGTCGGCTCAAGCCGGGGGCACAGAGCTGCTGCAAGCCATGGCCATGCAGCCAGCTGCAGCGCTGTCGTGCCTGGCCTGCGCAGCATACGAGGTATGTGGGTGCTGCGCGGGGACGGCAAGGGAGGGCCGGGACAGGCCAGAGGTAAAGCCTGGCAACGTGGGTGCTGCACCCACAGCCTGCACCCACTCAGCTGTCTCTACCCACCCAGCTGTCTTTACCCGCTAGCCGCCACCCCCGCCAGGCGCTGCAGCACCCACGTGCCGCACACAACACACAACCCCTGCCTGCACGGTCCTCTTTCTGATCATTTTGTCCATGATAAAAGCCTTCTCTTCTAATCAAAAGAGGGATTTCCATTCAAAATGCTCCCCTGCAGGTGCTGTTCCGCGTGCGTGCGGCGCAGACGCGTGCCCAGTTGCCTTGCATCCAGCAGCCCGGCAAGGTGCTGGTGCGGCTGGTGCACCACCCAGAGGGCCACCGCCTGATCTCAGCTGTCAAGGCAGACGCGATCGGCAAGCTGGTCAGCGTGAGGGGCACGGTGGTGCGGGCCACCACCCCGGCGCCTGTGGTGACAGAGATGGAGTTTGTGTGCGGCAAGTGTGGCGACGCGCAGCGCATGCCCTTCCCGGACGGTCGCTTTGCGCCGCCCACGCGATGTGCCGAGCACGGCTGCCGCAGCCGCACCTTTGCGCCTCGACACGCCGCCTCCACCTGCATAGACTGGCAGCGCGTGTCGCTGCAGGTTGGCGCAGGGGCCGGATGAGAGCCGGGGCCGGGACGGCCTGCAGGGTTGGTGCAGGGTTTTTGCCACAGCAGCCGGCCTGGGTGGCCGCGCCTGCCAACTGTCATCGTCTGTCCCCTACATCCCCTCACCCTGCAAGCGAGTTGGCATGATCTCCTGTTATGACACTCAAGCGCGCCACTGCCTCTCCTCCCCCCGCCCACCCACCCCCCTGCCACCTGTCACCGGCTGTTGCATCACCCCCACCCCTCCAGCCTCCCAGCGCCTTACCACGCTCTCCCAACAGCAGCTCACGCTGGCCGGCCCCTCTCCCTGCCCGCCCAAACACCACCCACCTTCTTGCCGCCTTCTGCCTCCCCTGTAGGGGCTGCCCAAGGATGAGAAGGGCAGCATGGGGCGGGTGCCGGCGCCCATTGCTGTGGAGCTCACAGAGGACTTGGTGGGGGCGTGCGCCCCCGGGGATGTGGCCACAGTGGTGGGGATCGTCAAAGTGCTCAATGGAGAGCCGGCGGCAGGTGGGGCAGGGGGCGGGTAGTGGGTGGGGTGGCACGAGGGGAGCATAGGTGGTGGTGATGATGACGGGAGTGGTGTCGCAGGGGGCGTGTGCTGGTTGGCAGGCGGGCTGAGCCTTGGGGGTGGCCCAGGACAGGGTGCTCGGGCTCTCGGGTGAGGTGAGAGAGGGCGAGGGGGCACGTGGGCAGGCCAACCGGGGCGAGGCAGTGGCAAGAGCTTGCTGGCGAGCGCTCAGGTGGGTGCTGCCTGCCTGCCGTTGCTGGGTGCCGCAGGTGCCCATTCCGCCTGCCTGCACCCGGCATGTCCTCGCAAGCACTAACTCTGCGCCTGCCCCCGGCTCCCGCTGTTCTGCAGGCAAGAAGGCTGGCAGCATGAAGGCGCAGTGCTTGTTCCTGCCCTACATCGATGCTCTGTCGGTGTCAGTGGAGGGCAAGGAGGGGTGCCGCCCGCACCAGCGCCTGTCGGCAGGGGCAGCAGGGGAGGAGGAGGGCGGCGCGTCGGCGGGCACCGCGGGCGAGGGGGCGGGTGCTGACCTCAACTTTCTTCCCCCCAGCATGCCCGGCTTCACAAGGCTCGACCTCGACTTCATCTGTCAGTTCACAGAGGTGCGGGGCCGGGCAGAAACTTGAGGGCTGTATAAGAGGGGCTGCTGTAGGCTGGGCGGTTGTGTGCATTGTGGGCAGGCTGCAACCACATGCAGCCCTCATCCCGGCAGGCCTGTAGGAGTGCCAGTAACTCCAAGCTGGTGCTGCATTTTGGCCTGTCTGCCTCTTCCCTCACCTGCCTGCCCACCCGTCCTGCGCATTGTGCAGGCCTGCGAGGGCGACCAGCTGCGGCAGCTGGTGCTGTCGCTGTGCCCCGCCATCTGGGGCCATGAGATGGTCAAGGCAGGCCTGCTGCTGGCACTGCTGGGCGGAGTACGCAAGGGTGAGCTCACCTTGATGCACTGATTGCCTCTAGTGGGTAGGAGGTATGCGGGTGTACAAGAGGTATAGCTGTGGGAGCTGAGCTGCTAAGCTAGCTGCTGCCTGCCGCTGGGGCGTGTGTAGCTAGCTGCCCCCACACGCTGAGGCGGTTGTGTGAGGAGGCGTGTTGTTGACCTGTAGCCTTCGCCAGCGGCTGCTGCCCTGGCCACCTGGCGGAACCACTCCCTCTCTGTCCCTTGCTCTTTGAAGCGACGTATCCTCCCTTTGGCTCCACACGCTGCAGTGCCTGGCGGCGATAGTGACATGGCGCTCCGTGGGGACGTGCACGTGCTGATAGTGGGGGACCCGGGGCTGGGCAAAAGCCAGCTTCTGCAGGTGGGTGAGCCGGTTTGATAAAGGGACCATGCGTTGTGATGTGGTCATGCTGCATGGCGGTAATGGGGCACCAGTGGTGGGTTAGGAGGTAGCTGCTGGCGGCTGGTGCGAGGGGGGCGCGACCTTCTGTGCTCTGCTGTGCCGAGCGCCGGTGTACTGTGCTGTGCTGCGCCCTAGGATGCTGTTGCTGCTGCTTCTGCACGCTTACTGCTTACTGGCTACCGCTTACGCTCACTGCAGCTGCAATGTGGTCGGGTGCTCGTGGTAATCAACCAGACGTCTTTTAGGTGCCCATTGTGACTTCCTGCCTCCAATTTCCTCACCTACCCTCGGCCTGCCTGCCTGCTTGACAGGCCGCCGCCGCCGCATCGCCCCGCGGCGTCTACATTTGTGGCAACACCAGCTCAGCCGCTGGGCTGACTGTGAGCGTGGTGCGAGAGAACGGCGAGTTTGCGTTTGACGCTGGAGCGCTGGTGCTGGCCGACCGCGGCGTGTGCTGCATCGGTGCGTGGGTGGCAGGAGGTGCAGGGCCTCTGACCCCTTTGTTGCAGAGAAGCGCGGTGGTCAAGCCAGCAGGGCAGTTGCGTTGTGAGGAGGAGGCTCAGGTGTGTGCCAGGTTGCTGCACCGGTGCACCGCCAGCAGTGCTGTGCCTGCCCGCCCCCTCGCTGCACACCCCGGCCCTACCCCGCCCCTCCCTGCCATGCATCCTCCCCTGGTTACACTCCTGCCTGACAACTCTTCCCCTGCCCCGTCCAGACGAGTTTGACAAGATGGGGAGCGAGCACCAGGCGCTGCTGGGTGCTATGGAGCAGCAGGAGGTGACGGTGGCCAAGGCGGGCATGGTGGCCTCACTGCCGGCGCGCACCACCGTGCTGGCGGCGGCCAACCCGGTGGAGGGTTCGTACAACAAGGGCAGGACGCTGCAGGTAGGGCCCTCTCATGCATAGCTGTTGATCATGCCAGCACAGCACAGCACAGCACAGTGGAGGGGTCATACAACAAGGGCAGGACGCTGCAGGTGGGGCAGGCGGGTGCTTGAGTGGAGGGGTCGTACAAGAAGGGCGGGACGTTGCAGGTAGGGTCCTCTAATGCATAGCTGTTGATCATGCCAGCACAGCACAGCACAGCACAGTGGAGGGGTCATACAACAAGGGCAGGACGCTGCAGGTGGGGCGGGCGGGTGCTTGAGTGGAGGAGTCGTACAACAAGGGCGGGATGCTGCTGGTGGGGCCCTCTAATGCATTGCTGTTGATCATGCCAGCACAGCACAGCACAGTGGAGGGGTCGTACAACAAGGGCAGGACGCTGCCGGTGGGCGGGCATCTGCCTCGAGGGGAATATGGATGGAGGTGGGTGGGCTGCAGGTTGAGCAGAAAAGAACTGAACATCAGCGCCTTTGACCTCGTCATGCCACTCTTTAGAAGAGCAGAATCAATCAGCAGATGTCATCCCAATGCGACCCCCCTCTTCTTGTGCAGGAGAACCGGACGATCAGCCCCGCCATGCTGTCCCGCTTCAACTTCATCCTCCAGCTGTGCAGGCGAGCACTGCCATTCAGCCACTGTTCCACCTCCATGTGTGCAGGAGAACCTGAAGATCAGCCCTGCCATGCTGTCCCGCTTCGACCTCATCTTCCTGCTGCTAGACCGCCCTGACGCTGAGCGCGACGCCCGGCTGACAGAGCACGTGCTGGCGATGCACTCGGGTGTGGCATCACGTGCGGCAGCTGCCCGCAGCGGCCTGCTGGAGTATAGCAGCGCTGGCGGCAGCGGGCGGCGGGGGGGAGGCTCCACTGCTGCGCCCCTGCTGCTGACCGACGGGCACAGCGGAGGGGGTGGGGGCGTGGGGCAGCGGCGGCCGCTGCTGGAGCGCTTGAAGGCGCGGCGGGCGGAGGACGACCCCCTGCCCCCCGCGCTGCTGCGCAAGTACATTGCCTACGCACGGCAGTACGTGCACCCGCGGCTGACACGTGAGCGAGGCGGCAGGGTGGTGGTGTTGGAGGGCAGGGCGAGGCGGGCATGCCTGCTGTGCATGCTGTGGTCCGCCCTGCTCTCATGTTGCTCCCCGTGTCCCTCCTCCACGGCCGCTGCCTCCTTGTGCCCGCTCGTGTCCACCCCGCCGGCCTGCAGCCGAGGCCATTTCTGTGCTGAAGGATTACTATCTGCAGCTGCGGGCGGCCTCTGCCGCAGACCCGGGGGGCCTGCCGGTGACGGCACGCCAGCTGGAGAGCCTGGTGCGGCTGAGCGAGGCACGGGCACGGGTGGAGCTCCGGGAGGAGGTGACGCGGGAGGACGCAGAGGTGGGTGGGGCGGCTGTGTGGGAAGGGGCTGGCCGGTGGTGACGATGACAACGCATTGTGAGTCGAAAAGCCAACAAAGCTCAACACACAGTGCGTGATTTCATCAAGAAGGGGGCTGCGTACACCTTAGGCCCTTAGCCCTGCCTGCCAAGGAGTTGACAAGGGGGGATGCAGGGGTGGGTGGAGAGGGTGTGACAGGGGGTGGCAGGTAGTCAAGTCGCAATGCTTTTGCTGCGCACTCTTTCCTGAACCTGCCTGCCTCTTGCGCCTGCCAGAGTACCTGGTGAAGTCGCCACGATATTGCTGCGCACTCTTTTCTTTGCTAAACATGTCTGCCTCTTGCGCCTGCCTGCCTGCCCGAGTACCTGGTGAAGCGTACCCATGCTTGTGGCTGAACCTGCCGTGCATGCCTGCCCCGCCGGCACCCACATCCCCCCACCTCCCGCCCCCTGCCTGCGTAACTGCCGCGCCTGCGGCCCCCGCTCTACCATGCATACCTGCATCCGCCGCCCCACACCTCCCGTCCCCTGCCTGCTCACTGCCTGCCTGCCTGCCTGCCTGCGGTGTCCAGGACGTGGTGGAGATCTTGCGGCAGACTCTGGACGGCCAGCTGGCCAGCGGCGGCGGCGACCTGGGGCTGATAGACTTCACAAAAGGCGGGGGCGGCGGGGGACGGGCGGGGTCACAGGGCGCAGAGCGCAAGCGCTTCCTGGACGCGCTGGCGCGGCACTGCCAGGTGGGCCAGGCTGGAATGGTCTTTTGACATGTTTGGATGGCATGGGGTGATCTTGCGTCCAGACAGCAGTGCTGTGCCAAACTGACTCGCCCGCCCATATGCACCTGCTGCCTGCTTCGTGGCCCCTGCCGCACCGCAAGGGTGGACCCAGCCCTTCCTCTGCTGCTGCTGCCCGCTTCGTGGCCGCTGCCTGCTACCTGCAGTCCAAAGGGGGTGCTGTGGTGGTGATGTGCTCTTACCATCGCTGCCTCTGCTGCTGCTGCCTGCTTCGTGGCCCCTGCATCTGCAGGCCAAGGGGGACGCTGTGGTGGAGATGTGGGAGATGCGAAGCTGAATCGCCTGCCCTTGCACCTGGTGTGCCTGCTGTGTGGCCCCTGCCTCTGCAGGCCAAGGGGGACGCTGTGGTGGAGATGTGCTCTTACCCACCCCTGCCTCTGCTGCTGCCGCTTCGTGGCCCCTGCCTATGCCGGCCGAGGAGGACGCTGTGGTGGAGGTGTTAAAGATGCTAAGCTGAATCGCCTGCCATTGCACCTGATGTGCCTGCTGCTGCTGCTGCTGCTGCCTGCAGGCCAAGGGGGGCGCTGTGGTGGTTATGTGCTCTTACCCACCCCTGCCTCTGCTTCTGTTGCGTCGTGGCCCCTGCCTCTGCAGGCCAAGGGGAACGCTGTGGTGGAGGTGTGGGAGATGCCAAGCTGACATGCCTGCCTTGCACCTGCTGTGCCTGCTGTGTGGCCCCTGCTTCTGCAGGCCATGGCGGGTGCTGTGGTGGAGGTGTGCTCCTACCCACCTGCTGTGCCTGCTGTGTGGCCCCTGCAGGCCAAGGGGGACGCTGTGGTGGAGATGTGGGAGATGCAGGACTTGGCAGACCGCATTGTGCTGCAGGTGCCCTCCCTGCAGCAAATGATTGGGCAGCTGAACGAGGCAGGCAAGTGGGGAGGATGGGGTGTGACGGGGCGGGCAGATGGTGGCACGGTGGGCGGGCTGGGCACTCACAGCCTGCGGCTGCTGCCAAGGGCATCAAGGCAGGGCACTGGGGAGGGGTGTGACGGGGCGGGCGGCCGGGCGGGGTAGGCTGGATGCCGGGGCGGTGGGCAAGCTGGGAGGGCAGCCGACTGGTGCCCCATTGGGCAGCTGCCTGAGGCAGGGTAGTGAGGTGGCATGCGCTGCCAAGATCAGCAGGATGGCAACCTCAACCCAATGCACACCATGCACATGCCACTCGCACCCGCGGCGCTGCGGTGGGGTGCCGGGCAGAGTGTTTGCCATGACGTGCGAAAGGGTGCCTGAGCTGTGCTGCGCATGCTATGCATGTGCTCCTGCTGTACTGTGCGTGGAGGGTGCGCCTGTCTCGGTGCGCCCGCTGTGTGCCTCCCCACCTGCACACCTAATCATGCACCACCCTCCGCGGCCTGACCCTTGGTCTCTTTCAATTTCAGGCTCGTGCAGGCGAGCTTATCACTGCTGCTCAACCAACACACTTGTCCCCACAACATGCATGCCCCGCCTGCAAACATGCTCACGCAGGCAACCTGACCTGTTGGGCACCCATGATTCCACAACAAGCCTGATCCGCCCGCGCACTCGGCTCGCCCCACTCCCACCAATGCAGGGGAGCTGCTCAAAAAGGGCGGCAGCCGGTACCAGGTGTCTGGCGTGCGCCTGGGAGGGGCAGCCAGCGGCCAGCAAGGCGGCCAGCAGGGCGGCAGTAGCAGCTTTGGCGGCGGCGGCGGCGGGTTTGCGGGGGGTGGGGGGCCGGCAGCCTCTCAGGCTTCTGCTGGCAGCAAGCGCAGCTACCAGCAGTACCAGCCGCCGCCACCGCCGCCGATGTGGTAAGCAGGCAAGGCAGGCTGCCTGCACCTTCCCTCTGTACACTTCTTGTTCCGTATTCACCGACGGATGCCATCCAACGCGTACTGCTGATACCCACGTCACACATGTCGGCCATAACAAGTCTACCCACTCCACACAACATTACTTCATGCACACACTTCTTCTGACAGAACATGCCTTCCAGCTGGTGATCCGGCAATGTAACCAGAGCTCTCAAGTGAAGCATCAGTAGGCGGTGGCGCCAGCGTGGCGGTGCTGACGAGACTGGCCCCTCAGGATTTTGGGAGATCTTCCAATACCTCCTCGCATCTGACGTCGTTAGCACTGCCTCGCCACTGGTTGCCGACACGTTGTTTTGCGCACTGCCAGATCAAACCAGTTTGGGATATTTGTGGCGCCAGCTGCGGCTGGGATGACACCGGGGCTGCCAAACCACAACTGGGTCTTCAAGTGCGAGACTGCACTGCAGCAGCGCCCCGCCCCACGCGCAACCCCGACCGTGCAGCTTCCCGGCACTGGTGCAGCCTTCCCGTGACGCAAGCCTCCCAGTTCGTCCCTATGCGTGCTTCTTTGGCGCTCACAGTGAGGCGCGACAGCTGCCAACACAGCGCCAGTTGCAGGCAGCTGGCCGCCGGTCCCGCTTTGCCTGCGCTACACACTGGCTTGCTTGTAATTCTGCCTTCCCCTTGCCCCACCCTGCCCTGCACCGGCCTTGCAGGCGTCAGGAGATGAAGAGCACGATGGTCTCGCACAGCTGCAGCAGCGGCATACGGGTGCCAGCCCAGCAGGGCGCAGCAGCAACAGCGACCCGACGCCTGCGGCTGGGCAGCAGTTCGGGCGCTTGCCCCTGGCAGCAGCCCCTCTGGTTTTGCTCGCCCTGACAGCAGGCCTGCTTCTACTGCTGGCCCCGTGCAAGAGTTCCGGCTGGCTCAGCCCCTTTGGGCTCGGAAGGTGGGCCGCTGCTGCCACAGAGCTGCTGTTATGCTCACGCCCCTTTGCGGCTGATGTCGCCATCGCTGCTGGACTTGTCGTGTGCCGGCCTGCCCACCGACTGACTAATACAGGCTACACATCATTTGTACAGCACACCCTGTGCTGCTTGTGTGTCGGGTTGCACAACGGTGCTGCCTGCCCGTCGGCATGTCATGGCCTGACATGTTTGTTTGTTTGTTACTTACATTCAATGTCCACGGGGAGCCAAGTGGTGGTCTCACGAAACAGCAGTTGTGACATGTGCTGTTGGGATCATGGGAGAGTCCAAGCGTGTGCCAGCATCATCCAGCATGGCAGCAACCACGTGCACGCCCCTGGGACCCCCTGCTCCCCTGGCCCTGCGTCCCTTCCTGCCTGCAGATGCAGAGGCACCCTGAAGCCCCTGGGGGAGCCTCGGCAGCAGGCGGCAGCCCAGCAGCTGGCAGCGCCCCAGCGGGAGGCAGCACCCGAGCAGCAGGCAGCACCCCAGCAGCGGGCAGCAACCCAGCAGCAGGCAGCGCCTCAGGACCCTCGGATGCAGCCCAGCCAAGAGTCGTTCGACCGGCTGCAGGTGAGGCTTGAGCTGCGTCTGAGCAGCGGGGTGGGTTTTGGAACCAGTAGGGGGGTAGGTTGATGAAAGTTTTGCTCTGCAGGTGAAGAGGTTCAGACGCTGGGGAGACCTTGCAACTGCTGGCTGCAGTTGCGTTGGCAGGGTGAGGAGCTGTGCATTCTAGCTGGGGATGCCTGAGTGCAGGTGGCAGGACGGGGTCCGGGATACTGGTTCCCCTTCAAGGGAGCCTCCTGCTGCACCGCCCTGGCAGCTGCACCAGCTGTGCAGCTTCTGCTGGTGCGCTGCCCGTTCCCTTGCTTGCACGGGTGGCAGGTGCCCGAGCAGCGTTTGCTGCAGCTGGCGGCGCACGGGTGGCTCTGGCGCTGCCGCTGCCGCTGCCGCTGCCTATGCAGCTGCGTTTCGCTTTGCCTGCCCCTGCCTGCTCTCCAACCTGTATTGTGCCTACCCATATCTCTGCACTTCCCTCCGGGGCAAACCCTACGCTTCGTGCAGGCCGATCCTAGCTTGCCGCTGCCTGTGCCTATTCAGCTTCTCCCGGACCTAGCGTGCATGCCCATCCAAAAAGAAAAGAAAAAGTGCCCATCCATGGCTGCGCGGGGCTCCCTGCCTGCTTACCTCCCCGCCCTCACTGCAGGCCGACCCTGGGCTGGCACTTCGGGAGCCCTGGCTGCTGGCTGAGTTCCAGGCAGCACCCTGGCTGCTGCCCCCAGGTCAGGGGCTGCTTCTTCACTCAAAGGCTTTCTTTCTCACATTTTTTCATTTTCCAGAATGCAACTCAGAAATACATTCAGAATGTAAATTGAGGTCTGGCCAGTTGTGGGAGGAGTTGCAGGAGCCCAGCAGGCACCAACAGGTTGACCACCTCCCCGTACCCAGCAACAGCATCATGTGCTCTACCCCTGCCGCATGTTGAATGCCGCATAGCGCTCCCCTGCTCCACTGCCGCTGCCCGCTCGGCCACCCATACGCCTGCACCCATGCCCCGCCTCCCCGCCCTGCCCCCTCCCATCACCCTGCAGAGGCTGCCAACCTGCTGCCCTGCCCTGCACGCTCTGCACGCTCTGCACCCATACGCCTGCAACCCCCTCCCGCCCTGCCCCCTCCCGTCTCCCTGCAGAGGCTGCCAAGCTGCTGCCTCACTCAGGGGTGCACGATTTGGACCGCCAGCTGGCGCTGAGAGCGGCCCCCGCCGGCGGCCACCCCAGCACCGTCGCCCTCATGGCCTTCAACCGGCCATTCGGAGTGATGGTGCAAAACTGCGGTGGGTGCACCTTCAGCATGCATGTGCTTGTTTAAGGTGCAAGCGGTTGAGGAGGGCTATTGGTGTGGTGGGTTTCATGGTGCCGGCCTGCGCTGTGTGCGCTGTGTGCTGTGCATCGGGTGGCCGCCTGTTGGGGGGCATCTGGCATTGTTGGTGCCGGGCTGCAGTGTGCTCCTGCATCTTTGCAGGCGGGCAAGCGCCCGCTTGTCCACTCAACCTGCCAAAGCTGTGGTGCAGAACTGTGGTGCCGCCCCTCTGCCACCCACCCATCTGCTGCCCATCCTGTTGATGCTGCCGGTCACCTGCCACTCACCCGCTGTCTCGCCTGCATCACATGCGATGACCTGGTCCCTACACTCCTGCCAAGCTGGACGGGGCACCCAGTTACCTTGTCTTCACCTGGGACGCGTTTGGCTTGAGAAACTGATGTCCAATTGCCCCTGCTTTGGTCTCCTGTGCCCCGCAGTCGGTCCTCTTGCCATTCGACCCCCTTAAGGGGATGCTTGCCATTCGATGCCGTGCCAAGCTAGGGCACCCACTACCCCATGCACCTGAGGCTCCTCGGTTGCCACCTGCCCCTCCTGCAGTCTACACTCTTGCCAAGCTGGGCGGGGCACCCAACTACCTGGTTTTCACTTGGAGCGCATCCGACCTGGCTGCCTGTTCAGCCCTGAACCTGCCCTGTGCCGACGTCACCGGCCTGCTCCAGGAGCCTCTCCAACTTCTGAAAGACAGCGTGTTTGGCACCCACGACTTCAACCTGATCCAATGGCTCAAGGCGCACGTCACGCTGCGCGCGCTGCGTGCCGGACACGTCACAATGCTCACCGGTGGGGATCTGGGGGTGGGAGGGGATGCGGATGGGGGGGGCAAGTGGAAGGGCGGCACTGACCAGGGCGACACTGAGGGCAGCACAGAGGCAAGCTTTTAAGACAGCTGACAGGGATGCCTGGGCCTCCCCGCCTGCAGCGCCCACCTCCTCCTTCCTCCGCAACAATTCTGAATATAAACCTGCAATTGCACTACTGGGTTTGTCCAGTTCTATGAGTCCTGCTGCCTCAATGGAGTTCAAAGTGCAACAGGTTGAGTTTTGATTGCGTCTTCACATGACATGACGTCGGCAATTTGCCAGTCTGTGCCCCAGTGCACGCTCGATGGGAGGCAGCCAGATGCCGACTCTGCTGTGCCTGCTGTGCTGCTGCTGTGCAGATGCTGACGTGGCGTACGTGGCCAAACCCGTCTGGCCCAGCTTTGCCGGACTGCTCAACCGCTCCTCGGCTGATGGCGTATTCCAGGGGACTGGAGGGGCCAAAGAGACGTGTAAGCCCCTGTCCCTGACATGCCATGCCCTGCCTCGCATTGCTTCGTGGGCTGCGGCCATGAGGCAGTGCCTGACCTTCCCCAGTGATGATGCCAGAACGCCCCTCTTGTGCTCCTACTCATGCCAGCACACCCCTGATCCGGCCTTCCCCCTCATGCCAGCTGCCTCTCAGCCTTACGCCTGCCGCGGCCACATGCATGGTCGTGGCCCCCGTGTTTCATGGCACAGCACAACACCCACCCACCCATTGCCGCTGCCTCTTGCCCTGCAGTGAACACAGCGACGTTGGTCGTCCCGCCCACTCAAATAGCCCTCCCCGCTGCTGCTGCCTGCCAACGCACTGTCCACCGGCACGCTGGCCGTCCTGCCCACCCCGGAATCGTGTTGTGAGTTCACATGTGTTATGTGTGTGTTGCCCCCTGCAGTGAACACTGGGACGCTGGTCATCCTGCCCAGTCCAGGCGGCATTGAGGCCGTCCGGCGGTGGGCCGGCATGGCCACCGGAAAGTTTTCTGAACAGACTGGGCTGGGCATGCTTCGTGGCCGGGCCTATTTGGACTGCAGCAGCACGGCAGAGTGCCTGGCAGTGAGGAAGACTGTGAGTGGGCGGTGGGGCAAGAAGAGGGGGCAGTGAGGAGGATTGTGGGTGGGTGGGGTGGGGTGATGGGCCGAAGAGGGCAATCCCGTTGAAGTGAAGCTGCAGGCAGAGTGCCTGCCTGCCTCCCTGCCTGCCTGCCCTGCATACCCACCTGTCTAATTGTTGTTGCAGCTGCCCGCCTGCTGCTCGAGCGCTGCCGCCCATGCATCTGGTTGCGAGGTGGCAGGGCAGTGGGCAAGCCGTCCGCCTGCCATGCACTCTTAACCTTCCGTGCTCCGCATAATATGACATGCCTGGTGGCCAACTGGTGCCTGTGGCCTGGTGCCCGGTCGGCTTCCTCAAGCCTCACGCCCTCGCTTCTTTCATCCCTCCCCCTTCTTCTTTCTTCCTGATTGCAAACGACGGCGGGCGGCCCAGCCGCCCTCTTCCGCTGCTCTACCGTTGCTGCCCCTGCACCTGTTTGCCAGGCGGCAGCGGGCATGCCGTCATGCCTGCCCTGCTCACTCCCTCCCATTCCTTCCCTTGCAAACAACAGATGACGGCGGGCGGCCCAGCCGCCCTCTTCCGCTGGTTCCCCTCTGCCCAGTCCGTGGTGTCCGGCCTCAAAGGCAACTGCGCCCTGGCCGACCCCTCGTTTGCGGGGCGCATCGACCCGTGCGACTGGTTTGGTGAGGGGGTACGTGTGGCCACCTCCTACTGGCTGTGTCAGAGTGCTATAGAGTGGTCACCTCTGGGGTGTGTCTAAAGTGCTGTAATGGAGTCGGTCACCTCTGGGGGTACCAGAGTGCTTATAGAGTAGCCACCTCTGGGATGTGTCGGAGTGCTTCCAGAGTGGCCATCTCTGGGGGGGGTCACAAAGTCGGCACCGAGCAACAGAGCGTGGGCGCACAGACGAGGCCCCCCCGCCGCTGCTGTGCAGTTCTGTGGGGCCGTAAAGTGGGCCGAAGGGTGCCCCACCTGAACGCGCTTGCTGTCTTGCTGGCTGGCTGGCTGGCTGGCTTGGCTGGCTAGGTGTGCGGAGCGCGCTGTCACGTGCTGCACCTGCTGTGGTCTCCCTGCGCTGGCCTAGCGCCTGCCGCCAAGCTCCCCCTCCTGCCCCCCTTGCTGCAAGTTTGCCCCTTATTCCTGTGTTGCCTCCTCCTCCAATGCTCCCCTGCTTTGCCTGCTCCCCTGCTTTCTTGCTTGCCGCTTGCTGCGTCCTGATGAATGCACCCCATGACGCTCCTGCCCCTACCGCCCTCACACCCCAAACGCTGCCCTCTCCGCCTGCCCCTCTGCCCCACATCTCATCTCGCTTGGGACGCTGCAGTGCTCTTCCTGCATCCCGTGTGCACCGGCAGGGAGTCCAAGCCAATTGCCCTGGAACGGCAGGGCCTGTGGCTCTTGGATGACGAGCAACCGAAGAGGCGGGCAGGCAGGCAGGGCGGGGAGGGTTTGGGGCTCCCTTGCAGGCAGCGGTTTATGCAACACACCAGTCTGTCAGTAACAGGAGGAAACGGTTGCAGTCGGAGCAGGGAGGGCTTATTTGGCAGTTGGGGGCAAGACACGGTGTGCAGCGGTCTCTCCACCGCTGCCCCTCCTGCCCCTCCTGCCCACCCGATCCCCCACAACACACCTGTGCTGCAGGCTGCCTTCCGTGGAATGTGAGCGCGCCTGCGGTTGCCGCCGCCAGCGGGGCAGTGCCGGTGTGCCGCCCGCGGTGGTGGCGGCAGCGGGACGCAGAGGACAGTTTATACCGCTGCCCGCCCGGCGCATTAGCGCTGGTGCCGCCGCCCGCGGAGCCGCCCTGACCCCCTGCTGCGCTGTGCTCGCTGGGGCGTGTGCTCGTGCCCACCGCACCCTCGTGTAAACCTGCTCATTCCAAGCCCCTGTGCTGGGCATGCAATGCTGCGAGCCATCGAGCCATTCAAGCCCTAGCACCGGTGTACGGCATGGCACCGGCGAGGCACCGCAAGTGCCGCTGTGATCCGTGCCAGTTCTCGAGGGCTGTGCAGCTTTTTGTTCAAGCGCTGTGCACTTTTGAGGCCTGGCTGCATCGCATGGATGCCTCGCTGGCAACATCTCTCTGGTGGCTCATCAGAACGTGTGCCAGTTACACTGAGAAAGGAGCCAGGGGTCGAGCCGTTTGTTGCAGCAGCTGCGTCACGAACGGATGACAAGCAGCGTTCGAGTGCTACGCTGTGCTGCGGTGGCTGCATCGCGCAAATGGGGGGTCAAGCAGAGCAGCAGAGCATGATTTCCAGGGGAGGCGTGGGAAAACTCAGGAACAGGGGGTGGGGCGGGGGAGCAACACACGCGTAGCTGGTGTGTGTGTGTGTGTAACAAAAAAGACGGGGCAGTGCAGGTAAGGGGGCGGGGTAAGAGGCATTCAAGGTTTGGGCATCAAGGGAGGAGGGTGGAAAGCAAAGGGGGGAGAGCCGCCGCCGGGCAGCACGGAGTGTTAGGTGGCACGCGGGGGCGTGCATGGGGCTTGCTTGGCAGGGGGGCACAAAGAAAAGGAGAGAAGAAAGTGTCACAAGGGAACTAACCAACCAATCAACAAACAAACCATCAAACAGACACTTGCAGAGTAAAACATTCTGAAGCAGGCTTGCCGTGCCCAGCGCGCCCGCAGCGCCGGTCGTGCTGTGCCATGCTGTGCCGTGCGTCGCCGCACACACACAAGCTGCCCGCTTGCTTGCTTGCTTGCTCACTCATCAACCAGGTTGAGGAGGTCAAAGGGGTTGTCCACCTTTGTTTTGGGGGCTTCGTCCTCACCCACGACATACCCCTTGGCACGCAGGCGGTCGGCCGACGCCCCAGACGCTTTGTGGTCCTCCCCCTGCCCCTGCACATTGGAAGACAGCAGCGTACACCAGGAGTTGTCAGCGCAGGTTGTTCGACCAGGCACCATGAGAGCACTACAAGGGGTTGAATGCGGAAAGGTACTCAACAGACAGTGAATGACGGCTGCTGTCTTGTGGTGCTCCCCTGGCCTTGCGATATTGAACAGGCAGTGGACAACACAACAGCATGCCCTCGGGCAAGCCAAAGCGGCAGCCGCCTGGGCCTTCCACCGCAGACGCCTGCAGCTGCACGCCCATCCCTTGGCTGCTGCCCTTGCCCGCCCCCACACCCCTCAGGTCTTCATTTGCCTGCAGCCGCAGACGCCTGCAGCTGCATGCCCACACCTTGGCTGCACCCCCTGCCTGCCCCCACAACACCAGTAGGTGCATGCCCACCCCTCTGATGATGCTCACCTTGGCAGACTTGGGTTGCCGCTCCTCATGCTGCCGCCCACCACGCCCCTCGCCACGCCCGCCGCGCCCCTCGCCG
>JTEE01000076.1:427845-451132 GCA_002896455.3 Chlorella sp. ArM0029B | reverse complement strand
AGCGCGCAGCGCGGCGGCGGGCGCGCAGGGGGAGCAGGGGGCGCGGCGGCGGCAGGAGCAGCAGCACTGGCACCGGCAGCAGCACTGGCACCGGCAGCGCCAGCAACAGCAACAGCAACAGCGCCAGCGCCAGCAGCAGCAGCAGCGCAGCCTGTGAGCGTCATCCCCGCTGTTGTTGCACGGGCCCCCTCCGGCCTGCTGTCTCCCTTTGCGGGGGCTGCCCCGCCTGCCCACCAGCCCGCTTGCCCAATTGTGGTTAGTCCCTTTGCCCAGGCAGCACACGGATGAATGGCCCATTTCATTTCGCTGCTGTTTGTGTCCCCAACCCACCGCGTCCCACCCAATTCACCCCGCCTCATCCTTTTTAAATTTCGCCTTGCTTGGACAAGCAAGCGCGCCGGGTCCGTACGAGCAGCGGGCGGGCAGCAGGCAGCGCTGCCGGCCGCGAGCGCCCTGGCTGTCCCTCTGCGCGCCGACCCGGGAACATCATCCAATACTTTCCACTTCCTCCTTCTCATTATTGAACCGCCCCGATTTGGGTGCGTGACCCTCGTGTTAGCGCCCCCTTTTAGCAGGCCCCTGGTGCTCCCGCCGAGCACCTCTGCTTGCTCTTCCAGTAAACACTTTTCGGCCCACCCCGCCATCCATCAAACACCCTTCCTGCCCGTCACGCCCCACCCATGCGAGCTCTCCACGCCTCAAATACATGCCACCCATGCCAAGCGGCTCTAGCCGCACTGTATTCCGGATCTGCCAATTCCATTTCCCCTTGCATCCGCTGCGGCGGGCCTTTTTTTAATTCCTCTCCTCAAGAGCGCTTCTGTCACGCGCTGCACTCGCCTCGAGCATGCCGCGTTTTTATACAGTCCCAGCGTTCGTTCGCTCCCACTGGCTTTTTGATGTGCTCTGCTGAGCCGGCAACCGATTCAACAGCCTGTAGTCTCTGCCACGTGCCTGCTTTGGATGCCGCTGATGAGGCAGCGGCACTGGCAGCCTGCCTGGCACTCTTTTTTCTGCCACTTAAAAGGGCCGGCCCCCCGTGCTCTGTCGGTTTGCTCGCCTGCAATGCATGCTGCACCGGTTGGTGAGCCCTACTAGGGTTAGTAACAGCTTCCTGCCAGCCTGCCCAGCACCTCCAGCCTGCTCAGCACCCAGAAGTTGAGGAGGCACCTTGCGCCAGCCGATTGTAAGTAATCCATCCATCCACGATTGCCACACACGTCCAAGATAGTCGGATCAGCCATGATGCCAGCTGTGCCCACAACTAGAAAACAAGTTAACCCTGCGAGGCCTTTTTTCCATGACGTGCCCATGTTCGCTTGCGCTTGTCGTAACCCGCTCGCGGCAGCCGGGTTGAAATGGGGGCAGGATACCTCATTCACGCGCTAGCGGCACGCCTGACCTGGCTTGTGGCAGGGGGGCGGGGAGGAGGGTACGTGCACAGAATGCACATCCAGGGTGCAGCACCCAGCATCATGCCACGACCGCCGCCCAGATGCAACACCCATCACCCTGCCCTGTCAAACCACCCTGCCCAGCGCTTGCCACCCCCCGCAGCACTGCTAGCAGACAGCACTCTATGGCAGCAACTCGGCAATCTCGGGAGGCGATGTAGGGGGACACTACTTGTACATCGAGTCGTTGTGGCACTCCCTACAATGATGGGTGCAGGGAAGCAGGAGACGGGATCCACGACTCCCTAGTTAGGGGAAGGACAGGGGGCACGTTCTGACCGTCTTGTTGGGTGCTGCCCAGGGGCACGTGGGTGCTGCACAATAAAGGTGGGTGCCGGGAAAATGATGCAGGCTAAATGCTTGTGAATGGCTTTGGGCACTGCGTAGGCGGTGGCGATGAAAGTGCTGCAGGATGTTCTTCGGAATGCGGCCTGCCGTTCGAGCGGGCAGAAGGTCGTCGGAAAGTTTTAGCCCCTTCGGAAGCACCGTCGGAAGAAGTAAAACCTGACGGAAGTGCGAGGGAAATGCATCGGAAGGGTCTTCCGACAGCCGGCCAACAGAGAAATAAAGTTCCGAAGGCCTTCCGTCGATCTTCGAGTGTGCGTCCGATGCACTGTCGCGCCTCAGAGTGCTATCGGAAGTCCAGTGGCTTCCGTAGCATCCGTCGACACGCAGCATACCCGGTTCTGGCCTCGCTCATGCGCCGTTCTGCCTCGTGTTCTCAACCTTCGGCCCAGTATCAATCACAGAACTCCTTTCTAGTGCGCGGGCTAAGCCACACGATAGCTAGGAGGACCCTCGGGGTGAGAAGCAGTGGTGTAGAGCAGCCTGCCACTGAGTGCGTGGGCATTTCGCAGGCTTGGCACGGCTGAGGAGCATGCTATTGTGTAGCTGCATGACTGGGCGGGCCAAAGCGTGCACCTTGGCCCAACTGATGCCTCCATTCGATGCTCCCACAGGCAGGCAGCTGGCGTTCTTGCTCCTCTCCCTCGCATTATCATTGCAAACCCGTGCTGTTTAGCACGCTTCCATTCGGAAAACACGCTTGTCTGTGTTCGGTCGCTCCGCGGATGCTGCCGGAACCCCAACTGAACCTGCCAGACTTCCAGCAGACTTCCGTCGACCAGTGCCCCGTCGGATGTCTGCGGAGCCCATCGGAAATCCCTACGGAGTCCGATGGGCCATCCGATGGGGCTTCCGATGCTTTCCGATGGGCCCAAACTTTCCGACGGTGGGCGGGCGTGTGTGCGGCGTCTGCGGTCTATCTAGGGCTGCGGCAGGCTGGCGGGATGCGACACTCGGGCGGCTGCCCCATAGGACTGATGGAGTTCTGAATGGGGGCAGGAGTTCGGCTGGAACAGGGAGGGGAAGGGAAGGCTGGCGACAGACAGGCTGTCTGTCATCATGTCGCGGCTGTGTCGCGGCCCGCGAAGTGGCGACAGGTGGCGGGAGTCCGCGGGAGTCAGGAGATTGTCACCCTCCCTCCCCGCCCCACATTGCGCTGTCAAAGTGTCGTCACGCGGTGAAAGCGCTGCTCAGGTGAGGCAGTCGCCGCCAACTTGCCTGCAGCACTTGCCAGCCCTCTCCTGCCCTGCCTGATACGCCGCGGCCGCCTGTCTGGTCGCCCAGCCGTCACCCTTGAGTGCCCACCAACGCACCCCCGCCCGCCCTCTGCGCAGCGAATGCGCCTGTCGACCTGCGGCCTGCGCCTGGCACCGGGCCCCCACCAGGCGCTCCGCTTTCAGAGTTCTGTGCGCACGGTCCGGCCGGGCAACAGGGGAACAACAGCGCCACTGCCTTTGGGAAGGCAGCGCACCGTCACAGTGCCGCACGTGGGCGGCGGCAGCTGGGACATCGACCAGATAATCTACGCAACGGAAGTGGTTCAGCTTGCACAGGTGCTGGTTGTGGCCTGCGTAGTTGCCTGGTTCAGCCAGGTAGCTCTGGTCTCTCTCACGCACGAGAAGGCTATGGCAGAGGAGCAGGAGGCAGCAGCAGTGCAGCGGGAGGCAGCAGCAGTGCAGCGGGCACTCACGTCACAGAAGGAGGCAGCTGCCTCCAAGAAGCAGATAGCAGGGGCAGTGGCGCTGGTCTCCGACCTCAAGCTGCATGATGGAGAAGATGATGAAGGTGCGGGGTCGGGTGGTTGCATGGGGGCGCTTTGCACGCTTTAACAGAGAGAGGAATCGCACATGGGCCAAGTGGGGGCTGTTTCCTTTACTTTAACAGTGAGCAGATCTGCCTGGCTGCCTCCCCACCCCCCACCAACCACAAATTCAAACATTCACACATGCACACAACGCCATCACCACCCCTTGCAGGAGCACCCTCTGTAGGAGAGCCAGCGCACCGCCATGGCCCGGCTTTGGCTTCCCCTCCTTGGCGCCACGCAGTGCAGCCCTGCCTCTGATGCCGCTGCCTGCGTTCGGCGCCCTGATTCTGGGCGGCACGGGAGTCCTGCTGGCTCCGTGGGGGAGAAATCGTACCGGATTAATGGTAATTTAGCCCAGCAGCAGGGTCGGCGCAGCTGCTAGGCTGTGGGTGGTGGCCCGGCAGCCCCCGGCGGTGACGGCTGCAGCTGCTGCCGCATGCATACCCCGTGCAGCGACCCGGACCTTGCTATATTTTATGATATCTGCTTGCTGTGTTAACACGTCTTCGCGTTCGTATTCTGAGTATCTGGCAGTGCCGAGTGAAAGACCATTGTACCAAAACCTGTAACAAGTACCTTGCAAACTGACAAATTCTTGCAGCACTGCAGTCACTTGATTA
This sequence comes from Chlorella sp. ArM0029B, assembly GCA_002896455.3. NCBI lineage: Eukaryota > Viridiplantae > Chlorophyta > Trebouxiophyceae > Chlorellales > Chlorellaceae > Chlorella > Chlorella sp. ArM0029B. The sequence continues at coordinate 446,906 of JTEE01000076.1, read as the reverse complement.
GAGCGCTTAAGAAGGCATGGCCGCAGGAATACAGGGAAGGAATGAATCGACAGCCTGGCGGCCAGCACACATCAGGGGATGTTGGGTGCAAGCACGAAACACCGGGCTGGCACGCCTGGCCCGGCAGCCGGGTTGAAATGGGGCCAGTTTGGGGTGCGGGTTGCCAGTTATCAAGTTGAGTGCACCAGGTGAGAATGGCAGTCGTGGCGTCACAAGGCAGAAGCTGGGAGGGGTTGGGAGTGCGTAAGAGGGCTGACGCCTCCGTCGTGAGTGGGGAGCGGGCGGCGGCGTCGGCGGCGGTGGCGGCGGCAGGCACATGGTGAGGACAGGCCGCAGTAAAGCCATTAAATAGCGACATACGGGCCCTGGCACAACCTGCACGGCGTAAAAAAGGAGCTGCCCGCGCGCGCGGAGGATCAGTGGTTGCTGCAGTGGTTGCTGCTGCGCTTGTTCAATCCAACCCCACCCTGCTCACCGCCCTATGTCCAGCGCACACACTCACGCACACACAACACACCACCCTGCCCTCCCACCCCGCAGCCTCCTCCATCATTTTCGACCAGGCCGAGAACCGCATGCACGCCCAGAACGGCATCAACGGTAACACCCCTCGTCCCCTCACCCCCCTCACCTCACTTGCAGGTAGGCACCTGAACCAAAAACTGATTTTCTTGTTAAGTTTTTGTTTCGTTTTTGTTTTAGAGTGAGTGCGGCCATGCCACTTATCCCTCCCAGCACACCATTGCTGGCTGACGGCCCCCTGCCCCCCCTCACCCCCCTCACTGGCAGGTTGATCACCACCCCTCCAGCTCACCGGCAGGGCAGGTTGATCATGCCACCATCCAACAAGTGGCACACTCGCTGGCTGCACCCCCCTCAAACCCCTCGGGCCCCTCACCCCCCTCACCTCATCGGCAGGTTGGCACCATGCCACCATCCCACCCAGCACATCATTGCTGGCTGGCACCCCCCTGCGCCCCTCGCCCTCCTCACCTGCAGGTTGATCACCACCCGGTCTGGGCAGGCAATGGCGGCACCCACAGACATGGGGATGCCGGCACCAATGGCGCCGCCTGCAGCAGGGAGGAGGGGTGGCACAAGCGCCGCTCAGGACCTTAGGGGGGCACATGAACAATTGATCAATCAATCAACCACATTTCAAGGCCAGGGGGAGCCAGCAAAGGTCTCATGGGGCAGGGTGGGGGGTGAGTGTATCGGAATGTCGTTTGTAGCAAACAGCTGCCGCGGCAAGGCAGCTGTGAGCTGCACGCCAGCAGCAGCAGAGACGCACACACCGCCGCCCACGTTGGCACCACTTTGCTGCCTTCAGCGTGCAGTCGCTGTACTGCCCTTCCTCCCTTGAGCCACCGTCCCGCCTGCCTGTCAGTGTGAGGTGGCTGAAGGGTGGGCAGCCGCGGCTGAGGTGGAAGTAGTTGGTGCCGCTGGTGAGGGATTCGTCAACGATGATGGCACCTGGACGCACAGGTAAGGAGGAACAGTGCGGAGGGCGTGAGCTGAGTTGAGTTTACAACATTGAGGACTTGCCAACGATGATGGCACCTGGCGGGAATGGGGGAGAAAGCAGAGACACTTTGTTTTGAAGAGCCCAGACTACACGGTTGGCAAGGAAGGCTAGGGTGAGGGACTCGCCAACAATGGTGGCACCTGCCCAGAGGAGGAAACAGGGGCCGGCTGTGAAGGAAGCGGCGTGAAGGGGAGGCGTTGGTGAGGCGCGAGTCTGCAATGACGGCACCTGCCAGAGATGGGCAGATGCTTTGGGCAGATGCTTTGGGCTTGCCGGGAGATGGACGCTGCGACGTTTGCTGGCTGACAGGTTAGCGAGGCTCGAAACCCACCGTGTGTTCTTCAAGGCATTGCTCGCATACCGACAGCCCTTGGCAGCGCCCAGTGCCTTCCAAAAGCGAGATGCTGGGTACCGCTTCCGCGTTCCAGCCTACCCCACGCGTCTGCAAGGCTCGACAGGCAGCGTTGCGGCTGCCCCCTGCAAGCCGGCTGGCGGGCCGCGGGCGGCACCACGGGCGCCTGCTGGTGGCGGCAGCCGCAGAGGAACCCCCATCGCCGCCACCGCTGCCGTCCTCGAACGGCCCGGCCCTTTCTGCCTCTCAGGCTGCAGCCCGCACGTATTCATCGCTGCAGGAGACGCTTGCAGCAACCTTCCAGGTGCGTCGTTGGCAGCAGTTTCCTTGTTTATATACTTGGGCTCAAGTCACACTCGTGACACGGGGCTGCATGTGGGGCAGAGTAGGGGCACCATACAGGGTTGCAGAAGTGGCATGGGCTTGTAGCAGGCGCACCCATCAGTGCATTCAGGGCAGCAGACGGGGACAGGACGCGGGCAGGGGCAGGGGCAAGGCAGGAGACCGCTGGCAGCAGGGTGTGCCTGCACTTGCTGCACTTGCTGTGTGCCGCTGAGCCAACCGGCGACTGCGTTTGCTTGGCACACACACTCACACACCTGCCTTGTGTGCCGGTCCCCTGCCCCGTCTGGTGCAGAATGTGGCGGTACAGGCATTCCTGGGCGGCCCCTACATGTGGGTCATGGGCAGCGCGGTCCTGGAGTCGCGTGGGAGGGCAGCACGGTCGCGTGAGAGGGCAGCACAGTCGCGTGCACACTCAGCACAGCTTAGGAAAGACATTGCGGCGTCAGAGAAACGGATAGCGGCAATATACAAACAGATAGCGGAGCAAGAAGAGGGCAGTGAGCTCCGATAGAGAGAGGAGGAGCAGCGCTCGGCACCGCGGCGTGCGCCGCCCACCGCGCCGCAGCCGCCAGAATCAACGTTGCAGCTGCGCCGCCCCTCCCTGCGCCCTGCACCGGTGGTGTGGCAGCCCCACGCGGCGGGTGCAGCTCCAGGTGCTGCCAGCATGCGGCTGGCAGCGGGCAAAGCGTCGGCGGCCGCAGCCGTAGCGTGGGTGACCACTGCCGTGCGATTGGAGGCGGATGCAGAGGCGGCCGCAGCACGTTCCGTCGGCCAGCCGGCAGTGCAGCACACGGCAGCCGCAGAGGAGTGGGAGGCGGCGGCCGCGGCGTGGCATGCAGCGGATGAGGCGGTGCGTAAGGCCGAGGCTGTGGTGGCGGTGGCAATTGCGCTCAATTCGCTTCGGCAGGGCCCTGGCGCGACGGATGACGGCGATGCTGAGGCTGCCTGATTGTCCGGGGTGGGCAGCAGGCCCTTACTCACCCACCGCCGGCGCCACGCCTGTGGCAAGGCCTGAACCATCTCCCTCTGCCCCGCTTTGCCTCCCACTTCTCCCACTTCTCCCCTGCATCCCATCCCTTGCATCCCTTGCCTGCCCCTGTCATCCCATTCCTCGCCACCCTTCCCACCCTGCCTGTTTCTTGAGTCGACTTGCCCCTGTTTGTGAGCTGTGTGTGAGAAAGATTCGGTGTGTGTCAGGCAGGCGGGCACAGCCCCAGAGGGATTGAGGCGGTGGGGAGGAGAGCGGCAGACAGTTTGATTTCACTCCTCGCTGGCGCAGCTCTCGCAGCAACAAGAGCGGCGAGTGACGGGTGCGTGCCCGCGGCACAGACAAGGAGTGTAGCGGGTTCTATGGGTTAAAAGAAACGTATCCAGCCTTTTGCTGCCTTCTTGTAGACTTGCACTTGCACATAGAAATTGATGTGCATGGGTGCTTGGGCGGTCTAGGCTGCCTGGCTGCCGTCTGCCGCTGCGCAGCTTGCAGCGCCTGGCGTCGCAGTGGAGCCTCCATTATCACATAGCCGCTGTGCGTGCCTCCAAGAACCACAGCCTTCAAGATCGCATGTCTAAGAAGGGTGGCACCTCACGCCTGCCCCTGCCATTGCCCTCTGCCCCGCTTTGCCTCCTACTTCTCCCACTTTAACCACTCCTCCCTTGCATGCCTTATCGGTTGCCGAACCTCAACAGCTTCCTTGCCAGCAACGTTGAACTGCCAGCCTGTCCAGCACCCGCCTTGCTGCACACTGCCTGAAGATGAGGAGGCACCTTGCGCCAGTGCCAGAAGATGAGGAGGCACCTTGTGCCAGTGCCAGAAGACGAGGAGGCACCTTGCGCCAGCTGTCTGTAACCCACCCAACCATCCACCCCTGGGCACCCAGGCAGGCTGACACGACGATTGCAATGTGGAGTGCTCTGTGAGAAATGGTGGATGGGTGGGGGTGGGGGTCAAGCAAGGACGGCAGCAGACGCTATAAGCAGGGAAGGGTTGCGGGAAGGCGACTGATGATGCAACAGGAGGTCGAAATACGATAGGCAGGCGTGCCCAGAAAAGAAAGGTGCAAACGTGTGGAAGGGTTGTGAAACTGGGTCTCGAGAAGGGGGTAACAAGAAGCTCAAGGCCGTGGAGGGTCCGGAAAGGGGGGTCTTGGAAAGGGAAGTAGATTTCATGCGTAGGTAGGGCAGTGTGAATAGAGAGTGGGAGGGGGATGAGGCAACTGGAGGGCAGTGTGGAGAGTGGACGAGAAACACACAGCGGGGGCGCAGCGAGCAAACAACCCGCTGCACTTCCTGACTTCATAACCTGGGCTTGATGTCAACAGCACACACAGGGATCAACACACAGCAAGCAGGCGCTGCCTCAGCTTGGTCAGCTCCAGGTCAGATCAGCTTGCGTCCATCTGCGCTGCTGGTGCCGCTGCCGGCTCAGGGACTGCCGGCAGACCGGCAGCAACTGCCGCCGCCGCCGCCGCCGCCGCCGCCGCCACTTCCTCGGCCATGCTGGCACCACCCATGCCGTCTTCTCCCATGGGTGTGCCGCTTGCCTGAGCCACTTGCATCATCCACTGCATCTGCTGCCGGTAGTAGGGCTCCTTCAAATCAAACTTGCCACGCGACTCCTGCGGGGCACACGACAGCAGGCACATCACGGCGAGATGTCAGCAGTTGCATGCGGCCTCTTGCCACGCGACTACTGCGGGGCAGCAGGCACAGCAGGCACAGCAGGCACAGCAGGGGCAACGGTTCGACACAGCAGTTTCAACTCTTCATGCTTGATGGCACTCCTGCAGCGCAGACCACAGCAGGCACAGCAGGGCAAGGGGTCGGCATAGCAGCGGCTGCCACGGCAGTGCCTCTCAGAAAGCCGGAGTTCATTGAACGGCACAAGAGGAGCGCAGCAGGCAGGGCTGGGCTCTGACCTGCATGGGTCCCCCCGGCGTCAGCGGCGGCGCCCGCAGCGTCACGTGCACATCGTAGCTCTGCCGGTTGTGGGCCACCAGGCGCAGCTCGCCGCTCACGGTGGCCCCGGGCTGGGTCACCACCACTGGCTGCTCCATCAGGCAGCGCAGCTGGAACCTGCAGTCCAGTGGGAGGGTGCGCAAGTGGGGGAGTGTTACACATGCAGGGGAGGGAGGCAGGGCTTGGCAGTGGCAGTGGCTGGAAGGCGGTGGCAGCGCAGCCGGAACCTGCAGTCCAGTGGAGGGTTAGGCACCGGGTTCCACTTGCAGGGGAGAAGGTTGGGCCACCGTCACCGGGCTGGGTCACCACCACCCACTGGCTGCTCCAGCAGGCAGCGCAGCTGGAACCGGTGCGGGAGTGGGGAGGCCATGCAACGACCTCTTGTTACTTCACTTCTTGACTCATCACGAGTTCACACATGTTGTGCATAATATACAGCCAGGGCCGAGGGTGGTGTGGCGGGGACAGCGGCGGGTTGCAGCGCAGCTGGAAGCTTTACCAACAGGAGAGGCCGGGCACCACAGCCGGGGGCAGGGGGGCACAGCACAGCACAGCACAGCACAGCACAGCACAGCACACACTGAGGGGAAGGGATCAGGCCTGAAGGTGGCTGGCTCGGGGGGATCAAGCAAGCACACAAACTATGGTGCAGACTGGAGGCTAGAGGTCAGAGGCCGGGATCGCGCCTGTGGGTGGCGGTGGCCAATCCATCGAAATATCCACAACGGTGCAGGGGCCACCGAGTGCGCAAGAGTTGCAGGACACTCTCCTTTAAGTTTCTGTTTGTATCACATAAAGCCTGTTTCGGGGAGGGGCGGTTCCTTGCGGCTCACCAGTAGCTTCTGTGCTCACTTTGCAACAAAGTCGAACACCCTTTGCGACAAGGCATGGCACTGCCAATGCCTTGACCCTCCCCTCCCAGAGCCGCCACCCGGTGATTGGTTCTGCCCCACGTGCATTTCACACGATCGGTGCCTCCCCCTCGCCCGAGAGGCAGCCTCTGCCCGACGCGCACACGCCCTGCACTGCCCCCACTGCTCTGCTCCCACAGAAGACGTGCCACACTTTCTGTTCCACTGCCCCCTCTACACCACCCTTCGTACACAGTTCACAGACCTCTTCCCACCCGCCATCTCCACGCCCACGGCCTGGCTGGCACAGCCCGCCGGTGCCCGCATCGCACATTTCCTTTTTCTTTGCTACAAACTACATTCTGATACACTCACCCCCCACCCTGTCCCATGAGACCTTGCTGGCTCCCCCTGGACTTGAAATGTAATTGATTGATTGATTGATTTCCCCACCCCCAAAAGAGCTGATAAACACACATGCTGTGCAGCAGCTGCTCACCAGTGTGTGATGGGCAGTCCGGGGGCGGTGGAGAGCCAGCGCTGGGTCTGGCTGCCGTCAAAGAGGACGTCAAACCAGGACGCGATGCCGTGCACTGCGGGGCAGGGAGGAAGAGCCAGGGATGGGATGCAAATTCAGCCCAGGAGCTGTGAAAGTGGGGGCGGGCAGGGCCGGTGGGCGGGGTGGGTGAGGTGGGGCACCAGGCACGGGCAGGCGCTGCATGCCTGCTGCAAGCCAAGCGCATCTGGGCTCGTAGGCAGGGCAGGCAGGGCAGGGGCACTGTGTGCGGCACGGCGCCAAAATAATCCCAGCCAGGCCTCCCGCCTGTGCAGGGCATGTTGCCACAATTCAACTCTTCATCCCTGCCCACCCGCGCCTGCCACCACTGCAAACGCTTCCCCAACAGCTGTGCATTATGCCACACAAAGTGCGCATCCACGCCACGTGTGTATTGGGGTGCACTTCCAGAAGACACCACCGTAAATATTACCACCAATTGGGGTCAGCCCATGTAGTGCCAGGCAGGCCGTCTCACCTGTGCAGGGCACGGCGACTTGCAGTGACAGCGGGATGACGATCTCTCTCAGCTCGTCCTCGGTGACGGTGAGGAAGTCAAACGTCTTTGAGACGCAGTTGGAGACGAGCACGTTGGGGGGGATCTGATCCACCACAACCTGCAGGGGGAAGAAGAGGGAGGGGAGAGACAAGCGTGAAAGCAGCCGGCATGCTTGCACAAGCATGACAAAGATGTTGATATAAGATCAATGCCTATTATACATAGTATGCAAAGGCATTGTGCGCCTCCGCTGCTGCTTGCGCTTGCTTAAAGTCCAGCTCAGGGGAAGCCGAATGCCCGTCCACCTGGCCAAAGGTTTGCGCACAATGTGCACCAATTCAGGGTACGGGTTCCCACACCTGAATGCCCGCCCACCTGGCCAACATTTGATCGTGCCATAAGTACGCTTTGCATGGATAAAGGGGTTGGGTACTCAAAACCCAACGTCCCGCCCGCCCACCTGGCCAAAGTACCCGGCCGTGGCTGGGGCGTGCAGGGGTGTGAGGTCCACGCCGTAGAAAGAATTGTTCTGGAAGAAGGTGCCCTTCTGGGCCACCTGCGGGAGTGATAAGAAGGAAGAGAAAGTGAAAAAAGTGTGAGAGAAAAAATCGAGCTGACGACGACGACTTCTTGACATGTGTCGGTGACGTGCTGTAGGACGGTAGCAGTGCGTCGTGCAGCACAGTGCTCTATTCTAGGCTAACGTGAGCAATGCAGGTTCCCTACTGGGCCACCTGCGGAAAGTGAGCAATGAGGAAGAACAAAAACATGGAAAAGTTATCAGGAATCGAGCTGACCCGATGGCTTCTTCTTCTCCCTTCTTGTGCAAACCCACTCTTGGTCCACTGCCCCACTCCCGCCCGCCTGCAAACCCCTCCCTCACCCACCCACCTCTGCATAGAGAGACTCGTCGGTGAAAGCGCACACGTGGACCCGCCCCAGGCGGGGGAACATCTTGCCTGCAGTGTGAGGGGCGCGTGGCACCATCAAACCAAACCAAGATGGAAGGATCCACAAGAGGGGAGCCGGAGGGAGAAAGAGTGCAGAAACAGCCCGCGACTGCAAGACGACTCGCCTGCAAGGGGCACCTCCCTGGCCCCGGCAGGCTGAGATGAGACCAGTGCCTGCTCGCCTCCCGGCTCCAAAACCTTGCGGCCGGAGGAACGCGTGGGGGCACCCTCACAACCCGCCTTTCCTCGCCTCCCCTCCCCTGCCAACCAGCGTGTGCCAGCAAGGGTGGTTCGTTGCCTATGAACCAGCACACAAAGCAACCGAAAAGTGCCAAGGTGTGGCCTGATACAGCGCCCACCGCTCACCTCCCGGCTTCAAGAATTTGTCCCGCGCATACAGGTAGCTCTCAATCATGCGCTCGTTCACAAGCAGCGTGCCCATCGGCTCGCTCACCAGCACATCCACCTGCGCAATGCACAAGAGAAAAGTACAGGTTTCGTGAGCGCTGCGACCCCTTGGGGTGAACTTGTATGTGCCCATCGGCCCTTGCTCACAACCACCTGCCGGCACAACACACACGGCCAGCTTGCATCATTGCTACAAGCAAGGCAGCAGAAGGAAGGCAGACGTCTGCATATGCTGCTACAGAAATAAAGAGCAGGGCGGCCCACCTATCCGAAAACCTCCGCCTCCACCTAGGCAGACACAAGCCTGCTTGTACTACATGTAAATGTGCATATCATCAGCGGAAGAACCACGTCGGCCCAATACAAAGGTATGTGACATACCTTTTCTGGCACTTCGATCTCCTCCACCTTGCCGTGCAGCACGCGTATGCGGTCCCCAATCCCCGGGTTGGCGGCTGCCAGCTGGCGCGCGTGGTGCGCCATGTCAGAGGCCTCCACAGCATACACGACGCGCGCCCCCGCCTGCACACTTAGAAAGAAATAACGTGTTGGAAGAGCGTGGGCAAGGGAGAGTGAGGAAAGAGTGTGGTGCACAGTGACAGAGGCCGCCAAACAGCGTGCACAGCGCATGCCCCCGCCTGCACACATAGAGAGGTTGTATAAATTGAAGGAGTGTGAACAAGAGGGCGTGGGGAAAGACCGTGCATGGCGCACGGTGTAGGAACCTCCACACAGCATGCCGCGCGCTTGCACGGCATTGCACGGAGCAGACGCACACTGAACCGCCCAGCACGAGCAAAGGCACGAGTCAGAGAGTGGTGCACGGTGTCAGGTGCCTCAACACCAGTGCGCCTCTGTCTGAATGCTTACTCAGGCTTCAAATGCCACCCGGGCCTTGCACACACGACCTGGCCACCGCCAGCCCCACGTGCTTGTGCTTTTTCGGGCTTACAGTCTGTTTATCCGCAAAGAAACTCGCACGACAGACCCCCAAGAGCACTGCAAACAGCGCGACAATGCCTTAACAGCCGCTCGTTATTTGAGCGGCTGCCCAGAACATGCACCCCCCAGCGCGAACGCCACCTGGACCTCACAAATGGCCTGGCGCCCGCCCGCCCCACCTGCGCGGCAAACAGGGAGAGGATGCCGGAGCCGCAGCCCACATCCATGACCACCTTGCCCCGGAAGTCCTCGGGGTTCTCAGTGATGGCAGCAAAGTAGGTGCCTGCAGGTAGAAGGAAGAGAACAGCTAGGAACTAGGGTCAGGGGGTGTAAAAAGCTGTGGCCACCAGGTCGAAAAGCAAGGCAGCAAAGCAGGTGTCTGAGGTGTGGCAGAAATCGCGAGCAGAAGGAGCACACATACACATGCATCCCAGGCACCGCGCCAGCTCAGCGCGCGCCAGCTCAGAGCCAGCTCAGAGCCAGCTCAGCACCGGCTCAGCGCCAGCTCGGCACCAGCGCAGCGCAGGCTCAGCGGCTGCCTGCTGCACATGCATCCCAACCACCGCGCCAGCTCAGCGCCAGCTCAGCGTGCCCCCCGCCACCTCAGCCCCTGCGCCAGCTCACCCGTGCGTATGTAGTCCTGCAGCATGTTCTGCTGGTGCTGCAGGCAGCCGTAGTAATGGAAGTACAGGTCTGCGCTGCCCTTGTCTGTCTTCACGTCAAAGTGACTCCCTCCCTCCCCAGCCTCCTCCTCCTGCTGCCGCTGCTGCTGCTGCTGCCCCGCCGCCGCCGGCTGCTGCGCATCTTGCGGCCGCGGCGAAGGCAGGCTGATGCTGGTGCTGCCGCCTGCCGCCTGCTGCTCAAGCTCCAGCAGCGCGTCTTTAGCAGGCACGTCCCACGCACGCAGCAGGTAGGTGCATGTGCCGCCAGGGGCTGCGGTTCCGTCGACAGCGGGGCCCCGGACCATCAACACTGCCTCGCCTGCCCGCCAGACCTGCAGCATGACCCACTTGTATTGTACCTAAGTTCTGGCTGACATGAGCGTTCAAGACAGCAGAGTTGGGCCAGCGGTGCGGACAGGGCACCGTCAAGGGGGCACCGCATGCTGTTGGCAGGGACGCCCTCCAGGCCTCGCCCCCCGCGCGCCTCCTCACCGAGTTGGCACTCAGGGGAATGCGATGAACCTCGGTCCCGTCCTGGCCTTCGAGTGCCAAGACTTGGCGGCCTGCCTGTTGATGAAGCCGCAGGGCGACCGTCTGCTCGTTGGACGTGGGTGCACTACCGGCTGCATCTTGCATCACTGAGCATCTTGCAGTGCCGAGCAGAAGCCCGGCTTGACTTGGCATGCGAGCAAACTTGGAAGAGGAGCCGCTGCCCGCCGCTGACAGCGCGCCACAACCTAGTAAAACGGCTGATGGCGAGTGCCGGAAGGGAGTGCGAGAGAGCTGTAGGAGAAGCAGGGCTTGCAGGTCCTCGCCCAGGCCTTTGCACGCCTTTGAAACTCTCCGAAGCACACAGGACTTGACGTAATGATGTGCAAGGCAGGGCGGCTTCAGATGCTCCGAAAGGTTGTGTGCACGTGGCCCGCAGCACAGCACGAGGGTTTTGCGGTAGGGTTGGGGGCTAATTCTAAGCCCCTAATTGAAGCGAAGCCGAATGCAGGTGAAATAGGGCTTAGGCGCGCCGGTACGGCGCCTTAGCGAAAAACTAATGCTGGGCGAAGCCCTAATAATGGCCTAGCTGGTGGCGGCGGACGAGCTGGGCATGAGCGCCACTGCCTGCTCCACTGAGCGGCTGTGGAGCATGACACGGTACGTGGTGCGCGACAACCGCCTGCGGCAGGCTGCTGAAGGGCATGGGTGCAGCCATTGTGGCAAGGGGTGCCGCAGGCTGGGTGTGGGCGGGGGCGGGCAGGCAGGCGGCGCAACCCGCTGGGTGCCAGCTGGGGCGCCTGCCAGCAGCAGCAACACTTGCTCCCTGTTTATGACCTGTTTAGAGTGATGCTGCATTGAAACCTCTTCCTGGCAGGCTGCAGGCCTGGCCCTGTGCCGATGGCTGGAGTTTAGAAACWGCCATATTAATGCCTTAGCCCGCTTTGGCGGCTTAGGGCACCAGGATGTAATTTAAGGAGCCGCAATTCATGAACCGGGGTTATTTTAAGCCTAATAATGCGTTCGCCGCCTGCCAGAGTGGATTAGCTGGCAACCCTAGTTTTGCGCCTGCCTTGGCTGATTGCAGGCTGATCAGACATTCCCAACCAATCGCGTATAGTATCGACGCAGTTTGTAGCGCGGCGGCATCCCCAGCTGCCACGCACTGCCGGCCCTCGCCTCCCCACTGCCTGCCCCCTGTCCCCTGCAGCCGCCATGTATCTTCAGCGAGCTCAGCTACAATGCACAACACCTACATGTCGGGGAGGGGCGACAGCAGGGTGGCTGCCCTCCCGCCCGCCGCCAGGGGCAGGTCGGCACGCTGCCGCCAGGCGCCTTTTCGTAAAGTCAATAGCTGCAGCGGTGCGCTCCATGCCTGCGCCTGTGCGCCAACTGTGAACCGAGCACAAGTCTAAAGATTCAGACAGTGTGGGGGGCACATGTCGGCCATGCATTGCAGGCTGCGCGGGCTATGTGCACGCCAACGCCTGCCGTACGCGATGCGCCTGTGATGGTCGGGTCAGCAGTGTGTGTGCTGCGTAGCCCATAATCTCCTGGCTGTCTTCTTTCCCCCGCCCTGTGGCTTCCTCGTGTCTCAGGCCGGTCCCAGCGATGTCTTCTGCCTCGATTTTGATGGAGTGCTGTGCGACAGCGAGCACGAGGTGCGCTGGCTGCAAGGGCAAGGGCCTCAAACTTCCTGGGTTGCGCGGCGGGGCCTGCGGGCGACCAGGCAGCGAGGAAGAATGAATGTAGGATAAGTGAAATGTAGTGATACGCATCGTCTCCAGCAGTGCAGCACGGCCTGAGCTGTTTGGCGGGCTCTGCCGCTTCCTTTTCCTCACACCTTCTTGACTGCTGCCTCCCTTCCTCTGCTGTTTCCCTTCCTCTCCGCCGGCTCTGCCGGTTCCCCTCCTTACACCTTCTGAACTGCTGCTCGCGGCCTGTTTACCCAGCCCCGCCCCCAGCTCTCCACCTCTGCTCACGAGGCCTGCCAGGGCAACTGCCCGCACCTCTTTTGCGAGCGCTGCCTTAACCCTTGGCACCCGACTGACTGCTGCCTCCCATGCCTCTTCCCCACCCCCGCCCCCAGGTCTCCACGCCTGCCTGCAAGGCCTGCCAGCAGTGCAGCACGGCCGCCTGAGCTATTGCTCAGGGAGCGCTGCCTTAACCCTTTTGGCACCTTTCTAACTGCTGCCTCCCATGCCTCTTTCCCGCCCCGCCCCCAGGTCTCCACCTCTGCCTACGAGGCCTGCCAGGGATACTGGCCTGAGCTGTTGAACGAGCGCTGCCTTTACCCTTTTTGGCACCTGTGTAACTGCTGCCTCCCATGCCTCTTCCCCACCCCCGCCCCCAGGTCTCCACCTCTGCTCACGAGGCCTGCCAGGGGTGTTGGCCTGAACTGTTGAACGAGCGCTGCCTTTACCCTTTTTGGCACCTTTGTAACTGCTGCCTCCCATGCCTCTTCCCCACCCCCGCCCCCAGGTGTCCACCTCTGCCCACGAGGCCTGCCAGGGCAACTGCCCCCACCTCTTTTTGGAGCGCTGCCTTAACCCTTGGCACCTGACTGACTGCTGCCTCCCATGCCTCCTCCTCCCCACCCCCGCCCCCAGGTGTCCACCTCTGCCTACGAGGCCTGCCAGGGCTACTGGCCCGACCTGTTTGCCGGGTTGAGCGGTGAGGAGCAGCAGCGGGTGCGGGCAGGGATGCGGGCCACCCGACCGCGTCTCATAAAGGTGGGTGCCTTCCGGGAAGCTGCCACCCTCTGGGGCTGAGGGCGCCACGTCAACGTGCCACGTCAGCATGCCACCGCCATCATGCATGCTGCTGAGCGCCCTGCATCTTTGTGCCACTTCACGCTGCTGAGGCTGGCGGGCAACAACTGCCGCTGCCGCTGCCAGTGCTGGGCAGATGCTGGGCCGCCAGGGCGCGTGCCACTGGGAGAGACGGGAAGGGCACAGCTTGTGCTGCTGCGCTGCGCTGCCAAAGCGTGGCGCTCACCAGCGGAGCTGCGCCCTGCAGTCGGCCTGTTTAGAACTCAAAGCTGCCAATTTTAGACTCATTTCTGGTCTCGTATAATTCCGAGAAAGTTTCTAGCCCCTTTGTGGGGGAGACTGGCCTCGCCCTGACGGGGTGTGAGGCCAAGGTTTCACGCTCCTTGTTTGGGGGGACTTGCCCTGCCTGCAGGGTTGGGAGGCGCTTGTGATGGCCCGGCTGGTGCTGGAGGACAACGAGTGAGTGAGCGAGTGAGGGAAGGAGTGAGTGGAGGGAGTGAGTGGAGGGAGAGATGCTGCGGTATTAGGGCGGGGGCATGTTCTGGCGTACACTCTGTTGTACCAATGAAACTTGTGGCACAGACTTCGGACACTAGCCTGCCGCTTAGAACTGCCGACGTCTGTGTGCAGCCAGGCAGGCTGGCTGGTGTCTCAGGCGTGTTTGCCCCTCGCCCTCTGCCCACCCACTGCCCGCCCCTGCCGTCCCCCCGCCCGCCCGCAGCAACGTGCAGCGCATCCTTGCGGATTGGGAGCCCCTGCTTGCCGCCACGCTGGCAGCCTGGGGAGAGGGCGCCGGCGCCTCGCTGGCAGCTGCCTTTGAGGGCCACCGAGCCGAGCAAATGAAGGGCAACTCAGACCGCTGGCTGTCCCTCAACCCTCTCTACCCAGGCGTCTCTGACGCCCTCTCAGACTCGCCCTACCCCTTTTACATTGCCTCCTCCAAGGCGGCTGGCCGCCTGGTCACGCTGCTGAATGCAAGCCTGGGGATGGGCGTGGAGGAGGGGTCGCCGCGCCTCTTCGCCTCCCTCATACCCCCAAATGAGCGAAAGATTGCGGCCCTCAGGTGTGGCCGGGGGATTAGGAGATTGGGTGGATGTTGAGGCCGTGCTAGGGAGGTGCACACTGTGGAGGGGTGTGGGTGTGGGTGTTGCAGAGGTGCTGGGGCAGAGCGGAACTGGGGCGGATGCCCAGCTGCAGGCCAGCTGCCGGCAATTGACGGCAATTGGAAGTTGTCTGACGCCAGCTGGCAGCCCTGCTTCTCGCCCCTGCCCTGCTGCCCCCTGCCATGCGTCCGCCACCTCGCCTCTCTGCCCCTCCCCACCCCGCACATTCCCACCCTCACCCCACCCCGCTGCTGTTGGGCAGAGAGATTGCCGAGCGGCCCGTGGCCCAGGGAGGTGCCACCCTGCACTTTATTGACGACCGGTTTGAGACGCTGGAGGCGATAGCGGAGCAGGCGCCGGACCTGATGAGCAGGCAGGTGGAGGGTGTGCGGGGTGGGTGTGCGTTTGTAGTATCCCATACCTTGAACAAACCACCGAATCAAACGTGTGGGGGTGTGTGGGGTGAGCGGGGGTGGGTGGTGTGTGGGAGGGCAAAGCAGCGCCGCTGTCAGTGCACAGAACCTGAACGCCCTTCCCCCCCTGTGCGGCGTGCGTTCTGTGTGCGTGTATACTTCCATACGCCAAACACACCGCCAATTTGAGGGTGTGGGGGTGTGGGGGGTGAGCGTGCGGGTGGCGGGCGTGTGTTGAGGTACGGGTGAGCAGACAGGCAGGCGGGGTGTGGGGGATGAGAAGGTAGGGAGAGGTTGTGTGGCGGGTGGGGCGCGGGGTGGGCAGGCAGGGTTAGGGGAGTGCGGGGTGAGCAGGCAGTGTGTGTGTCAGGGGGTGTCAGGCACGGGTGAAAAGGCAGATGGAGTGGCGGGGTGTGGGGTGCAGGGTGCGAAGGCAGGCAGGCAGGTACTTGTGCGTTGTAGGGCGGGGCCCCTCACCTTAGAGGCGCGACGGTGTCTGGAAACGCAAGTGCACACGTGGCTGGCATGGCAAGCCTGCCTTGCTGTCCTGGGGCGCATCTGCCGCACACTTTTGTGTTGCTGCGGCGCTGTAATGAGTGAATGAATGACAGCTGTCCCAGGAGCACCATGGCCCCTCACCTAGACCACCTTCCACCCCTCCCCTGCCTACAGCTGGAAGCTGTGATCTGTCCCTAAACCCAAACCCTAAACCCTAAAACTGCAGTCCAAGGCCCAAACCTAACTTAAAACCGAAAACCTGAACCCTGCAGCTGGAAGCTGTACCTGGCGGACTGGGGTTACAACACGCCAGGGGAGCGCGCGTCAGCGGCGGCGCTGCCCGGCGTGCGCCTCCTCACGCGCCCTCAATTCTACGAGCTGCTGCGGTGGGGAGTGGTCATGGAGGTGTGGTGGGTGTGTGGGGCAGTGTGGTCGGGCTGAAGTGACCGGTGGGCTGGTGCCCGAGGCTTGTGCTGCAGTGGGTAGTGGTCAGGCGGGCAAGATGGGGTGCGATGGGGTGGCCATGGAGGCGCGGGGGGGTGCGGGGCGCGTGTGGTGATGTCACATGTTGATGGGCTGGACAGCGGGTGGGTGTTGCTGGGCTAAACAGCGGGTGGGGGAGGAGTGGTGCGGCGGTGTGGAGGGTGTGGGGCGCATGTGTTGATGTGTGGCTGGGGCTGGACAACTGTTGGTTGAGGAGTGGTGAGGGGGCGCAGGGGGTGCGGGGTGTGTGGTGATGTGCTGCTGGGGCTGGACAACTGTTAGGGTGAGGAGTGGTGCGGGTGTGGGGAGGGTGCGCGGTGTCACACGACGTGGTGATGTGTGGCTGCTGGGGTTGGTGCTGTGGTCCTCGTGCGGGTGGGGTGATGGCTGGAAAGCGTGGCTGCGGGGAGTGCTTCATGCGCGCGATATCAGCTGTGCCTTGGGGTGAAGGGATTGACAGGGGCGGGTTGGCGTGGGGTTGGGGGGGCGTGGCGGGCTTTGGACTGGGCTGAATGGGGTGGGGTGGGGAGGGGAGGGCACGCTTGAGTTGGTGCCAGCAGCTATGCCATGCATGCTCGCAGCGTGCCCTCCCTCTGCCCCAACTTTCAACACCTCGTCACTCCACCTGCCCTCTCCCTTCAACCGACGTCACTCCTTGCTTGACGTGCCGTTCCCCTGCTGGCAGCACTTGGAACAACACACTTTCGTGCCCACCTGCCCCCTTTTCTTTCCACCTCGTCGGTGTCTCCAGGTGGACGACGGGTGCGAGCCCACACGGGAGGAGGCGGACGAGATGGCACGACAGTGATCAGCGTGATTGGAATACCTTGCAGGGCACGTTCTGGGCAGCGGCCGAAGATTGCAGGGCACCGTGTGGAGCGGAGCGGCAGTCTGGGCACTGCGCAGCACTTGCCCCACCCCATTTGATGTACACAAGCTATGCTGCAGTGCAACAGGTTGTGAAACTGGCAGTCAGTTCATTGTGCTTTGTAGGGGCAAGAGAGGAAGGGACGAGCAGCTGCGGGGGAAGGGCGGCAGGGGAAGCCCCGCTTGCAGGCGCAGGTTGGTTGCGGCAGGCGGCGGGTGTTGCGGGCGGCGGCGGGCTGGCTGTCCCCTTGTGACAGCAGTTGGGCAGGCAGCGGCTTTGCTCCTGCAACCCATGCCCTGTGCGCGTTCTTGGACAAGGAGCCGAGCCTACTTCGAAGTCCCATGCAAGCTCAAAGAAAGAGGAGGTCCCCTTGCTCTAAAAAGACCCTCAGCCCTCGGTCCCCTTACCTTTCCCAGCTTTCAGCCCCAGCTTCCAGCAAGCAAGCATGCCCGTCCCCCTGCCAGTGAGTCGGCCTGGCCCCGCACCCTGCTTTGTTTGCAAGCTTTGAGCGGGCTCCCGGCGGCCGTAGACGCGTGCGAGCTGCGCCTCGAAGTGTGCCACAGGACGCGGGACGCTTCCTGGCGGTGGCTATTTGAATCCGCCGCCGCCGCCAACCCACGCCCGCCGCCCGCTGCACCCGCCCTTCGCCGCGCAACCGACGCACCCTGCGCTCTCCACACACCCCGTTCCTCCCTCCCTCTGTGCCGTAGCGGCCTGCGCCCTTCCTCACAAACCTTCGCACAGCGCATTTCACCTGCAGGGTCTGGAGTCGCCTGCGGTGCCCACGCTGGCGGCAGCACCCGCCATGCTGGCGCCCGACGAGCGCTACATCAGCGCCAGCGAGGCAGAGGACGGGGAGGAGCTGGAGCCTGAAGACAACGAGTTCTTTGAAAGCACAGTGAGCAGGGGGATGTGACCACGCATGGGGATCAGACGTGCGCGGCCCCGCCGAGGGCTAGCGCGCGCGCACGCCTTGCAGCGGCGCAGCACCCATGCATGCTACGCGCTGCACAGCTGGGCAGAGGTTGCGCAAGTGATGGGGTGGCGCATGGGTGCACTGGGCCGCTTCTTTCGCATCACGTCTTTGCATCCATGTGCCGGCTGTTGGGTGATTGCCCAACTCATAAAGTGTTACTATGCTGGCACCCGTCCCTGTGCAGGAGTTTATGAACATGGAATCTGAGTGGCGCCGGTAAGCACCAGGGCCTCGCCTCACCCTTGCCTTTCTTTTGCTTGCTTGCCAGGGCATTCTTGACTGCCTTGCAGGACGCTCTCTGCTGCCAGGGGTCCGGCTTGCTGCATGCTGCTCGTTTGCGCCGGTGTTGTTGCACTTGCATCACCCTGTGGTGAGGGGACGGGCCGCGCCTGCCCGTGCTCTCCTCGTCATCACGCTTTGCCTGCTGGCACATCTGGCACATGCCTCCACTAAGCTCCACAGTGCACCCACCTGCCTGCCCCAAGCCTGACCGCCTCAAGCCTGCGGCCGTGGCCTGGCAGGCGCTTGTGCTGCTCAGCCAGCCATTGAGCGTGTCATGTCGCTCGGCTCAGCATGCACGACACGCGCCATATGCAGCCCTCCCCTTGATTCCGCAGGTACGTCAGGCTTGGTGGCACTGTGAGCGCAGACCTCGTGCGCAAAACACTTGCCGTACGCCTCCTTTTTACCCACATATCACCCATTTCTCATTCCTTGCACTGGTGCCGTCCCTCCTCTGCTGCCCGCAGGTACTTCACCCCCTGTGGCGAGGTCAGCGCTTGTGTCGTGTGTAAATCTCACCTGTACATCGTACGCACCTTTATCGTTACTCTTCCAGACCTAACATATGCATCCCCTGCTGCCCACAGGTACTTCCAACTCTGCGAGGAGATCAGCGGAAGCACGATTCGGGGGGCGGTGACCTCCCTCAGGTGAGGCCCGCTGCACCCGGCCCAGCCTGCTGTGCTGCCCCTGCTCTTTCTCCCTGCTTGCAATCCTGTCGGTCCCCCACGGTCCCAAGGGTCTGTGTCGCACTGTCTTTGCGGAAGGCAGACTGAGACCAAAAAGCAAGGCAGGTCGCAGCAGCGGCCTCACCGGCCTCTGCTCTTACCTCATTCAGCTGTGGGGTTTATTGGCACGGCGGCGCCACAGTGTGTGGTCATGCCATGCTGGCACCCCCTGCCGCTGCTGCCTCTCCCGCCATCTCACAGCCCTTGCGGTTGCAAGCTGGAGCTGCCTGCAAGCTGGGAGTGGGTGACGCCCACCCGGCAGGAAGCTTGCGAGTGCCTGCTCTCAGCAGCCCTCCAGCAGCCCTCCAACCACAACAGCTTGCACACCGTGACTTCCCTCTGCCCGAGCACTCACACACCAGCCACTTACCTCCCTCTGCCGGAGCACTCACACCCCAGCTACTT
>JTEE01000076.1:415919-427446 GCA_002896455.3 Chlorella sp. ArM0029B | reverse complement strand
GGGCAGCACGGCAGGCGGTGTGGGTGGTCAGGGACGGGGGGGGAGCTGGCTGCATCTGCGGCACACTCACGGGGTGCTGCAGTGCTGTACCTATGGGGTGCTGCAGCGCTGTAACATTGGTTGATAAAAGGCGAACCGGTTGGGCTGCTGTTGGGGTGCTGCCGGGCAATGGGAGGCCGGGAGAGTGGGACTGCATGAGATTGGAGGAGCACTAGCCGCCTACAGGTGATGAATGTTCTTCACAGGAGCACCGGCAGCGGCGTGCAAGGGGCAAGCTTGCTGTTTCAGTGTGGGCAGCGAGAGCAAAACTGCCAGCTGCCAACTGTGAACAGATTTTCTGGCCGGACGTGCACCCCTGCCAGCTGCGCCCCTGCCCGTCTCTCCCGGCCACCTCCTGCTACGAAGCGTCCCCACCTGCCCGCCCCTGCCAGTCACCTCCTGCTCTCACGCCGCCCCGCTTCCCTGCCCACAGGCGGCGACGAGTTTGCGCTGCAGCACCTTGGGCGGGAGCAGGAGCAGTGGCGGCTGCGCCGCCAGCGCCGCAGGCAAGGCAGCCGGGGCATAGGACCTGGGGGCGGGGGGTGGTGTCCTACAGTCAGTATAGCAGTCACGTGCCAGTGGTTTTGAAGACAGTGACATCTTGGCATGTGCTCATGGTGCCAGCATCATGACAGTTGGATCGTGGCAGAATCAGATGCAGCAGACTGCATCGGCCGGCCTGCAGGTAGGCCTGGGGCCTGCTTCCCAACCTGATCCTGCCTCTCATGCACCCCAACTTGAAATCGTGGTGCAGGGCGCTGCTTGCAGCCGAGCGGCAGCAGCGCGAGGACATGGAGACAGATGAGGAGGAGGCAGGCGCCAGGGGTGGCGCAGGGGCGGTAGCAGCGGCAGCAAGCGAGCAGGCAATTGTCCAGCAGCGCTGGGATGCGCCTCCTGCTGTGGCGGCGGCGGCGCGGGCAGGAGGCCCAGCGGGCGCTGCTGTGCACGGCTTGAAGAGCCCGCGAGCGGCCTTTGTGGCACATGACTTCTGCGCCTCTGCTGCGTTTGTGCTCTTCTGAGGCACTCCGATAGTGTAACCGGAAGCCTTCTGTTACCCTGTGACCGCTGCCTGGGCCGAGGCGGCAGGTGCCTCTGAACCTTTGAGGCGTATCCCGCATGCTGTTCTGGGCGCACAGCCCTGGTGCTCACTTGCCAGGGTGCATCCGTTGGGCACTGTTGCGTATATCTGAGTGCCCGGACGCTGCGAAGTGACCCTAAAATGACCCTAAAAATAAGCTGTGTCAGATTATTACTTACTTCGGGGCACAATCATGGCACAAGTAGGAGCGCTGCAAGCATGGCGCATGGCATGCATTTGTTTTGCGTGCTGGGTGTGAAACGCTGCAAGCGGATCCCAGATCGTATGCTCTGTTTGTGTCCCGCATCGGTTCTGTGCTGTAGTGTTCTGAAAGCCCGGCACGCCCTCGCGAGATGCAAGTCTTAGTGGTGAGCGGGGGTTGCTGCTGCAGCTGGCTGACTGTGGGAGGTCTCTGCCGGGCCCCACGGGTTCCGGGAGAAGGATGTGGGGAATGTCGCGTAGTCCGGCGCCCATGTCCGCTGCGTCGCGCGCAGCGGACATGACGCGAACCTGCGGTTCAGCGCGCTTGTGTCGATTCGCAGTGTCTCCTAGAGCTGAGAGAGCAGGCGCTTTTGCCGTAATACGCCCTCCGACAGGTTGACGACGTCCCCCTGAACCGGGCGCTGCTGCGGCGCACTTTGGAGGTGGCGGGCGCCGCCTGCGTGGTGGACGCCCCACACGGGCAAGCGGCGTATGACATTTACCAGGCCGCCGGCGGCCCGGCCACCTTTGCCCTCATCCTCATGGATTGCCGCATGCCAGTGATGGACGGGTGGCAGGCGACGGAGCACATCCGCATGCTGGAGCAGTCCGCTGGCTGGGCCCCCGTGCCGATCATTGCGTGCACAACTGAAGACCTCTCACTGGGCTCCTTCGCACAGCGGCGCTGCTGGGCCTGCGGGATGAGCGCAGCCACGGTGAGGCTGCCTGCCCACCTGCAAACCTCCCCCTGCAGTGCGCCTTCTGATGCCCAGCGGCTCTGCTGCTGCCCCGGCCTGTTGGCGGGAACACACACACACCTGCATGCCGGCAGCGGCTGGCTGGGTGCCGGGCACGGCGCGCAATGCCGGTGTCAGGGCTGGATTTGGAAACGCTGTTTGGGTCGAACCCACCCCCGCCCAAACCTTGGACACATACTCCACACCTGCCACGTCTTCCCACCATTGCCTCAGCCCGCGCTGATACCAAACACCTTGCACCGCTCTTCTGCCTACACTCGCCCACCCGCTCTCTGCCCCCTGCTGCAGGGCAAGCCGCTGTCTAAGGACGCCGCCATGCAGCTGCTGCAGCGCTGGGGCGGCAGCTGCTTCCCCGACGCCTGCCGCACCTCCGACAGCAGCACGACGTGCATGCTGGGCGACAGCGGGGCGCCACGTGGTGTCGGCAGCTCGCATGCTGCCCTGCACAGCGCACAGCAGGCGGCGGCTGGCAGCTTGGATGGCCTCGGCAGCGCAGGCGGGCGCAGCAGCTTGGACTCTGAGGCAGGCTGCCTGCCCTTCCGGCTGCGCAGCTGCTACGGCAGCCTCTGCCTGTCGGGGTGACCTACCCGGGAGACCCCAGATGCACGCTTATCACCACTGCGGGAACATGCCCTTATGGCCCTTAAGCCCCCACCCATATCTTTGACATCATGTGCCGTGTCGTGTCGTCCCTACGCCCCTTTGAAACGAATAGGCCCCTTGCGCCCCAAACCGCCCCAGCAGTCTTTGATCCCACCCAGCCCTCTAGCCACGTTTCCCACCCAGCCCTCTAGCCACGTTTCCCACCCAGCCCTCTAGCCACACCCATTCAAACCGTGCGCCTTCCGTGGTGCTCGCTCCCTGTGCCCTGCTAGCATGCAGCCCAAGCCTTGTTGCTACGGCTCCTGCCGGCAGTCGGGGCAGCGTTGTGCCACCAGCAAGGGCGCTGCTTCATCAAAGTACTACCTGTGCTCCCCCATCCTCTTCTATGCCCCCCTCCCTTTCTGCGCCCCGCCCTTTTTTCAGCAATGACCAGTGCCTGTTCAATACGGTCGCAGTCTTTCATAAGGGGTTTCATGAGGGCTCGAGTAGGTGCATGTCCTGCCCTTTTGTGTCCTCGAGCCCTCCCTTCTCCCCTGTCCGCGACTCCGCCCTAATGCAGTTTTCGCTTCTCCTCTCAACACCGCCAGCCAGTCAGGCATTGCCAGCGATTTTCACGCACGCTGTGCATCGGCCAACTGTGCGTGCGCAACTGCCTGTGCGGTGGGCCTTGCACCCCCGCCTAGCCCCCGCCTGCATCCCGCTGCTGGCACCCTATGCCCGCCATCTCTTCACCCGCTTTGTTCTTTTCTTTGAGCAATCCAATGAGCACCCTAACTTACTACTTCGAGTCCCCGCCCTCCTCCCACATGCCTGCCGGGGGCACCCATGCCTCACCCTCTCTCTCGCCCCTCTTTGTGCCCCCCGTGCGACGCACCTGCCCCCTTTTGCCACTTGCCCCGCTCCCCTCCCCCCCGTGCCCGCGTCTCACATGCCAAAAGTGCAGCACTCAACACAGCACCCCAACGGTTCACGCTCCATTGATCAACACACACGCTACAATCGTCCTGTCGCACATACCCACCGGAAGTCCTTCAATGCATATTGATCTGGCATCCATTCGCACCAAAATTGCATCTTATCAATCCTTGACCGAACCGCCTTGGCTTCGTCCTAACATGCCACGCTTCCCGTGCAGGCATTGCCTGCTTCCCCCGTGTGTATGCATGCATGCACCCACAGAGCAGCGCATGGGTCACCGGCTGACGCCCTGCCCCCCAGCCCAGGCCTGCCCACCACAAGTTGCACCGCTTGGCTACACATTGTAACCTCAGGTAGCACACAGTGTCATGGATCATGCACTTCAGGGAGGCACTGACTGACTGACTGAGTGTGGGTTACACGTTATGTTCAGCACAACCTGAGCTGCTCAATGAATCATTCAAGCACAAAAGGGAGGCACTGAGGGCCGGTGCGCATGCGGTACCCGCAGGCAGGCGCTGCGGACGGGTGATGGCAGGGAGCAGTGCAAGGCGGACTAAGTGCTTGGTTGCCCAAGGCTGGGAGGCACGTGTTAAGCTAGCCCCCACCCACGGGATACCAATGAACGGGGAACGAGCGGGGAATGTACAGGGGCGTCGACACGTGTCACGCAGCGCATGCACGCGAGATGAGGGTGACACAGGAGGGCAGCGACAGTCAAAAGCGTCCGCGCCGCTGCTGTGCTGCCATGGCAGCGCCCCCGCCCCAACGGTCCCCGCCGCCCTTGGCTTTGTCCTCCTCCCTGCGCCTCTGGCCCTCCCCATTCGCGCTGCCGACATTTCTTCTCGCAGTTTACACAGTGTGTGGCGTTTCAATGCATGTGCCCTTGGCCACTGCCTCCCGACATGTCACAGCGTGGGCCGTCCTGGCTTGTGTTGATTAGGCGAGTAACCCACACACAGACAGAGACAGACAGGCCGTCCTGGGCGGTTTGAGCTGAGCTTTTTTATCAGTGGCAATCACTGGAAGCCCTTGGAGTAGAGGTCGTACAGGGACAGGCAGATTTCCGCCCCAATGAGGATGATGATGATCCACTCCAGCGTGTCGCTCTTGCGGTTCTGCAGGATCTCCAAAAAGTACTGCAGGCGGGCAAGGCAGCGCAGGGAGGGAGGGCAGGCAGGGGCGGGGGAGAGGAGGGGGCACGTTACGTGCGGGTTGTGGATGTCGCGATGCTCTGCAAGGAAGCGCTCGTCTGGTTGTGAAGCATCTCCGAAAACAAGGCGTGCAGGCAAGGCAGGAACGGAGGGGACAGTGGGACACGTATGATGGCGTTGCACTCCCAAGAACGTGATCTTCCGCTGTAGGCACCGACAGAACATTGGGCGGGCAGCAGGTCAAATCTGAGCGAGGCTTCTCCCTTGTGACCTGCCACCACCTTGGACAGCCCAACCTTGGACGCCTGCACCCACCTTGAGGTTGTCCTGTATGAGGTTGAGCTTGGACTCGAGCGTCTTGAACCGCCCATCCATTTCCAGCTCGGAGCGAAGGAACTCCCAGATCTTGCCTGCACCGGGTGGAGGCAGATGGGGTCAGCTTTCAGTTAAAAAACAGAAAGAAGGAGCATGGCAGGGTGCCAGTGGGTGGTAGGGATGGGTGAGCTCGGAGCGCAGAGACTGCCAGATCTTGCCTGCATTGGGTGGGGGCAGATGGGGTCAGCTTTCCTTGAAATACACTTAGAAGGAGCATGGCAGGGTGCCAGTGGGTGGCAGGGGTGGGTGGGCGACTTCGTGCAGAAGGAACTCCCAGATCTAGCCTGCACCGGGTGGAGGGCGATGGGGTCAGTTTTTGTTTAAATAACAGAAGGAGAGATTTAAATAACAGAAGGAGCATGGCAGGGGCCCAGTGGGTGGCAGGAACGGTGGGATCTTACAGAATCAACTCTTAGATCTTTCCTGCACCAGGTATGAGGGAGATGCGCCGACTGTTGAGCACGTTCCCGCACGCACACATGCCTACACCAGCCCGGCAGGTGCTAGGGCATGCCCACGCCAGCAATGGCAGGTGCTGGCACATGCCCACGCCTGCAATGGCAGGTGCTGCCACATGCCCACGCCGTGGGACTTCTTTGAAGTGCACGGCAGGTGCTCACTCACTGTGGTTGACCTGCTTCCATGTGATGGCAAACCGCTCATAGCCCCCGGCTTAAGTGCACACCACAGCGGATGCCTCTCGCGCTCTTGCCCCACTCGCGCACACACACATCTTATCACAAAAGGAACTGAAACAGAGATCATTGCCAACCAACAAAACACCCGCCCCTCCAACCCTCCCTCCCTCCCTGCAGTAGAGAGGCTGTGCGCACCGTAGTTGACGTGCTTCCAGGCGATGTCAAATCGCTCATGGCACCCGGCTTAAGTGCACACCACAGTGGATCCCACTCGCACACTTGCCCCGCTCACGCACGTACATGCCGACGCCACCAACCCTCCCTCCCTGCAGTAGAGAGGCTTTGCTCACCGTAGTTGACGTGCTTCCAGGCGATGTCAAATCGTTCGTGCACCCCCAGCTTGTTGATGATGTCTGTCATCACAATGTTGTTCTCCGCAACCAGCTGCAGCAGCACCTGCAGTCACAAAGAAGACGAAGCAAACGCAGATGTGGTTGAAAGCAAGCAACCAATCACAATGTTGTTTTCAGCAACCAGCTGCAGCAGCACCTGCAGTTACAAAGAAGACGAAGCAAACGCAGGTGTGGTTGAAAGCAAGCAAGCAACCAATCACAATGTTGTTCTCAGCAAGAAGCTGCAGCAGCACCTGCACACAAGAAGGAGAAGCAGAAAGGCTGGTGAGTCACTTGAAGGCAGCAAGGGTACAACGAGGTGTGCTTAGCAACCGTCTGCCGGAGGAGCTGCACACGAGGGGACCAAGAGGTCAACAGCCGCCAGCTGAGCAGCACCTGCACTTGATTACAGCAAGGCAACAGCGAGGCATTCTCAGCGACCTGCCGCAGCAGCACCAGCACTTGTGAGGTCCAAAAAACAGCAGTGGCAGGGTATCAGCCGCCAGCTGGCAGAGCACTTGAAAGAAGTCGGGAAGGCACGTGTTGTTCACGTTGACGCCGCCGCAAGGAAGCAGGACACACCCAAGGGCACGCCCTCGTGCCTCTTGAACGCAGCAAAGTGCACCCCACATGCTCTCTTGGGTTTGAGTTCAGCGATAGGGTGTAGGGTGTAGGGTTGGTGTAGGGTGTAGGGTGTAGGGTGTAGGGTGTAGGATTTGTGTAGGCGTGGGGTGTAGGGGTTTGGGGGTTTAGGGTTGCTCTCTGAGGGTTTCAGGGTTTAGGGTTTAGGGCCATAAACCCTAAACCCTGGCGGATGTCCTCTGCCCGACCCCACCATGTCCCACCTCTTGAGAATGAGCTTGAGGCTGTCCTGCTGCCTGCCCCTCGCCGCCTGTTTCCCGCTTCACACAAACATGCGCCTGCTTGTTGGGCTTGCTGCTGACCTCACACACTCACAACTGCGCAAACACTCACACACACACACAAACACTACCACACACACTCTCGAGCAACACACACGCACACACACACACACACACACGCGCCTGCTTGTTAATCTTGGTGATGTTCTGCGTCTCCTGCATCTCCAAGTTCATGTTGCAGAACGTCTCCAGCGTGCGCTCCACGTGGCTGCACCGGTGGGTGGGGGGCGGGAGGGGACATGAGGGTTACAAGAATTAAAGTTACTACATTTCACAATCGCCAGCGTGCGCTCCACGTGGCTGCAGCAGGGGTGGGGGGCGGGAGGGGACATGAGGGTTCAGAAAGAAAGAAAACTTGAGCTCAGCGTCTCCAGCGGGCGCTCCACATGGCTGCAGCAGGGGTGAAGACGAAGAAGTGAAGACGAATCAAGAGAAGAAGAAGAAGATCCCCTTTGCGCATGCCGTTGTGCCGCCAACAGACCCTCTCACAGGCCACGCTTTGCCGCAACCAATCACCTTGAGTCAGAGAAGAGGCCCCCACGAGCACATGTACCATCTGGCAGTATGTAGATTCACATGTTTTGGCCTCCATGCCGCTGCCTGGGGGAAGCTCCATTGGCGGCAGCAGGGTGGGTGCGGCAGGTGCACTGGCAGGCCGCTGCACGCACAAGTGAACCACAACCGCAAGCCCTAAACCCTGTCGGGTGAGTCACCTTGAGTAGAAATCCATGGCCACCAATTGCTGCTTGGTCCCCACCCCGCGCCCTGGCCCCGCCAACAGACGCCCCTGACAGGCCATGCTTTCCAGCAACAAATCACCTTGAGTAGAAATCCATGGCCACCGACTGTGCCAGCACCTGGCTGATCACCTGCATGTTCTTCAGGTCCATGCACTGCAGGGGGGCGGGGGTTAAGGGCGGGGAGGGGAGGGCAGGGAGGGGCACAAGGCGGGGGTCAGAGAGGTTTGGTCCAGAGCCTGGCTGATAACCCGCATGTTCTTCAGGTCTACGCACTGGAGGGGGGGGCGGGGAGAGCAGGGCAGGATGGAACAAACGATGGTGAACAAAGAGTTGTACTGGGGATCATCAGAGGGTTGCCAGCACCTGGCTGATCTGGCCTAGGTGCCTGCCCATCTCCCTGCCCCCGCCCCCCAGCCTTACCAGCAGGGCTGCCGCACCCGCCTGTGGCCCTGCATGCTCCGCCTCGTCCACACACCCAACTCCAGCCCCCACACGCAAACAGGCGACACCCCCGCTTCCATCCCCCAACCCGCCCACTGCCCCCAACCCCATCATCCATTCGTTCATTCCTTTCGTTCATGTACAGCGCCGCAGCAACACAGCAGTGTGCCGCGAATGCGTCACCTCACCCCTGCCCCGCACCTGCAGTTTGATGTTGTCTGGGGAGCAGGAGCTCCACACGGGCAGCTGCGGGGACAGCGTGAGGCAGTACTCTGCAGGGGAGGCCAGGGGGCAGGGGGTGGGAGGGCGGCGGGTGTGCGGCGCTTGGCGGGCCTGGCCACCGCTAAGTGATGCCTGAGCGCAGCAGCCGATGGCAGGGGTGCTTGGCGGGTGCGGCAGCAGCACCAGCGGCAGCCGCACCAGCGGCGGCAGCTAAGAGGCAGTGTCATCCCACCCACATGCACACCTCCTGCATGCCGTCGCTTGCTACCGCCTGACCCACCCGCAAAAAGCAAGCAACCTCCACGCACGGCCACTCGTCGCCGCCTGCCCCTTGCCCGGCTGCAACCCATTTGTCCGTACACAGCCGCTCGCTGGCGCTTGCCTTTTCCCCACCCGCGACCCACTGCCCGCGCACATCTACTCCCGACCCGCTTCCCACCTTCCACGTACGGCCGCTCGCTGCTGACTGGATCTGTGGCCACCTCTCGTGCAATGGCCAGGTACTGCTGCCTCGTTTTGGGGCCGGCATTGAAGAACACGACCGAGCCGTAGTTGAAGGCAACCATGTATCCAGCGTCCAGCGGCATGCCCTGTTCATAAAAGAAAAGGCAAGGGAAGGAGGGGCAGCAGGTGGCAGTGTGAGGGGTGTTGGTTAACGGCATGCCTTGTATGACTAAAAAGGCAAGGGAAGCAGGGGCAGCAGGTGGTCGAGGAAGGAGGCAGCAGGCAGCGGAAAGCAGGTCGACGCATGTCATGCACGGCATGTGCAGGGCAGTGCGACCAGCAAGAGGAGGTTGGCAAGGTGTTGAGAGGCAAGCCAGGAGCCCAGAGAAGCGGTCTGAACGAGAGCCATGCCTCCGTCCTCCCCGCCTTGCCTCAACACGCTGTCTCTTGGCGGTCTGTGTCTCAACATTTGTTGCGACAGGAAAAACAGGCTGTAGCCCCATACAAGCACAGCACCCCTGCACCCCAACTGCGTCACGAAGGTGCACACGGCCCCACCGGCAGCAGCGACCCCGAACCAACGCCCAGCAGCCTGCCATTGATTCACCATTCATTTCACAACGCTGCAGCAGCAGACGCGTGCCGCAGATGCACCCAGCACCCTGCCCTCCCCTGTTCACCCTGGCCCCACCTGCATCTCACCCCCTCTTGGCAGAGCTTCTCCCATGCTTGCCTGAGCCAGCTCAAGACCCCAGAGCCAGTGCCACCCAGCAACACACCCCACCCCACCCGCATCCAGGCGCCCGCCCTCCACGCGCTGCCCCCCGGGCCCGCTCCCACCTACCTGCGTTTCAAAGACATCCGAGATGGTGTTGGGGCTGAGCGCCAGTACCACCGCCCCCTTGTGTACCTTCTTGTACTGCCCCGAGAACTCGGGCCGCGCCTTCAAGGCGTAGACGTCGATCTTGCTGCCCACATAGTGTGCATCAGCCTTGAACACTTGCTCAAATGCCGACACTGCCGGCAGCGGGCGGCGCGGCTCCGCCTGCTGCTGCTGCTGCTGCTGCTGCTGCGCGACGGACGCCGCCACGTGCTGCGCGTGCTGTGCCTGCTGGGCGGCCATCTCAGCCATTGCTGCCCGCGCCTCCTCATCCAGGCTGCCGCTCAGACACATGCTGCAGTCAGACGGGTCGTTCTCCTCAATCCACTCCACTCCATCCACCAGGTGTGCCGCGGCGCCGCCTTGCATCGGCCCGCTGGGTGCGCCCTCTGCCCCTGCATTGCCGACACTTGCGCCGCTGGGCTCAGCTGCTGCTGCTGCCGCTGCTGCTGCTGCTTCCTGTGCAGCCGCTGGTGCCCGCTGTGATTGCTGCCAGGCGGCGCTGGCGGCAAATCCGCGTCTGGGCGCCGCCGCCGCCGGGGCGCCCAGCCAATGCAGGGTCCCTGCTGCAGCTGCCGCGCTTCTGGGGGCATTCACGGCCTCCGCTGCGCCCGCCAGCAGCTGGGGTAGCACGGAACAGGCTCGCACAGCGCCTCCCGAGCTCGGGCCCGACAGGGCGGCCCTGGCGAGGTGGCGCAGCATTCACGCGAATTCTGGTTCCTGCCAGCTCCTGCTATTTGCCCCAGAGCGCTGCAGGGATAGGGAGTTCGGCCTTAACTTTAGGGTTGCTGCGCCTTGGTGGCTCAGCAGCTGGCCTGGCGTGTTGTTGGGGCAATCGGGTGTATTGTCTGCAAGGTCCAGATGCATGCAATGCATCGGATTCAACGGATGCCTGCTGTGCACGTCCTGCTGAGCAGGGGCCGCACGAGGCGTGCTTTGTGCATTGCAGCGTTGCGATCAGCGGAATTAGTGCCTTCTTCGGCGGCAGCAGGCGATATGGCGGACGACGAGCTGGAGCTTGGTGAGGGCCGCTGGGCGCGCTAGCTGCTGGCACCAGCGGCGACACTGGGCTCGATGTACACCGTGCATTAGTCGCAGCAAGGCACAGCCGGTCCGCTGCCCCGATTGCCCAACTCCTTTGCGCGCTGCTCATCTTGCCGCAGAACTGGAGCTGGATTATGAGGAAGGAGACGACGAGGGTCCCTTTGAGGAGGAGGCCGCCGAGTATGAGGAGCCGGCACAGCAGCAGGCAGCA
This sequence comes from Chlorella sp. ArM0029B, assembly GCA_002896455.3. Lineage (NCBI taxonomy): Eukaryota > Viridiplantae > Chlorophyta > Trebouxiophyceae > Chlorellales > Chlorellaceae > Chlorella > Chlorella sp. ArM0029B. The sequence continues at coordinate 416,385 of JTEE01000076.1, read as the reverse complement.
CCCACCGATGCGGCGGCGGCAGAAGGCGGAGGCATCGGCGGCACGGCCCAACGTGCCGCCTGGGGCAGCGAGCAGGCCGCAGCCGCAGATGTGGGTTGGCCGAGGCTGGGGCTGGTTCAGTCCGGCGCCCTTGCGTCCAGGCTTCGGGAGGACTGGGTGCGGCACCTGTCTCTGCCGATCCATACCGTCTGCCTTGTGTGTAGCTGCTGCTGCAGCCGGGAAACCTGGAACAGTCGCTCAAATCCGTACCACTCCGCCTGCCTGCCTTTGTCTGGCTGCAGGGAGACAGCTCCAAGGTGCCGGATGCCTACAAGACAGACACGGTCTCTCAGCAGGACCGGCGGGACTGGCAGCAGCAGCGGCGCGCCGGGCGCGGCAGCGGGGGGCAGGGGGACGGCGACGGCAGAGGCGGGCGGCAGGGAGGCCCCCGCAGTGGCATGAGCATGAGCGTGAGCCGGCCGGGCAT